>VZTX01001915.1:71694-141316 GCA_013400915.1 Pardalotus punctatus | reverse complement strand
CCCACTGCTGATCCCATTGAGCTTCCTGCCAGCCAGCACTCCCAGACCCCTTTCTGCAGGGCTGCTCTCCAACCACTCCTCTCCCAGTTTAGACTTGTGTCCGGAATTACTCCATCCCAGGTGCAGAATCCAGCATTTGGTTGGTCTTGCCCAGCTTCATGTCATTGGTGATTGCTCAAAAGTCCAGTCAATCCAGATCCCTCTGCAAGACAAAGCCTCCTGTCCCATGGGAGAGTCAGCAGCACTTCCCAGTTTAGTATCATCATCAAACTTACTAACCACTCATCAAGTCCTGCCTCCAGGTCCTTGGTTATTTTTAATCCTTAAAAATCCTAAAAATTTTTTTTAATCCTTTAATCCTTAATTTTTTTTTAATTCAAGGATTTTAGCATGAGCTTTTAGATTTTTTTGAAGTGTAAAATCACTATATCATCAGAATCAGTTACTGACAGGTTCATTAAGTCCTTCTAGAAACTTAGATGAATGGAAGGCACAACTTCCTCCTCCATAATCCATGCTCCCTAATATAAAATAAAAAATAGATGTATCTACATGTTCTTCTTTAAAAATAGAACTTCTATTGGTTTGCCCAGGGTAGAAGTGAGAATTACTGGTCTATATTTTTGTGAATTTATCATGGAGCCTTTCAGAAAATAATAGTGTCATGTTTACTACTTTCCATTTTTCTAGTATCAGAACCCACTTTAAAAGCAATTTACACATCACAGGTATTTGTGTAGCAATATCCTGGTTTGAGATTCACCCGTTTTAGGCAAATGCCTAGTGATGTATGTAGTTTGATTCTATATATTGTTTTTTTCCCTACATTCTCTAAAAATAGTTTAATTTCAGAAGTTTCTGTGTTAAAAAAGGCTCCACTCTAGGCTTTCTTTTAACGTTATCATAATAAATAGTTATTCAATACTTAGGCCAAAGAATTGACTTATTTTTCCTGCTGGAGCCTCTCTTTTTTGCATCAATTTTCTACTGGTAGTCTTCTACAAAGATAGCTAATGGGGGGTTTATTGTAACCTTTGCCCATTTTAGCATATTGCTTCTTTTGAGCCTCTTAGCCTCCTTTACTGTAGCTTCCCAGAATGTAATGTTTTTTCTGTTTTCCTTCTCTAAATACAACATGCATTTTTTTTACAGATTTGTTTACATCTAAACAGTGTCTTTACTGTCTATCAAGGCTTGCTTTATAAAGGAGAGATGCTTTTTTAAAAAGTCCACTTGTGTGAATTCAGCATTTTTCCTTTGACTTATAAACACCTTACTGTTTTTAATTTGCTCCCTTTTATATAGATATTTGTTGTTGTTGTTGATGTTTTTGAACAGTTAAGCTTACTTTGATGGATTGCTTTCTTGCTTCTCTTGGTTTAAGACAATTTAAAGAGGTGGACATTTAAAATGAGTTACCTCACCTTAGTTTCAACCAATCCCTGTCCACCAGTCAGGAAGGAATACGAGTAGATATAAGTGAAAGAATAACTGTTTACTAACAAATGAAACAGCAACAGGCAAAAAAAGAACAGTAAATAACCACTAGATATAAAATTGCTAAATCTCATGAACCCCATGGGAACAAAGAGAAACCTGAAATGCTGGAAATACCCCTTCCAAGATGGTGGCCCCACTGCTGACAGCATGTAGGGAGACAAAGGGAAAATGGCATCTGACCCTCCCCTCAAGATGCTGGCCTTTGCAGGTGACTGTGCCGCCTGGGAGACAAAGGGAAAGGATGGCGGACGAAAAGAACCTTCCTGGGAAGGTAGGAGCTTACAAAGCAGTTCTAGTGGCAGGTGAGAATTGTCAGCATGTGTGGGGTCAGTTCCACCACCCACCGCTTCCTCCTGCCACCTGCTGGACTCGGCCAGTGTTGGTGCTGCTGTCCCCTGAGCCGCTGGTGCGTTGAGGGTGGAAATCAAGGGTCTCCCGGCATCGACACAGGGTGGCCTGGCCCTGGGGACCAGCTCAAGCTTTGCACTGTCAGTAGAGTTTGCTAAATTCATTCTGGAACACTTTTTGATTGCAGAAATGCAGTTTTTCTGGGTGGCTACTCTTGCACGCCCAGAAACCCACTCAAAGCAACTCCTGAAGCAGGGCCTCTGCCTTCAGGAAATGCTCGTGGGCACAAGAAGGAGTCTGCTCGGGTGGCCCAAATTTTGAAGAGACCAGCACCTCCCCACTGCCCTGCAATTCTGGTTCCAGACACGCCACTGGGCCTCAAAGTGACAGTAACCATGTTTGAGCGCAGAGATATGGAATACAATAATATTTGGGGTTAGCCAGGACACTTTTACATCCTACAAGGACATTGAATTTGATCACATTAAGGACTCTCTTACCAAGTGCCTTTCAGTTGTAGCATTCAGGTTCTGTGCAGCTCCCAGGGCAAAAGTCAAGGACTCCTCCTCTTTTTGTGTTCCTTGATGAGGTGCTTTGAGGGGTAGTTTTGTGTAGCACTGAAAATGGGTTTTTCTCGTGATACTCCATTGTGATTTGCACAGGCATGGCTGAAGTCTGCCAGTGTTACTGCTCTTTCTGTCCCTGACTCCTTGCACTCTGTGCTACCATATTGGTCAAGTGTCTCACAATATATCCCTACTATTATTATGCTTCATATTCAGGAGTAATATTGAGGTAATTTCTGATTCTCTATTACCTTTTGATAGTATTCATTTATTTACCTCCTTTGATTCTAATTTTCCCTGAACAGTGCCTCCCTTTTGCTCACAAGGTTTTGTCTGATACTTCTACATAATTTTAATGTTGGTACCATGGTGTCTCAGTGATACCTCCTTCTCAGCAAAGCCTCAAGCCTGATCTACATGACCTTCAGAAATTCCTTCCAAACAGCATTTCTATGAACACATTACATTTTACTCTGAATCTCATGTTACCAAATTACAGGTTTTAGTTATTGTTTGCTTTTTCGCTTTTTAATGTTCCCCATGTGAAACATGTCAAAATCTGTCTTTTTGCTTTACAGATTTTTTGCAGTTTCACCCTTTGAGTCTTCTGGGTAAAGACTAACAAAGTTCCATGTTAGTTTTTGGTTTAAAACATCTTTAACTTATTTCAGTGCCAGAAACTTAATTCCATACCACCTTATGTGGAACCCACCTCCTTATAATCACAGAATCCCTTTTTACCACTATTTTCTGAAGTATCTTTTGAGTCTCTTCCTTTCTAATTTTCATGCTTCAGCTACTGGAAATATTCAGAAGTGTTACACCTAAGTGTTCAATATTTCAAACTCCTTTTAGGTTATTTCTCATACACTATCATGTCCTGGCAATAGTTACTATGAATACTCTTGAGATAATACCACCATCATCTCAATGGACAAAAAGGGAAATAAGAATGGGTTTTTTGTTTGTTTTTTGTGTTTGTTTGTTTTGTTTTGTTTTTAGGTTTGGGTTTTCCTTCCCCCAAAAAAGATATACAGAATTTTGCAGTAGGCCAGAATCAAATGATAAGAGTGAATCACTCAGAAATTAGTGAACAGTTTGGGATTTCATTTGCTTGGATTCATCTCCAACAAAATATACAAAATCATCCCATCATCTGCCACTTTATTAATTGTCATATAGTAACTGAATGAATAGTAAATTAATTCAGTAACATGGTTTGATTCAGTTCAGCATAAAGGCTGGTTGCAGTTACAAAAGAACTGGTGGGGTGAGCTACATAGGGAGTGAGGGAAGATTCAATATCTAGAAAAAACTTTTTAGGAAATCCTGATAATTTAATTTCTTTACCTAATCTCATTATGCATCACTTGATTTTCATTCTCCAGATCCAATGACATGAGCCTTTCTAGTATAATGCTTCAATACAGCATAAGGGAAGAAGCAGTTAACAACTATCAACACAGCCATATTTCATAGTAGCAACACAAAGTACAATGTCATTTGATACCTTTATAAGTTTGCTTTAATACTGTTTTGGAAGTATACATTACTAATTAAAATGGTTTTCACTGTTTCCTAGAATGATAAATGAAAGTTGTAAACCTCTTCAGATGTGAATCCTACAGATGACCAACAAGTCCCACTACTAAAGTGATTTTGTACTACTGCATCTAGGCAGCTACAGGCTGTCTCAAATTTCAAAAGGAAAAATTCCTGATCTATTTGATTTGATATTTTTTCATAATGCAATCCTCTATCTAAGGAGGGTCAAATGATGTTCTCATTTAAGTCAAGGCAAATTTGTCATCAGTTTCAGCAGGAACAAAAACCCTCAGGTCTCCAAAGCTCCAGCACAGGCTTCAGCTACCAAAGGTCCTTCCGACATCAGCTTGCAACCTTGGAGACTCTGATTGCTGAGCTGTCAATATCCATAGATATATGTGGCCGTTGAGCATGGAGAGGATGCACATCCAGGCTACCTGCCCTTCAGGCTGTTAACAATGAGTTCTATCATGAAAAGTAAACCCAAGAGAATGGGCAAAAAATACAAGATACCCTATAAAAGCAGAATTTTCACTAAGATATATAATGGCTGCAGATGATTTTGTATGTGCTGATGATTGACTTGAGCCCTTCATGTCTCATCTCTGCTGTCTAGCAAAGGCATCACAAGCCTGCATAATTTAACCCCCCAAAAAATTATTTTGCATGTAAATGAAATCCTCTACACTGATTGCGCTAAAGAAATAAAATTTCTCCCACCCTTCCCCAAAAAAGGGCTTGCCATTTTTTCCTCTTCCTACCACATGCAATGTATTTTTATTCATTCTTCCTTGGTACTTAAGAGACAAGTAAGTGTCTAGCTTCATCCGTCATTATCAGTAATGAAAATGTATTACATCTGCTCATTTTGTTGATGCAAGACTAACAGCTTTAAAACAGCTTGACATAGCGCTTAGTATAGACAATGGGAAAACAGAGGATTTCTTTCCACTGCAATTCTCAGGTGGTGAGAGCTGCAAGCACAGTTGTTTATGTGGGCAAGCAAGACAAGAGAAGCAGTTACCTGTGAAAGAAAGCATCAGCAAAGAAAATTTGTGCACCAGAAACATGCTGTTGCATTCCACTGAGGGGAACTGTGAGGAGTTCTTCTAGAATTAGATGCCAGGAATGAAATTAAGTCAACCGAGACAAGCTTTGCGTCTGAGAACTGTTTATTGGTAACAAACCAAAAGAGAAAGACATAATTGCCCTGTTAAGGAGAGGTAGGAAGGACAGAAAAGAAGGAAGGAAAATGGAAAAGGATCGAGGCAGGGAGAGAGAGAGAGGAGACAGAGGAAAAGCGGGTGTTACCACCAGAGGGTCGGGGGGTACTGTCAGTGTCCCAGCAGCAGAGGGTGTGTGCACGCTGCCTGCTGGGGAGCCTGCGCAGCTCTCGGAGGGATGCAGCTCCACAGGCACAGCTCCCGCAGCCATGGGCAGCTGCACACTTGGCGAGTGGGGATCGGGCAGGTGATGCAGGACCCTGGACAGCGTCGCGTTGGGGACCGCGGCGATGGAGGCAGGTCGGAGGCAGGCAGGGTTGGACACAGATGACTCAGGTAGGTGTTGGCCAGGGACACAGGGAGGCAGGACAGGCAGCGGCTGGGACAGGCGAAGGAGTAGGGCAGGACACAGGTTATACTTGAGACTCAGAGGTCAGCTGGTGTCCCCCCAAGTGCCCAGCAAGAGGGAAGGAGGATACATGAGGGTGAGCGAGAGCCAGCGAGGGTCGAAGGGCCAAAAGACAGGCTGGGGCCAGGGCAAAAAGGGCACCAGTGAGCAAGCCAGTAAGTGAGCCCTTGAGCAAGCCCCTGAGCCAGTGAGCGAGTCTGTGAGCGAGTCCATAAGCCAACCAGTGAGTGAGCTCCCACTTGCCTCAAAAGCAAAACACACACTCTCAAAAAGCAACCCCCCACCCAGCTCCTCCAAGTCTGCCTGCTGGCAGGAGACAATTGGCTAAGTCCAACCTTCCACTGCAGTCCATCGGTGAAGACCTTTCGCCATCCGACTGGAGAATGTCTCTGGAGGGTATAGTGTCTTGTGTTCCCCTGCTGACAGCCTGTCCCATGTGAAACATGAAATGGTTGCCAGGCAAAGTGTCCCCAGAGACAGGGCCTTCTCCCATCTTGACTCCTGCAAGTGGCACATGTACAACCCCTCCCCCACATGCCTCTGACAATCAGTGTTGAGACAAATCAAAACTAAATTGGCTCCTTACACACGCACAAGTGCAGCTGCATTTTTACCACTGCTAAGGAAGTCAGTGCTGTTTCTGTGAATAACACACTTCTGCCCAAGGCAAGCACTTAGGAATATCTGCTCTTTGGCTGGGGAACATGATTCTGCCCCACAGTAGTTTATATTGGCTTCATCTCTGGACTAGACTGCAACATCATAAAATACTCAGGCACAAAGCCTAAAGCTTGAAGAAAATGTTATTATCTTTGAGAGACCATGTCAATCAGAAGAGGTGTCTGAAGACTGGAAAAGAGTAAATCTCACCCTTCAAGGCTCTGGTTCTCATTTTACCCATATAATCAACTTCAGAGAGCAAGCAGAATCTGGAAAACCAAATGCTCATCACGACTCAATCAGTCCCTGCAAAGGTGATGGAGCAACCAATGCTGGAGCAGAGGAACTGGATTAGATGATCTTGAGAGGTCCCTTCCTACCTCATCTTGGCACCATTGAAAATTTTGTCCTGGAAGGTTTGCCTCTGAAGGAAAATGTTTTCCTTAGCTTGAAACCAGGTAATGAACTCTCCCAGGCTCTGAGAATGAACAAAGACCTGGCTACCTTCCACAGGATGTACAAAGTACATACTTTAACACATACACAGCACAGTATGTTTGCAGATAATGACTGAAAATCACTACACAATTAAAAAAAAGACACTCACTCCAATGCACATATCTGGAGAGGGGTGGTGAGCAGAGAATGGGAGAAGGAGAAAAGAAAAAAAGAATGATTATGGAAAAATGTAAATGGAACATACTTCCCCTAGCATGTCACTGGAAAGCTTTTTGATACTGCAGAGAGAATGAAAATCTGCATAGCATTGAACTAAGTTATGCCAGAAATATATTCTTGGCTCAAATGTTATTCCAGAAATATATTCTTGGCTCAAATGTTCAGGGAAATACACGAAAAATACTTCCCACCTTTGGCTTTGCTTAACTAAAGATCGTCATTAATGTGAAGAAATTCCAGATGAAGACTCAATAGAGTGACACTAGAAATTGACGCACCAAAAAGTGCTTCAGTGATCCTTGTGCCAGCATGTGTAAAAATAGCTAAATGGTCCTATACAACAAAAATACTTTTGTCATCTGCACCTTCCAGTACTACCTACTTTATTGTGAGCACAACATGATAAAATGTGAGACAATTGCTCATTTTTAAGAACATTTTACTTAAACTGATTTTTAAAAAATCCACAACTTATTTATTGTGGCTCCCATCCACCACTCTCACCAGAAACAGCTAAATCTGTATCCTATGTGAACACTATTTGGAACATGTCAACCAGCTGACATCTTGCTAGATGTGATTTTATGGCTATCAGACACCAAGATATCATTACCTTGTCAGCCTAACAGGACTTAAATCCTACTGGGATCTGACTATAAGCAAAAGGAGGAAAGCTCTACCAACAATTCAATTGCCCTCTGCAGCTCCTGCCACTTCCTAACCCTTAAATTACACTACTACACTTCCACCTCTGGCAGCTCCTTCAGGCTGGAGGGGTACCAGCCTTCACTAAGCACATTTCTGACTCCTGCACCATGACTGGTCCTAAGCACAATCCAGGAGCAGATGCCACTGGCAGCCTTGTCCATTCAGATTAGACTCCCGGGTGAATGTCGCAGTCAGAACATACCAGAACCCCTAAGACCTGATCTATTGCAAAAGCTTATTATGATCCCCATTTATAGAAGCCTTTTAAGGCTAAATTTAGGTCATTCCCACTATGACTCATTGACATCTCTTAGAAATTCTCACACACTCTATTTACATTTGATGCCTCAGACACTTCTGATGTCCTGTTTTCTGCATAATTTAATATTTGATTACAGTAAAAGAAAGCACACCTTGTCTTGAAGAACAGAAAAAATCATCTAGGGATATTTCTAATGCCAAGATAAAATGAATCTTTCATGGCATAGCAGAATAAGAAGACAGTCCCAAAAGTATATAATTAAAGAGCCATTTTCTAAATGAGGTACTTCTTTTCTTGTAAGTCTTGTTTAAATTGTTTTGAAAGTTGATTTATAGATAGTATTTGGCAAAGATGCACTCAAGGGGGAAGCTTTCTAGAGAGGAAGAGACCCTGATGTTATGTCTAGCATTTATAAATGGGGGTAAAAGTTATGCTGCCTGAATAAGAGGCCAGAATTGTATATCAGGAGAGGGAAAACTGGCTTCTCAGAGATTTTTATCATTCAGATAATCACCCTTTTTCAGCATTAGGTAAGAATTTTCCTGCATTTTTCCAAACTGCTATCAAATAACATATGCAGAGACCAGTGCAACCAACCTGCAAAGATGACACTATATTTCCAAGGTGACTGCAGACATACAGTACTTGAATGCTAAATCACAACATTTCAGACGTGGGAAATTCACTGTGAAGTTTTTATTTACGAGATTATTTGCAATTCCAGTTCCCTTGAATTAGTCAGGAACTCTACTCACCAAGCAGAAAAGCACTGTGGTAGTTTACTCAACAGCAAAGAATAAAATGGTGCCTGTTTAAAAGACTCCAGCTGAGTACACATTAAGTCTAAGATGGGAAGTGATCAAATTTCCTAAGATGAAAAATTGCTAAATCAACCTGTGCATTCTATACAGAATATTGACAACCTCTACCCAATTATCAGCCAAAATGTAGGAATAGATGTTGCAGCAGAGTCTTTTACCAAAAACACATTTTGAAACATAACAGACAACTTGGTATTTGTTAGTTGATATACAGTAGTGCTTGACAAATCCTTGGCAGTAACTGTCCATGAAAGCAGTAATTCCAAATAGGAATATGATATGGATCCAGAAACGGACAAGCAACTCATTTTGGCTTTGCTCTTGCTCTGTAACACAAGATCAGTGTTAGACACTGAGCTTACTCATGTTCCAACACACAATACCCAATGTGTTCAAGGTTTCCTGCAGTGCAGCTATAGAGAACATACCTTTGTATATAGAACAACTTCTTGAAGTATTAACTGACCTACTGAATCATGTCAGGGTGGCCAGCAGACTCTTGCCCAAGTGCCACACACAGCTGATTCAATACATCGTTTATCTGGTACAAGAGATTAACCCCTCCTTTTGCAGAAATCAACATTTTTCCTAATGCTGCCACTTTAAGTGAGCTCTCAGCAGGACTAAATGGCCTCATGCTCCGCAGACACCTCTAGCTCCTCACTCTCTTGGGCCCACCAAAATCTGTGTAGCCCAACACTGTCACCAAGCCTATCCCACAACATTGAGGCTTCAAAATAATAAAACAAGGACAGATGAGAAAGACAATCTGAAGGCTCACTTTAGCCTGTCACAGAGTGGGAGCTTCAAACAAGCCCTGCCTTAGCCTCAGGTTTTGACAACAGTTTAAATTTAAGAAATCATTTTGGCCTGCAAGTCCTAAGGATGGCAGATCACGTCTATTTACAAAAATTAATTATTTATTAAATAGACAAGATAACAGATAAAAGATCTGACTCAAAATTACTACACAGTATAAAAACTAAAGAACTACTAGTAGATTACAGCATAACATGTAACACTGCACTGCATCAAGGTACCTATGGAAAAGCCAGCAAAAGAAATAGTATTGATTAAGAGTGGAATGTAACTTACCACCAAAGTGATGATAATGTACTCTTAACCTCTGAAGAGTAACTGCAAAGCAGGCATCCCTACTCATGGGAGAAACTCCATACACTTCCAGGAAAATATACAGAAGATTTCTGCTTTGTGGAAGTTTGGTGTGGCTTTTACAGTTTGAAAAATGAGTGTCTGTCAGTCATAAATACAACTTACCTTGCCAGATTTCACTTTAACCGTAAGATGTTTATTGGCAGTTGGAAGATGCCAGACCAGTGTTACCCCCATGGCACTAAAATATTTCCCTACATGACAGCTTGTCCTCTTTGAATTATCTCACTGGTTAATGAGGTAAGCTCATTTGGGGTGGTCAGATGTCCTGCTACAAGCCAAAATAGTTTTCTCTCTTTTGATATGACAAACTAATAATGTACTTACTTGATCCATCACAAATCCTTTCAGATAGCTTTATTGCTCAAGAACTCACAGAGAACTGGACGTACCAGAGAAAAAAGAGCATTTATCTTAAGTTTACCTTAGAAGCACAAGAACTTTGACAAATAAGTGCTGGTGAAACTGATTAAGTGCAATTCTGTACTTTTCTGAAAGGCTCTGCAACTTAAGGCTACTTCTTAGGCAAAATTCATCTTCAGAAGAAAAGCTCTTGGGTAGCTGAATCTTTTAGACTCTAACCTCAGATGTTTTCTATGATGTAAAGGCTTCTTAGGAAGAAGAGTGAATCAAAGACAGGTCTGTACATTTCTTACTGAATCTTAATGAGCAAATTTAGACATCAGGAACATGAAAAGAGTACTCCCTGAAGTCCAAATGAAAGAAGCTTTGGATTTAGAGAAGATTTTGATTGGATTTTCATACAGTGATTTAAAATTACTTGCATAATGCAAAGAATATGCCAGGGTATAATGCAGTATGATTGCTGATGATGGAGACTAGCAAACTGAGTCACAGAACACTCAAATACTTTAGTGAATTTCAGGCCAAGCTGAAGTAAAAAAATATACCTTCTTGAAATTATCATATAACACTATGCTACAGGAAACTTTGACATATACATGTATAGAAGTAATTTGACTTATTCCTCCTGTAAGCTGACAGCTTATTGCATTTTTAGTATGTAATACAGAAAAGCGGCTTAAAGCTACTGAAGAAGGGGGGGGTTTAAAAAAATTTTTAAAGTTGTTTACAGGTATGGCATGCAATAACTCAAACATCATGGTGAAATAAGCTTGAGCTCACTGGAACATTTAATTTACTAGGAAACAAAGCAGCTTTCCTGATCAGTGTACAGAAGAATGCATAAACAAACAATACACCCGAGAATGTGTACTAGCTACTGAAAACGAACTGCTGCAAAGCCAGGCACTAATTCCTATGGGTGAAGCTTGAAGTATGCAGACTATGTTCTGCACTACAAACCTCCTATCCTTCTGTTATTCCACCTACACCAAGTTCATTAATGATTTGCACCGTTTTTGTATTTTTTCCTCAGCTGTCTATATTAACACAACAGAATATGATTACTGTGTTTTTGAAGGATCTATTATTTTAACAATTCTTTTGCCTATGTAACCATGCTGAGTAAATCCTAGAACTTCTAAACACATAAAATTTTATTCCAGTATTATGCAGATCTGCACAGTGGGCAACAAAAAATCATTCTTCAGATTGCTAGATCAGCTTAGCCAATTGTCCAGAGGATTTTAGAAGAATATTATGAATTTACATAAACTAGAAATCCAAGTTTCCACAGTAGAAGTTATTTTAAGGTGTACTTATATGGAAATAAGGTACAGAAGAACTTAGAGGTATTGTATTTTCCATTTTTACAGACAGATCGCAATATCACTATACCATTGTTTCAGAACTTAGTATGTTAACTTGTTTAAACAGTACAATTTGATGGTAAAACATTGTATTTTTACTTTCAAACTCAAGTTATTAAAAAGCAGAAAAATAACTTGGGAGTTCTGAAAAACTACTTTTCTTAAGGAAAAGATGCTCATATTGAATTTAGTCAGCATATATTATAAACAGATTACAGTACTGTGAAGACATTCTGAAAGACCATTTCCTTTGGATCTACAGCACAACACAGCTGAAATGAAAAATATGGCTTTGTTAACATCCAACTGAGTTATTTAACTTAGCTGTTAAATTGCTCAGGCCAATTCTAGAGATCTTATCTTTGAAAGGTCAAATATGTTTTTTTCCCTTGCACTTGAATGAAATCATACACTTCAACCACACATAAAGTAAGCATAAAACCTACTGCTGACATTTAAATATAAAGTTTCTGGATGAGCTGAACATGAGAAAAGCTCACTTTACTGTATTTTGACGATGAATTGAGAAATTAACCAGTTGCTAATGAACTATGAATGTGTAACCAAGGCAAATTTCCAGTGTATGGAATTTGCAGTTAACAAATCTATTAATTGAAGACATGAGTTGGCACACAGACAGCTTCAAGTTCTGAAGCAATTGTGCTGAAAGGAGTCAGACTCCTATGGGACTCAGAGTAAACAGGTCCCTAATAGACTAAATCAGGACTGAAGTAGTCTGGTGAGCTGAATTCATGGCAATACATGTTTCTTTACAATATCCAACCAAAAGCCTGATGTGGATCCAAACTGCAAAGCACATTAACTGATAGCAAGCACAAATCTCTAAACTGTGGAGTTTTTTTTTCTTCCCATTTTATTTTTTTTTCTGTTCCAGAATGAAGCAACAAGCAGAGCAAAGGAACCATGACATATGAACTACATAACAAAGACTTACTAGAGAAAGATTTTCACATTTTCTCTTTCCCCAAAATGTTTAATAAACTGGATAAATTACAGACACCAGTTTTAAATCACAATCAAAATGATATACAGGAATGATGGATAACAGAAAAATACAGTGGCTCTGCATGGTCCTAACAGATTTTGTGTTATTGACCGACATGGAGAACTAGGGAACTGCTTATTTCTTCATTTCCAGGATTGCACTTCCTGGCCCCCGGTGTTTGGCACTGCATATATTGCAGAACTGGACAGGAGATACCTAGAAATCAAAAAAGAAAACAGGAATCTCTCAGAGCAATGTAGCTACATCAGCATGTGTGAAGATAAATGAAAAGTGTGAATGCCTTTCTCAACATTACAGTTCACAGTCAGGCTGTTCCCTATCAACATAGTCATAGATAAGTGGGGGAAGACAATATAGAAAAACATGGTAAGGCAGGCTGTTCTGGAGTCAGAGGGCAGTACAACTCACCACTCACTCCAAGGGCATTACCCCCACCTGCCAGGAGAGTAAGGTCAAATTTCCTCCACACCAAAAATGGAAAGTACACAGTCAAAAGCATCACTGATTACCTTCATATGTAAAGATGAGAGTAAAGTCACTTGGTCAGCTCCAATAACTACTGGATGCCTTAATCACAGCTCTGTCTTTGGACAGTGCTCCACAGTTTTCTAATAATTAAGATCGGGGCCCAAATACTGTCATTTGATCAAATATGTGTTTATTGTTACTCCATTTCTAGCTCTGTGTGCATTTTGTGCATACATTATTTTCCTTTCAGTATGCCACCAATAACCAAGTATCAGTAACACGACTGATCACATAAGGTCACAAAATACAATATAGCAGGGGAAATTTGGCTCAGTTACATGCAGATACCTGTGTATTCATACATACTATCTATGAATATATATAATATAATATCAATGTAACATTTAAAAATCCCACCTAACCAGTCACCTGTCCCAGAAACTTGAGAATGCTACATATATTTTAGAATTTTTCCTCACAGTAGAATTTGCAGTAAATAAAAAATAAGTATTTACTAGTTGTCAGGCTTTCTTGTACAAATGATCAGATACATTAAGCTTTTCATAACATATTTAAGTATACATGCTGTACCATATGGCTACAAACACTTTGGTTACTTACAGATTAAGTGATTCACTAAAACTATTTTTTCACTACATGTTAATTTTCAGAGACAGATACAGAATCAAAAGGCCTATGTTTAATTTTCTATGTAATTTTCTTAATGTTCAAATGCTTTTGCTCCTAAATTAAAACCCTGTTATATCTAGAAGTTACTTTTTTGCTTAGTGTTAATTGAAAAAACAAATCCATCCCCAAAAAACTTACAAAGAAAATATTTTGACTATAAAGATGATTACAAAGATATTTAAATATTCACACTGAAATGACTAATTTTTGTCTTCTGGGTCAGAATGATCTAATATGGTTCACTTGAGAAAATACCTTTATTCTTGTCTTTCAGTATGTTTAATTAAAGTAAAAGCTGCAATGGAAAAAAATTCATTAAAAAATTAGACAGGTTGTATTGCCTGTATGTCCCAGAGCTGCATTACACATTCAGATTGCAGAAAGGGATAAAATACTGTTCAAACAGTAGTGATTCCTTTCTACATTGGATGAACTCTAGTTGCAGTATCCTTAAACTCCCTTTCCTTAGTCACACACTACTATGTGGTATCATCACAAGTTATTACTGTAATTATATAATTCCTCATAGACCCATGCCCTTCTCCACAGCTGACAAAAGAAAATAATGTGTCACTTTATCTTTGGCAAAGTGTCAAACATATTAAGCTAGTTCCTTACTGTGTTAGATACGGGTAGGCACTCTTTGTGAAACATGTGTCTGCAGTGGAACACTACCACATTGAAGGACTTGGATGCATCTGGGAAACAGAAAAGTAAATTCATTTCAACAGGGCATTGAAACAAACAATTCAGTGGCTACAGCACTAAATGCCCACATTCTATTATACACAGGGAAACAATACACACAGTAACATCTCTCAAATTCATTTCTGGCTCATTCATAGAAACAATGGAGAGTGGTGGTTTCAGGTAATGTGGGCTGGTGATGGAGTTACAAAACAATTTTATTCCATGGCTTAAATGCTTTTCCTTTCCACCAGGAATTTTTCATCTCAATATATGCTACATGCTAAATTTGGACAGGGAGAAAAGTAAGCTACCAGCAAATAATTCAGCTGCTTTGGAAAAAAGTTAGCAGAAAAAATCTTGCACTAGTGAGAGAAGACCCAGAACACTGCACAGTTCTACTGTCTGCACTGCACTCCATGATCCTGAAATTTGGCAACAAGCTGCCTAAGTGCATGATGTGGGTTTTCATTCCCACATGAATATTTAGCCAAATTAGAACCCTATACACAACATCCATGTATCTAAAGAATAATCATCTCACTCATGAGCATCATTCACACTCTAGTTTGGCTCTTCTTTCCTCAACACACATATGTCAAGGCAGTAGCACATTCAACTCTGCCAGATTTTCCTGGTCTGTATGTTGCTGCACATGATCCCAGTATAGTTGTTTTTATTTAAGTGAAAAATGGTAGAAACCAGATAAACTGTGATTCTACTGCACTATTAACACTTAGCTAGCAAACAAACAAATGTCTGTACATATACTTTGCCTTACATACTCTTGTTTGAACATGCCGTGACAGATATTTTCTTAGACAAATTGCTTCTTTTTAAGACACCCAACAACTACATTGATATTTCTGAACTATAGTTGCCTTGCAGAATGTACATCTCTAAAATAACATCCAGAATTTCCAGTTTCAAAACTTTAGAAGGTGTCTTAAAGCTAGTCTATTTTAAGTTGTTTCAAATATGGCAGCCATGACTGAAGGCAAGAGCTCTCCACCACTCAGATAAAAAGCATACTCCATAAAATTTTATGAGCTATATGTTCAGTCTAAATCATCCAACAGAGGTGAACAATACTTGGCGGCAGCAGCTTAGTTTTGTAGCTCTAATAATCTTTGAGAATATGTATGTTGATGGAATTAAAAGTTGCCTTGAATTCCATGTATTCAAAACAGAAAATAAAGATGTCAAAGTTGAATAAGAAGGAGTATCTGGGTTTGCTGCAACAAAAAATGTCCAATTAGAGTCCACTTCCATGTCAGAATTCAGATGCAAGCTTTGCATAGGAGACTGAAATTTATACAGTGATCACCAAGGCAGATTACATATTTTTATTAATAAAAGCAAACAGTAGTTTATCTTAAATTAATAATAATTAAAAAATTTACAACCTCTTTTTTTTTTTCCAGAAAAGCATCCTACCTGAAGGAAGTATTGGAGATAGACATGATTCACAGATATTCTCCTCTGGAAAAACAAAAGAAAAGAAAACTTGGAACAGCTTTGTTAACAAACTCCATGCTTACTTTTTTATAAAGCAGGCATGAACATAGTGCTATTACAGAAATGGAGCTTGGTCTTAGAGCATTTACTTAAGATGCCTAACAGAATCCATTAAAAATTGAAAAGCAATACTGGAATAGCATTTCTAATAACAGCATGATAAATATTTAGATCTGATGATGGTAGAACTGCAGGATTGAGGCTGTTTAGGATCAGCACTGCAGAGACAAAAGGCAAACTGAAAAAAGGGATCATGGGATGGGTGGCTGTTAACTCTGCAGCATTTTGGAGCAGAAGCTCTGATCCTCTGTCCTGTCAGCTTTTGTCTCTTCCTATTAACACTCAACTGGTGTGAATTACAGCACTCCTCACATGCATCATTAACACCTTGCAAATTATTTTCAACTGTTTCTGATGACCATCTTGTATCTTTTGCTTTGGTTGCAGATTATTATCATCTGACTGTCCATGTAAGCACTAAACAGTATTTTCACCTTTACAGACAACCTGCAGGACACAATATATTACTGGCTATGTAGCGATTGATCAAGAGAAACAGCTGCATGCTGGGTCTCATAGTTCTTGAGATACAAGTAGTTCCTTTGCAAAGGGGAAAAGAAGCTACTATCCTACTACTACACTCTACAGATTAGGTACAATACTGAGACTTTTGGGCAGCTTCCAAAGCAGACAGTCAGCGGGTGTATAAACTAAGGAAAAGTCTTCAAAACTCGAAAGTCATCATGTTTCTTGTGTACCCACCATCCACTAGAACACCCTTCATCTGAGTTCGATGCATTTTCTTCAATAAAGAAAGAGAATCTGCAACGAGTATCTTTTTGCAACCTTCCCGCAGCAAGATCTGTTGGTGCAAAGAACATAAAAGACAGTGGTTGTTGAACAGATGGGCATAACAACTATCTTGACAAGTCACCACTGTGTTTCTGCTGCCAAAGTGAGTGCAAGGAATATTTAAGACTTTCCAAGGTATTATAAAGAAGGGAAAGGAGGAACCTTTTGTTGCCATCACCTCTACCTAAATGAAAAGCCAACAGTAAAAAACCTCAAAACCCCACAAAACAAAAACAAACATCAAGAAATAAAATTCTTTACAGATATACTATTATCATAAATTATGAACATCTTTCTATGAGATGGTGTTCACAAATTACAACAGAGAGGAATTTTTATGGTGCCCCTCAGAATTGGTTCCAAACCAGTTCAAAACTTCTTCTATCCATATCTTTCCTGTCTTCTTCAGGAAAGATATTTGATAATCAGAAAACCTTTGTAAGCTCAGCAATTCAAAATATATTTTGTTTGAACATATATCCTGCTGAAGTGTCATATAATAATCAGTAATAAATGTCCATACAACTAATGAAACATCCATAGTTCATTCCTCTTTACCAAGTCTCAGCTCCCTTTTGACTTCTTTGGTATTTACATAAGCTTGACCTGTGATTGCCTGACACTGTTTTGAAACACAGAAGAAGCAAAGGCATAAAAATTATACAGAGCCTTAGCCTTATTTCACAATACTTAGTGAAGTAATATGGAAATATGACAAACCCAAGTAAGTCTTTTGGAATTTTTTCTTCCTCCTCCCAAACTGATGTTTGGAAATTTGTTTGCCAAGACAATACCTTTGAAAAATGCTTTCCAAAGGGACTCACAGTCAATTATAAGGTGAACAACCCTACCAAAAGAGATGTATAAAGAGGCAATGTTCATTCCTTTCTTCTGATCAATTGTATTACAGGAGACATTGAGCATTCTAAAATAGTGCAAGACACAGCTAATCCAAATACCTAAGAAGAAATATAATAGTAGATTTTACAGCCAGGTAGACACTGTCCAAAACACAACCTTTTCACATACATATTGTGAAGTAATAAGGACACACTGCCAAGACTGATATGCAGATAAGGCTGCAAATTGGAAGTACATAAAAAAAATTAATATTGAGTAAGACTTTAAGCATTTCTAATTGGGCATATCAATGGGTGAACGACACTTTTCAGTATTAAAGACATTGAACTGTAAAACATTTCAGAGCACCAGCAACTGAATGTAGCTCTACAAGAGAAACACTTAGAAAATTAATCATTTTTATCTGTTGATAATCTCAGGAACTATCTGGCTATGTCTTTCCCCTACCAACTTTATCCAAAGGCAACAATGATTGCAAAATTTTGTTCTAAATAAAGAAAAATCTTGCTAGGTTTGACAAAGAAGCTTTTCACAAGGGCAATTGAATGAAACTGTTTCAGAAAGAGTGCTTACCTGATTCAAACTACTCTCAGTCAACAAATTATATTCCAAAGATAAGTACCGTAACTGGGCAGGGATGATGTTTTGGCTATACACCAGAGTTTTTACTAAGTGCACTCAGCATAGACGGATGAACCCTCCTGCCCCCTCCCCCCCACCCATGTTTAAGTAAAAGGAGCAAAACAATCATAGAATCATAGAATATCCTGAGTTGGCAGGGAGCCTCAAGGTTCAAGTCCAGCTCCTGGCCCTGCACAGGACAGCACCAAGAATCACACCATGTGCCTGTGAACATTTTCCAAATGTTTCTTAAACTCTGACAACCTTGGTGCTATGACCAAGTTAAATGAAAGCAGCAGAACAAAGATACAGCTGGAAGATGGAAGCATGTCTTAGCATTTTCTAACTAAAATACAGTGTGCCAATAGGAAAAAATCATTAAAAAGAAAGAAAAATTAAGAGGGAAACAATAGACATCACTACATCGCTGGAAAACCTCAATATTGTTTGATGCCTTATAATGCAGGAGTAAAAGAAATACCTGATAAAACATATCTTATAAGAAATATGCACTATCTTTCTCCCATTATTTAAAGAACACTTCAAATTTTTCCATACCACATTTAATGACTGTCAGAACTTACTTTCCTAGAAATGGAATACAGCAGCCAGCTATTATTATATAAAAGGAAAAATCACAGTGAAGAATGTAAAGTGTCAATTCGCAAGGTAATAAATCTCAACACTTCTGCAGAAATAGATTTGAAGACCTCAAAGTCAAATAATTTAAGAGTTACAGAAAGCAAAGCAGGAGAGGGTATTTGGTGTCAAGAGAGGGAACTTCATTAAAAGGGGTGAGAAGTATGTAGCTGTGCACCCTAACATTATGTTGAACTAGTTAAACTGACATTGTGCACAAATCTGTAATGAAACCACTTTCCAAGAAGAAACAGAATAGAGGATGAAATGGAATTTTTTTTATCCTTTGTAAAAGTATGTAACTGTGAGCACAAGCAGGACAGCATCATGCACCTACAGAAAGAATTTTTGTGCAGAAATAATGTCTTTCATGAAAGTAATGAAAAGTGCTGAAATCAAAACATCTATTGCAAAAATTTGTTCATTTTCTGGCTATATTAGGGAAGATACTAGGCATAAAACCTTCTATTTAATTAAAACAGTCTTGATACACAAATACTTAACATTATCTTTCAAGAAAAGCACTACACTATGCAGTTAATTTGAAAGGGTATACTCAAAGTTCTGAGAATAAATTCAGGCCTTGATTCAGCTTAACTCTCAAACAATTCCACGTCTCTCAAGGCCAGTTAACAAAATTCTTTCAAATAGCATCACTACCACAATTAAAAACACATTATTTTTAGTCTTTACAGCCAAAAGGCGTATGTCCCCCTGTGCAAGCTGCCACCTGCCCTCTAGTGCCTCCAAGGTGTCTGAACAGCATTTTAGTTACGTTCAGGAGTGTAACCTGACAATTATTCCAGGTGCTGTTTCAAGCAGCATTCATCAGATTATCATTGGGTTCTGCTAGTTCATAAACTCTATTATGAATGGATAGATGTGAATTCTGTGAACGGATCAATGTCTGTTACTTATCAGAGTTACTGCAGGTTCCAAGTGCAAACTAATAAGTCAACATTTGAGTAATATGGCTAATCCACAAAATCTGTAAGTACTCCATCTAAACAAATTACTTTTTTATTTTAAAGCTAGGGGAAAAGGAGGCTTAGAATACCAATGTCTTTCAAAGACTTATTCTCACAAATGACAAAGAAAGGGTGAAAAATTAACTGTTTCTTTCTAAAACAAGGGAGGTATTTAAGCCTCTTCCAATATCCCAAGCACTTCCTACATTTCATTCAGGTACAGACCAAACCTGAAAAGACACCTATTTTATACATTTGGAAAGCGTAACAGCCTTATAATTACTCACAAGTCTATAAATAAGGGGATTTTACTTTCAGCCTCCTCTGGGAGACGTGTGATACGATGTTTAAAAATCCTGGAGAACGGGCTTTATTTGCAATAAATAAAAAAAGCACTAGGAATGTGTAATTTCTAATAAGCAGGTTTCTTTTTAAGCCAACATATCTAATTTATCTATAAATTTATGGCAGCAATGAATTAGATTTCAGAAGCAATAAAAAAGCTTCAGACTATATTTGATAAAAACTGTTAAAATTCAGCGAACTATAACTTTGTCCTTGTCTCTGTCTTCATAACTTTGTTTTTTGTGAATATTACTGTGTATAAACACTAAAATCAGTATTATTTCAGCAGTAAATAAACTTTCATCTACAATCAGTGTCACTTAATTCTGTACTATGGTTTTAGTGCATTAACTCAAATGATGAGAAAGAGAAAACACCAAAATAAATGATGCTCAGGGGTGGAAAACCCCCAAAAATCACTTCAAGTTTTAATTCCAATTCAGAAAACCACTTAAACGAGCACTTAAATATTTCCCTGCTTAGGGGAATAGTTAGAAGTGTGTTCAATTTTTAAGTTCATGGCAGAATTGCATTTCCTGAAGTTGGAAAACAAAACTGGGTATTCTGGAAGGCAGGTTAATAGATCCCTACATGTAAAGCAGAGCTGTAATGCCAGAGCAAAAAGCTAATTGAGATAGCAGCCTAAGAAAAAAGTCTCACATGATCTATGTTTTATTTTTGCCCAAAAGAATATATAATTCTGCCTTAGTGGTATGCTTGGTTGGTTGGTAGTTATCAGATTTCAAACGTTAACCACAGAGCTGAGGTGAACTTAGAGTAGCATATAGGACAGTTGTAGCAGTTCATCTAGTGGGTGGCAATTTGTTAAAAATTATTCAGGGAAGAGCCCATATTTAAAAAAAAAATACAACAAAATTTTGTGCATTGGTAGACTTCCTTGTTGGATTCTCTTAATGCATACTGTGCTTCTCCTTCATGGATCTTAGCAAAAGATTCTTTTTGCCTTTGAAAATGAGAACAGTAAAACTTACATGCATACAGAGCTTGAGATTCAAAGAGATTAAGTTATAGAAAATCCTAGCCAATTAAATTTGCATTTCTGAATGAGTTCAAAATGTCTTGTATGTTTCATGCTACATATCAGGAGGTTTCTACCAAAAGTAAGAGTTGTGTCAGGCCAGAATAAAGGCCACGGATTTCTCAGCATGAGCCTGCACAACATGTGCAGAGGTGTGACCAGGCAGCACACAAACACACCAAAGCCTAGCTGTGAAACAGCTAATGAGGCAGCAGTAACAGTTCTGCTACGGCAGATCTGCCCGCAGTGAGGGGAGGCTGCTTAGACAGTCACCTGAAGTCCCAGCCCAAGCACACACTGAGTACAGAAACACTCCCTCTACAGAATCTGAGCTTGGCAATTGGCTACTTTGGCGAGCGTGCAAGCATGACAATAACATCTCTAAATTTCAATGTAGATATATCATCTGTTTATAAACAGTGCACTTTACATTGCCAATAACACTTAAGGAACAGACTTATTTTAAGTGTAACTTACATTTCTCTAATGAAATATTGCCTTTTTTTGGCTATACTTTTTTCTATCATACAAGAATGCCAAGCACAAATTACATTAAGCTTACCTAATTTCTATTACCCTATGAAATCTAAATTTTAGACCTGGAGCTATCCAACTCTGCTTCAAAATCAATTAATATGAAATCCATTAATCATTTCAATGCTAACAACAAATCATTTTGGATACCATTCTCAAGGTTAAATACATCCTTTTAATCCAAAAGTAATTCTGTTAAAAGGTATTTGAAGAAAAAATTGTACTTCCATCCCCAAAATATGATCAAATTATGTCAATGGCTTTGTCTGAAGCCATGCAATATACTGTGTATGTGTGTAAAGCTGCAGCTATGCTTACAGCACTTTCTCAGTCTGCCTGCAGACTCAACAAAAATTACATTTTGATTTCATAAGAATGCAGGAACAGGAGGATCAATGGAGGCACAGCAAGATTAACATGCAACTGTTGAAATGCAGCATGGTATTTAGCTAGTATGGTTTTAGAAGGATACTAGCACCTGATGAAGTCAAAACCTGGAAGTAATGCTACAACATGAATTACATGCAAACATGTATCTGTTTATCTGGGGAAGTTCCTCTCATAAAATGCACCTTTGAAATAGCCTAAGTCAGAATCTGAAGTTCATATGAAAATAAAATAATGGAAAATACTTAGAAAGGCTTAAACCCTGCCCTGAAGGGATATACAGGCTTTATTTGGCCTGGTAAGACACCAACCGTGACTGTAACCATCAAGCCCATCTATTTGCTCAAGAGGCTGAAAGACTGATAGCAGTTGGGGAACAAATGTTTGAAGCTCAGAAAATTGGAGTTTCAGCTGCCTACTAAGCTGAATTTTTCTTAGAATCTGCATCGTTACACTGGAGGCATTTGAACGGCTCTGTAACTTTCTTTTGGTAGAGAGATGCAGAACAGCATGATAGAGAATTGAAGTTTTGGACTCCTTTTGTAGCAGAGAGATTTAAAATATGCAATGCAACACGCTCTACTCACTACTTCCAGGGAACACTGAAGAATAGGCTTCTTGTAAGTTCTTACAAACACACCTCAGAACCAACCACATAAGGAATTGTGCATATCCATGTAATTATGCTGGGATAAGAACTCTCATAATCCAATGAACAGCCCTTTTTTAACAAAGTGCATAAACATCAACACATGCACAGAATATTGTGAGTTGGAAGGAGCATTGAGTCCAGCTCTTAAGTGAATGGTCCATAATACAGGGATTGAACCCACAACCTTGGCATTATTAGCACCATGCTCTAACCAACTGATTCTGCACAATTGACATGAATTTGATTTTAAAAGTTCATCTTCCTTCAGTCAGTATGACACTTAACACATGGCTCTAACACCTGGTGAATGTTTCAGTGAGGTCATGTTGCATTCTGCCTCCTCATATGTGAAACAGAATGCAAAGTACTGGTCATGAAACTTTGAAATATTGCACAGCTGGGCAGTGTAAAATAGGCTGGATCACCCAAGATGCTTCCAGTTCTACTTACCCACAAGGCTTATGACAGGATGAGAGACATTTAGAAGGGCTAGAAGCCATCAAGAGGTCTTGACAAATTTCCACTATTTCTGTCGTAGTTTTGTACTGACCTACAGCGTCCATGACCGATAACCGAACAAATCATGACAGCAATTTCTCATGCTGTTTAGTGATAAAGAGGTTTTGCTGTCTCTCTGAAAATTAGTATCCCATGAAGAATGCAACATCTACCTGCAAGTTGTAGTCCTGAAGAATTTTCACTAGTGAGTCTCTCAAATTAGGAATCTCCATGCCTTCCTTAATGCGGTGGATCAAAAGAATAGGATCAACATGGGTTCCAATATTGTTCAACAAACCAGTAATAAAAGCTGTGAAAACCAAGAGACAAAGAAATTAAGAAAAACAATACCTGATTAAAGGATATTTTGGTGACAAGCTACAGGCTTTGGCTTATTCCTTGACTGTTCATTACTAAGTGAAAACACTAAGTCTCTTTTACAGTCTTTGTTTCTTGCAGCAGTATTTACCTGAATACAAGCCTTTGGGGAAGTGACGAAGATACAGTTTGGCAATTTACAGAACTTCCAATGTATTCAGAAAAGTGGTAACTGAGTCTCCAGCACAAACTTACAAGTAAATAATGCGTTTTGATTCAATAGAAAGGGCACTCAAGCAAATTAACTTGCTTGACTGAGAAAATTAACTATGTCACATGGTAATTCCATTCTCAGTTCCAGGATTTAAAAACAATTTTTCAAGCACCTTACCTAATTTCAATGTGTTTCTAAAAATTGGTGAGAGTGACACAATAGAAGCCTTTTGCTTTTTGAAGAGCATCTGGCTAAAAAACCCACTAGAATGATGACTCAAGATTGTGTTTTTTCTTCAACCCCCGCAACTGAGGAATATCACTCGTTACTCTGCATATAAGCAGAAACTGTAACACAGAGGAACTGAGAGAATTCTATATGCTTTGAATCCCTTTTGCTCTAAAGATGTAACTGATTGCAGCATCACTTTTATTGATGGACTGCATTCAAGTACAGGTAATTTGAGAATGCCATTCTTCTAAAGGAGTAACAGATTCTGGTCACTTCTTCCGGTCAAAATTAGCAGCCAAGGGATGAAGAGATATGTATTCTGACACTAATTCTACTACATTTTCAATCCCCCAGAAAAGAGGTCCCAAGAGAGACTTTAAATTTTTTATTTAAGCCCCAGAAGAAGTTGCAAATACTAATGGAGTATATAGTTTAAAAAATTCTCTATTTTCTCAGTCTTTTGAACTTTGCCTCCTTGACAATGTTTCTGATTCCATCTAAACCTTTAACTTAGTAGTAGCTATTTATATAATGGATAAAGGGCAAAAGGCACTCATTATTACCAATCTTACCTTTTTAACACAGAAACAAATTAAATTAGTTATTTTACTGAGGGGAAGGAAGGTGTAGGCTCCTCACTTTCAGAATCTTAAAGGGAAGCAGCTGTAATAACTGACTATACAAAATCCTCATCAAACCTGCAGAATGTGTTTTGAGGCTGTCTAAAAATACAGCCTCATTCTGCTAAACTAAAAGCACTACTCTTCCCTTGATTTGTCATTGAGGACACATAACTATGCAGAGCTTATTCAAATGTTAAGCCTCCTAGTATTCATTCTGTAGCATACCCTCATACTGCCTTACTGCAAGTTTTTATGCACACTAGGACAGCTATGTTGTGCCTCACAAACCAGAACACCTCCCTGATCAAACATAAACACCTTCTCTAACATACATGTGAATAATTCAATCCTTTAATTGCAATAGCATTCCACACATGCAATGCTTCCCAGAAACTATCTCACTTACGTGGTTTGTCAATAGAATATAAAATGAGGTCTTCCCAAAGTTCTCCATCATCTTGTTCCTTGGCAAATTCAATAGCTTTATCTACATCTTGCAATTCTTCCATTATCATCTTCAAGGCACTGCGGCTATTACCCATTCTGCCTGAAGGAAAAATAAGTAAAGAGATTATAAATGTTAGTTGCTTATCAGTGTTCAGTGCTTTAAGAAACTCTTTCAGTAAGAATTTTTTAAGTGTGAGGTTGACTCAAACTAATTCAACTAAGACCAAATCTAGTCTATTCAGATGTAGAAATGAAAATCAGTATAATCTGAATAAGTGCTTGGGGCAGTTTGCTGGACTGGGACGGGGAGGCTTTCTCAAGGATGTGTTGGGTCATATTCGTGGCTCTGAACTGCAACAACATCTAATGATGGGGAGCGTGTGAATGTGTATGGATGTAAACTGTAACATGAAATACCAGCTCTAAGGGCCCACATAAGCACTCTTAATTTGCAGTAAGTATAGCGCAGCTTACACCCATGAAAAACAAGAGGAAACAGGAAGAAGTAGCAGAAATTATGAACTATTCTTTAAATAAATTCATGAGCAAATCCTACTCTCCACTGAAATGGTCTAAAAATATTCTTGTTACTAAACCAGACATTGTTTAAAAAAATGCTTACTATTCTGTTCATGTCTAATACATATATATTTAAGTCTTCCAATGCCTCTCACTCAGCGGTAGAATTCTTGGCCAACTGAAGGAGTTAATTTACAATTAATTTTACGGAAAAGACAGAAAGCAATGTAAGCAAATCTTCTACCTCAGCAAAAGATAATACTAAGTTTCTGAGTTGTATTCAGAGTAAAATATTTGTTTAATTTCCCCTCTCTCTTCAAAACTGACAGTATTACTCTTCTCTTGGAGATTGTATCAAAAATACCACCTCTGCCCATGAGGTTCCTCTTAGCCTCCCCAATACTTCCAGAACCCAAGAAAAACAACAAGTAAGAAATACAGTAACACAATATATTTAGTTGAGACATCATATCCATCCACTGCTTTATTTTCTAAATCACGTTATTTGGTTGCACTGACTGCATACTAACTTTGTCTCTGTGAAAGCATGTTAAATGATATTAGATAATACATTTTCACAGCAAAAACTTTCTTACAAAATTAGAAGTGTTGTAATTTATCACACTGAGTGTTACTTACTCAGAAGATAGACTGTCTCTTCTACAAAATTTCTCTGCTGGCAGATCTCAAGAGCCTTGAATTTAAGGGAAGAGAGGCGAAAAGAGAATACAGAAAACCATTTAACATGAAATTTTATTGATCACAAATGCTGCAAAAGGCTTAAAGATATTTTTCCATGAAGTTACATTACTCATTTTGACAAGAACACAGTTGCCTTAATAAGCACTGTCAGATCTTCTGACATTAATTAAGAAGAGAAACTCCATGACTCTTTTAAAAATTCTTCTCTGAGACTGAATAAATCTGGGGGCAGGACAGGTATTTCAGTCTGGACTATGTCAATCTCTGCCTTTAATTCTGCTGGCAACTTCTTTATTCCGCCTCCAAAAGTTGGTTAATACAAAACATTAAGGTTATCTGTTAAAATTTGCTTCCTGTAGGTGGACTTGTGAGGTCTCTAAGTGATGGAAGTCTGCTTGACATTCACTAATAACACAAGGCTGAAGATCCTCTCAGGGTAACAAGGATGGTTTCAGGAGATAGGGTGCCCTCCAAATTTTGTACCAAGAAGACAATGCAAAAATAACGAATATGAAAGAATATTGGGGAAGCATTTCTTGTAAATTCGGTTTAAAGACCTGAGGGATAAGTATAATTAACAGCTACAGAATCTGTGTGTAGTTGGAAACTAGCACAATTATGAAAACTACCAAACTGATTACCAACAAATTTGTAGTAACAGGAAATTGACCGGGCTGGTATGACATAAACCATGCCATGTCTGTTTCCAATTTGGAAACAGAAAGCAAACTCAAGATTCATAGCATTCCTGTAAAGATAACTGTTCATCAATAAAGACTTTCACACTTGGAAATCAAAACTTTAAATACATAAAGTACAGCTACAACTAAAGATGTAGGTAGGAATTAACTTTTCCTTCCAAGTCTCAGTGTTTCAAATGGGTTACCATGAAGGTTAGAGATATGGACAACTTTTGGGATAGGGTTAAGTGAATTACCAACCAGATACTTCAGGTGAATGAAAGTATGAATAATACTAATAAGTTACATACACAGCTGACAGCCTTATTTTCCCTCTCCACTTAGAAGGTAAACTACAAAGCACCAGGTATTCAGTAGTTCTAGATGCTGCACGTTTCCTGACTGTCATGCTCCCTCTAGAGGAAAACAGGGTACATTGCTAGTTCTCTTTCAACTCATTTTAAAAATGTTTGCTAAACTGCACTTGAATAAAAGTGGCTTAGTTCTAGAGAACACAAATTATTTCTTCTTTATGAGTCTATAATTTCACTAGAACGATAATAAGAGGGGATTTTTTCAAACAGAAATTGCTTTTTGCAATTTATACACTGTGTTGGAACTTGAAACTGAAAATATTGGTTAACTGGGAAATTCTTGGTCCCCTTTTCATTTTCTTAGAACAACGACCTGTGTGTCACAAGAAGTGCTGCTATATGATATGTGTGGTAAAAAGCATAATTACAGAATTAGTAGTAAGATCTTTTCCTCTCTTCCTTAGCTTCTTACTGAAAGATGTTAACATTTTAACATTAAGGTTAGAATGACAAATTTTTTCTAACATCCTTCTCTCTGACTTGGGTGATTACTGCGCCATACAGTCCAGAAGCTGATGGGTCTCTGACTTATTCTTGCTCAGAGCCCATAACTTCAGCAAAGCAGTGCCAGCAATGAGCATCAGTTTCACACAGGACTTTTCTGTACCACCCATCACTGAAGATAGGAGGTTCGATGTGCAGTAACTAAAGCCAATTGCCTCAAAATTTTTAAAAAATGCAGGTAAGATTTTACACATAAAACTGTGATCACATGAATAATACATAAGGCAGAAACTAAGAATTAGAAAGTTAAAAACAAGTAAGCCAATATTGTGGACAAAAGTTTCTGGCTGGAAACCTCTCAGGCTCACTGCCTAAAAAAAGATCACTGAGTCAATCTAGTTCCAGGTAATAGTTTCAACAAGTACCAAGTCTCCAGTCCTAAGAAAGTATTTTCCAGTTGACAAATGCATGCAAAACAAGAGAGGTACCAGGAACAGTACTGGTTTTCTTTGGAATGTTAATCATGTAAACTCCACTATTCAATATTACACTTAAAAACTACTCCACTGTGTCATCATTATAACTGCATAGGGATAGTCAGCCTTTCAAAAGGTCTGCTCTGCTCAGCCATTAATGTTAACAAATACAAATAATAAAATACTGACCCACCTAAATCGGAAAACTTAGAATTTCTATTCATTTCACATTATTTAAGCAGAGGAAACAACTCAAGATTGGCCTTACCTTTATGCATTTTGTAATTTGACAAGAAAGAGCAAGGAAGGGAAATAGAAAGAAATATAAAAAATATTACAAGGTGGAAGCCTGGTACTCTGTAAAACCTCAAGTGTATTAGCCAAAGTACAAAGACAAAATACTTTTAGCCCTGTTAGTTAAACTGTTTACTATGTATATTATTCAAGAGAAACGAATGGCCTTAGAATATAAAGACGGAAAAACTACAGTTACAGCTACTGATTTTTCAAGACCTAACACTGACAGCTCCTAGATTTGGCAAAATGATTGTCAATTTCTTGCAACCATAACCTACTGTTCAGTCAGGCTAAGCACTGATGAGTAGATATGCTGTAGCTTCACATCAAGTGTGAATTCAGAAATTCTGCATTAAAAATACCCATCAATTCCTGCCCTGTGAGCTGGGAGAGGAAAGTCTCAGCTGTCATCAACTCTGCAAACCAAACTGCAGGTGATGGTCACAAACTCATAGGATCCCTCATTTTGGCAGTAGAGGGCAGTACCAGACACAGCTAGAAATTCACAAGACTACAAGCTAACAGACGAGATGTAAAAATCAAGGACCCGCGCTTGGATTGCTGGGGCTTACCTTCTCCAGTGGGCAGTGTGTGCTGTCTCTGAGAAACGGTAGTAAGTTTGGTCGATCATATTCAGCATAAAGGCTGATCTGTTTCTCATGATATCGCTGGCCTTTATGGTGGTCTCTTTTGAAAAGCTTGTGCAAATACTAGGAATCAAAAAAGAACCAGAATTCAAACCCACTTATCCAATATTATTAATGGAATAACAGAAAACACCTGAGTTGGAATGGATCCATATGGATAATCATTCCAACTCCTGGCCCTGTACAGGACAGCCCCAGGAAACACACCATGTGCCTGAGAGCACTTTTCCAAATGTTTCTTGAACTCAGATAGGCTTGATGCTGTGACCACTTCCCTGGAGTGGGAGCCTGTTCCAGTGCCCAGCCATGCTATTGGGCAAAACTTTTCCTAATATCTAACCTAAACCTCCCCTGACACAGCTTCAGGCCATTCCCTTGGGTCCTGTCACTGGTCACCAGAGAGAGATCAGTGCCTGCCCTGACGCTTCCCTGGTGAGGTGTAAACAGCTGTGAGGACTCCCCTCAGTCTCCTCCAGGCTGAACAAGCCAAGTGACCTCAGCTGCTCTTTGTATGGCGTCCCTTCTAGACCATTCATCATCTTTGTTGCCCTCTGTATGCATCCCTTCCCTGACAGTCTGTCAGTTGCCTTTGCAAAGCCCTTGGGCTGCAGACTGCACACTTCATAGATCTGCTTCCCATAATCAAATCTCTAACCCATAAATCATCTCTCCACCAGATGAATACCTGAGCCCCATCTGTAACCAGCATCAAGATAAACTTCTCTCCCTAATACAGACCAAGCTCACAATTACACATTATGTACTCCACTGACAGCAAGTTCAAACTAAGGAGGTGCTTTTGGAATTGCAGTGTGGAGCCACAGCCTTCCAGCGATACTGTCATTCTGTACAAACAAGAACAATCCAACAGTGTATGGAACTTACAGCTCCAGAAAGACAAGCAATTCACTTTCTCTATGGATCAACAAAACATATTTCAGAGCTGCACCCACCAACCAACCCCATTTTTGTTTAGGGAAAAAGGAGGAATAAAAGCAAGAAGTAATTGACCAGAAAAGTCAAGCGCCTACAACACTCTAAGGAGGACCTCCCAGTATGTTAATAAGCATGCAGTATGTTATCAAATTCTCATAGGTACAGATTTTAAAATCATTTAACTACTGTAAAGATGTTATGGCCATGTTAAAGAGCAAATTGGCAGAAGTAGCCACTTTGGCTCTGATGATTTGTGACATTTCAGTGTCAGGTGCACTTTGACAAGATAAACACACCTGTAAAAGCTATGTCCAGCAAAGACTTTATTCAGCTCAATTTGAAATCAACAGAATATAGGACTTACCACGTGTTGTAACTCAGGCCTGTTTTCTAATTCTTCAACAACTCTGTCAATCTGAAAGAAAACAAACGTGTGATAACCATCACATTTACAAGACTGAAAGAAGGACAGGTAATATAAGCTAGCATTGGACTGCCATGCCATGAACTTGTTATACTCACAGAAATTTTATCTTCATTATCCAAAAGCATGTCTACTGCTTTCTACAATAGAGAAAGAGAACTCAGTTAGTAAACAGGTACACACATGTTCTCACATTCTATATAGTATTATGCTTATTCACTGATGGGTCAGATGGATATTGCAGACCTAGTCTTTTCAGCAACAGAAATTCAGAGAGCAGTCTACATAACATCAGCATACCCTGAGACAGCACAGCATTACAGTATTCTTCCAGAATACTTCTAAGTTCCCTTACTAATAGAAATAAATGCTGTGCACGTACACTGCAGGTGAAGTATGCCCACTGAATCGTCAGTCACAAAAAGCCACCACCAAACGATGTAGAAATACTATTTGTTCCATTGCAAAAGGGAACTGCAGGGTGACGGCTACGTAAGAAACACACAATTCAACCTGCCTTACAACTGGATTCCTCCAAACTACCTGCACACCAACACCATTAATCAAGCAGACAAGACCACGTAAGATGAGTGGTCACTGGGATCCAGGTTCTGCTTCCTCTTTCAAGAGCAAACTTTTGCTTCATATTCAAAAATACCAAACTACGGATTCCTGATATGACTTATTCTATTGGATTGAAAAAATATATACTTTTCTTTCTCCACGTAGTTTAGAATGGGCATATTAAAGATGATCCACTACAGTAGAGATGGCTCCATATTTTAACGGCAGTGCTTAAATAACTACTGCACTGAAAAAAGAGCAGATCTACTTGGTTATCTTCCCAGGGATCATACCAAAACTCATTTGCTCACGTTTTATAGCCAGCTGGAAAGAAAGAAGATAGAATTCAGCACAAAATGAACACTTCCTGATTTTTGGAATTTAGGTTAGTAACCTTGCAAACTTTCAGAAGCAGATTAATGAACTGTGATGAAAGGGAAGTGGCACGTACATTTAATATATGCCTAAATGAAATCATTGTCTCCTTTCTTTGGCTTATTAATACCATTATTTGATTCAAATACAGAAAGAATAACATGGTGAAATGATACTCTGTGTGAAATGATATTTAATGTTGTGGCTTGAAAATCACAACAATGAGCTTGAATCTAGCACTCTTGAGTGACAAATGGAAAGGGACAGGACACACAAATGAAAATAAAAAGGAAAAATATAATCCTTGGGTCAATTATTTTGCAGTCTAGGCAAACAATCTTCCTTATCTCAGAATGTATCCAGATGCTGCAAACACACTCTCTGCCTCAACACTATCTTTAGCTCATTCATTTTTAATCTGTTAAAATATCTCTAGTAGAAAGTGAATACAAAATCATTAAGATCACCATACCTCTGAATCAAAATCCATGAGCAGAACAATTTTGTCTCTGATAGAACTGAAGAGATTGTGCTTGTGGATCAACTGGAAGACGTCTTTGTGCCTCAGAGTTAGGTAGATTTCTAGGGCTCTGCCATAGCGCTGGTCATAAGTATACCTGATAAAAACAGGATTATAATACGTGTAATGTTACATACCTAAGTGTAGGAAAATCACATACTAGAGTATGTTAAGCATGTTAGGATAATACTTAATTTTATAAATATCTAAATAGAGCTGTGATTCATTTTTGCTAAAGGGAAATAAATATCAGGCAACATTAAATTCACCTTTGTTTATATTGACCTTCATTTGTATTCTGACCTGTGGTTTTCTGCATTTTCATTTTCCATTTTCAACTCAGAGGGGAACACACACAAAATGCTAGCTTTTCAGTTCTTGGAAACCAATTGGAACTCTCTTTAGAGCTAAAAAAACATTTCTCTCTCAAAACTTTGGGACAGATTATAACATAGTAATAGACAGTAATTCTGCTTTCTTCAAAGAGGCAGTACGAAAAGAACTTAACATAGTGATCAAGCTGAGAAAATCAAAGAGCTTTATCCCTGTACAAAGTGACCTAGAACCAGATCGGTTTTGGCACATTTTCCAGTCATATATTTCCAGCCATGCAGTAAACCTAAATACACTACTTCTTAAATAGTGGGCAAAACCCCCACCATTTTATTTTCCTGTGGGTAATTCTGAAATGCACACTTCACAAAAGAGGTCTCCTCTGACAGCATGAAGAGGAATGCTAGCTATTTACTTTGGAAAAAGGAGTAGGAAATCCAATCTCATGCTTAACAATTTGCTTTCATACTCAATGTGAACTTTACAAGGAAGGGTAAAGAATTGCTAAGCTGTGCAATCTCCAGAGTGGAGACAGAGCCAATACTCTGTAGACTGCAGAAAAGAAGATTTTGAGAGAGCTAAACAAATACAGATAAACTAGAGTACCCTATTTTAAGTGTAGTTTTTGTAACAGGAATTTAAAACTGTACTCACAATTCTGCAAGTGTTCGTAGCAAAGTCCTGTTCTGTGGATCTTTCTTCAGATGATCCACTACAGCTTGAACTATGATTGTGTTGTTGTACAGATCTCCAGGCCACTCTTTTATTAGGGTTGCAAACCCCTAAAAGTATAAGAGATTGTAACAGAAATAGAAGGAATAGCCTAAGGATCATTTCAAAACATCAAAGCTTCAGCTAAGCCTCTGAGATGATACCTGCTGTGCTTCACCTTTAAGCAACTTTTACGTGTCCACAGACATGTACAGGGCAGAACACAAATTTTTCTTTCTTAGGGCAATGTTATTAAGATTCATGAAGCTGAGTCTCTTTCAGTTGTTGTAGGCTTTGTGCATCACCTCAACCACTTATGCTACATTAAACAAACTAAGAATAACATTATAATAAATAATCAATCTCACAGCATTCAAGCACACAACATTCTAACTTTTTAGTATTTTCATCATTGTGGAACTGTCCTTTGACAATCTGTTTGAATACATCCAAGAATTTTCTGTCAGAGTTCTGCATTGCTAAGGGTATTTGGCTGGCAATAACTATTGGACACATTGATGTCGAAACAGTTCCGGAAACAGGCTGCAGTACCTCATAGTCACTCTCCAAAAATTCATGCAGGACCATTTCATAGATCAGAGGTTTCAAAACTGGATCCCGTCTTGGCAAGTAACGACTAATTGCCTATGGGAACAAAGAGAACAAAGTGTCAGATGGGGAGTGACACATAACATCCTTATAAACTGATAGAAAAAAAGATTGTTGTGAAACAAGAAAACAAAGCCATGCACAAAACATGGCTCTTGGTAATCACTGAAAGCCTTATAACCTCACACTTGTAAGCAGGACCCTGAAGTTATTTACTTTAGAATTATACACATTGGAATTGTATAACTCATTTGAAAGGACTTTCATTTGAGAGTTCTTTGAGGTGGCAAGATACTAGTTAGAATGGGAGAATCAGCCACTGTCCTTTCTAATTGACCATTAGTCATTCAGAAAACAAAACCCATAGAAGACCCCTCCAAACAAGAATATTTTCAAAATCCATTTTGTTAAGTCTTGGCCTTGTAAAAAGGCATAAGGACTCATTAGCTGAAAAATGTGTTGTACTGGGTTTACCCTGACTGGGCACCAGGCACCCAACAAAGACACCCTCACTTCTCTCCACAACTGGACAGAAGAGAAAAAATGTAATGAAAGGTTCATGGGTTAAGATCCAGGAGGGATCACTCACCAAATACCATCACAGCAAAACAGACTCACATTAGGAATAGTAATTGAATTTATTACTAACCAAATCAGAGTAGGATAATGAGTAAAATAAATCTCAAAACCACCTTCCCTTCATCCATCCATCCATCCATCCATCCATCCATCCATCCATCCATCCATCCTTTCTGGGCTCTAACCTCTTTGCCCCAGAAATGCAGGGAGACAGGGAATGGGGGTTATGGTCAGTTCATCACATGTTGTTTCTGCTGCTGCTCAAGGAGAGGAGCCTTTCCCCTTCTCCAGCATGGGGTCCCTCCCACAAGAGACAGTTCTCCACAAATTTCTTTAACATGAGTCCATCCTTATGGGCAACAGTTCTCCATGAACTCCTGCAACATGTGTCACTCTTCCATGGGGTGCAGTCCTTCAGGCACAGCCTGCTCTGGCATGGGTCCCCCACAGGTCCAGAACAGGTTTCCCACAAGCTCACAGCCTCCTCTCGGGCATCCACCTGCTCCAGTGTGGGGCTCCTCCAAATGCTGCAGGTGGATCTCTGCATCCCCATGGTCCTCCATGGTTTGCAGAGGGACAGCTGCTTCTCCATGGTCTTCACCATGGGCTGCAGGGGAATCTCATCTCTGGTGCCTGGAGCACCTCCTTCCCCACTTCTCCACGGACCTTGGCATCCACAGAGTTGTTCCTCTCTCATATTCTCACTCCCCTCTTCTCTGGTCACAACTACAACTGTGCAGGAACTTTTTTTCTTTCTTCTTAAATCTCTTACCACAGAGGTGTTACTATCATTCCTGACTGGCTTGGCCTTGGCCAGCAGTGGGTTCATCCTGGAGCTGGCTGGCATTGGCTCTGATGGACATTGGGGAAGCTTCTGGCACCTTTTCACATAAGCCACTCCTGTAGCACCCTCACTACCAGAACCTGGCCATGCAAGCACAATATATGTGTAATTTTGAATTATGACTTACTGCGGGGTCACTGCATTCCATGAAGGACTACTTTTACATACTCAAAAGAATGTTAATTTGAGAATATATCTCTCCATGGAAAGGTTGAAGGCATGTGATCTGTTGCTGTATAGAAGGTGTTAAGGAATTGCATTCCAGCAGGCAGGAGATGAGAAGCTGCCAGAATAAATCAGGTCATACCCTGGAATTTCAGCACAGCATCTTATTAGCACTAATATTCCATGCAACTAGAGGCCAAGAGTATTTCCACCTGCCAAAAGAAATCCTACTACTACCAGCTGTGTGGGGTTTGTAGCTGAGGGACCAACACCAATGATATTCCCCCAAACACTCAGAGATGTTGCATGTTGCTCGCTACTGGCACACGGTACAATACGGTTTTGTTACTGATATTGCTTTAAAAAAGCAGGAGAAAAAACATCTCACTACATTTTAGACCACTCCTCTCCCTGTGCTGTTTGGGCTCAGCCAGTTTTTGAAATGTAGTGCTGCCAACATCAGCTCCCACCAGCTGTCACAGAATTTGACAGTTAACTCAGGGCAGTCTTGGTGGCTCCTCTGGGGAAGCATATTCCTGACCCTTTCATAAAAGGTCTCTTTGACCATAGAGAAAGCAAGCTGGTCATCAGCTGGACACCCAAAGACAGAGGACAATCTCCAATGGCTGTTTTCACTCCCACTTTCTACTTTCCTGCTACCTCTCCTAAATGAATAATCTCCCCCAACAGACTCTGGGCTGAAGTTTGGCCACAGAGCAAGCTGTGGAGAGGTGCAGTTGCCTTGTTGTGTGTCAGCCAGGCTGCTTCGTGAAGGAAATTTCTCCTGCCCCATGTCCCATTGCTTTGAAGAAAAAGCACAACCACTCCCTGCAGTTTGGCCACCATGCTCAGCAAAGACTAAGAAGCATACAAGTTATTTTTAAGCCTTGGCACAAAGGTGAACTAAGATCCATGCTGGAGGTTACAAACTCTTCCTATATCATTTTTAAGGTGCAGTTAGGGAGCAAGGTCAGACAAAAAGGCTTCTGAATCAGGCTGCCCTTGTACCAATTCCTGAAGCATGCAGTTAAAGTGACTTTAAATACAAAAAGGATAATATACAGAAATATTTTCTTCCCTTGTTTCTTCTTAAGATCTGCTTTCAGACTTTTCATCAATAAATGTAAGGATGAGGTATACACAAGAAAGCACATATGAAAGTTGACATGAGATAGCCTAAACCATCTCATCAGTAAGTCAGAACAACAATTACTTATTCCTCAAAGGATATCTAAGAGATGAAAGAGACAGTCAGGACAGTGCTGCTCTCTCCTATGCCCACTACCGTCAGGTAAAGTCTTTCAACTGTCTTCCACTCAACGTTTTGGTTAAAGCACAGCTGCTGCTAGCTGATCATCCTGCACCACTGCTGAAAGTCACTGCTCTCACAGCAGAGTAAACTGAATGGAGTGTATCCCTCATGCCACAACAGCCAGCACTCAGGGTTTGGCACCTTCCTTTACATCCATCCACCTCCCTCAGCTGTTTGAGCTGAGACATTAGATTTTATACTGAAGTGACTTGAGCACAAGCACATCCCTCAAGCCACTGCCGCTGGAGGAGGAGAGGAACAGATCAGTGCAAGGCTCAAGAATCTTGAAACTGCCACAACTAGGTTTGCTAAAGGACATTCACTGAAGACGAGAGACATCAAGAGACCAAAATGCAACCTTTGGTAGCCAAACAGGACCACTTAGTACAAAACATTCAAAACCCCCTAAAATCACATGCAAACAAACAACACTCACCCCACAGACTTTGACACTGGGGTGTCACTAATCCCTCTGTGCAGGAAGGAAAGTTTAAACCTTTAGTTTATTGTCACCTTAGTTATTGGCAAATCATAGTAGATTGGAAACATCAGATTTCAGGGAACAACTTAGATGCAGTGCAAATTCTTCCAAGAAAATTCCGTTTTGAAATGAACTCTGTCTCCACATCGCAAATACTCTCCTCATCAGGGCTTAAAGCCCTTATAGCCCAGTTACAATATGGTGTTTAATATCTGCTAGTTACGTAAGTAGATAAAAATTCCATACAAGTGATCCCAAGCATTGCAAGGACCCCCTCATTTAGATCTGACTTAATTTAGTTCATCTTTTATGATGATGATGATGATGAACAGACATCTTTAGCAATTTGGGAAAAGTCAAATGTGATTGAAATAGTAAAATAAGGTAGGCATTTCCTAGAACTGCAACTTGAAGCTGAATAATGTAATGGACTGCATCTCATGTTTTTCTAACTCTGAGAATTCCTAGGCTTAGGCTCTAAGAGGAAAAAAGATATTTTAAAGGCTGAAAACAGCCAACTGTTTAGAAAAGCAATAATTGAGCAGAGATGTTTTTGCAGCAAACCTGCAAATAGTTTTATATTTTACAGTCTGCTGGATGACGTAAGTGAAGACAAAACAAACATCCCTTCCAGACATTTGCATCTAAAAAATCAAATGAACCCAAAAGGACAAAGAAGCAGTGTATCAAAAATTCACCTGTACCTGCATTCAGGTCCTTTATTAGATTGAAATAAAGAAACAGAAACATAGGATTTTGTCTTCCAAAGTAATAAAGAATGCAGCAAACCACAAAGAAGTCATACTAAAGGCAAGGCTGTTCTTGCACTGGAGTGGCTCTAAAACAGAAGTCAGACATTTCAGAAATTCGTAATGCTGAAACACTTTTGGCCTTTGAACAGAATTAAATAGCTCAAAACCAGTAAGGGACTGCATGCTGTGAGATCTTAATAATATGTCCTTTTTGGCTCATTGAGTTTGAATAGGAAGACATAAAATTCAGAAGTAAATGTACAGATGTTACCAAAGGGAGTGTGCATAATGTTTTCAATCGGTTTAGCAGTGACAGTAGTACAGCTTTATGTCCCAGGCAATTTATTAACTGAAAATCTCACATTAAATGCGTACTGCTGCAGTAGCTGGCTTGCGATCAGGGAAAACACAAGACAGTGCAGGCTGCTTATCTTTCTCGCCACCATTTCTAGCACACAGCATAGGTCTTCATTGTGGCTTTGCAATTCTTTGACACTTTAAGCTGTGTACCTGTTGCAAGGGACCTGGCTTTGCCAGAATGACTGGCACCCACAGAGACTCTTTTCCTTAAGACTTGGGGTAGGATTTTTAGGATATACTGGAAACAAATTAAAAGTAAATGGGAAAGATGTATTTAACTGTGAGCATCTTTACAAGTAAAAGCCTTGGAGCTGGGTCTTTTACTTGGAGACTGCTAATGAGTAAAAGTATGTAGCACTATGCCTCCAATCTTGTTTTAAGACATATACACATCAATTGGAAAGGCAACTGTCTAGAAACAAACGGAGATCTGGGGCAGAAATAGCACAATAGGGCCATTAAATGTGATGCTTTAGATACTTGGTCAAAACGTACAGTAAGTACGCCATACAAGTTACTTGAATGCAGACAAAGAAATTAACTTACTTTAAGCTGACCTATTTCTTTAAACTTGTAAACTTCAAATTCCCAGAGTTCTGTGTTTTTGCCAAGGATTTTCTGGCACTTTCTGGTAGGAAAATGAAAGAGGAAGAGAACAAAAATAGGTACAGAAAATAATACAAATGTGACAGCATTACTACAAGGTTTCCTTTCTTCTTCTATCATGACACTTGCAAAAGTGACTTATTTTGTCAATCATCACTTTAAGCAGAGTATGCCGGGTTCTCCTCCTTTCAAATCTTAAAATTTTGGTGCATCCAAGAGGACTAACTGCTTATTATACATTCACCCCTAGTGATTAGGGCCATATTAGTTTTCATAGAATCATAGAATGGTTTGGATTGGATGGGAGCTTAAACATCATCTAGCTGAAAGCCACACACCATAGGCAGAGATGCTACTCTCTCAATCAGCTTTATGAGTACAGTTTTTAAATCTCAGCTGAGAAAAACTGAACACTTAAAAAGATATGCTTACGCTTATACATACATGAGAACACAAATCTTGGGTAATTTCTGATCCTGATTCCCATATTTGACATTTTTGTTTATACCCATGCAAAACCAAATTATTTTCTGATGGTCTTACATGCAATGACACAGTAATAAATTTAGTTTATCAAAATGCAAAGAAAATCTTAGTTTTGAAAATCGTGTGACTTTGAAAAATCAAAGGCTTACTTTCAAAAATATGTCTCAAGTCCAGTTAAAGTTTACCTTAAACTTCTAGGTCGCTACAGGCAAAAAAATATAGGGCACAGCAATACATCTCTATGTTTTGAAATTTCAGAAACTCCATAAAACACAGAAAATCAGCATCCTGAAATACTTCAGAATCAAAAATTTGTTTTTGTTTTTTCCCCACACTTTAGCCAGCAAAGAAGATCTTTAATACTAGATTACCGAGCAGCCAGGTCATACTCTCCTTTCTCCACTAGGTGATTTATATAGGCTAAGCCAATGTCCTAGAGGGAATAAAAATAGAGAATTATTTATAAAAGTTTGGAAGTGAAGTACTTGACTACCACAATAACTACCCTAACAGCAGTGTATACAGTGATAAGATCAAGGCTCTAAGTGTATCCCCTGATTCTCCTTTACAAGTAGGGCACATAGAACAGTCAGCACAAAATACTTGCACAGACTGCTCACAGGTTCAACCTAAGGTGCTCTTTTAAATAATTCTCATAGCCTCATTGATGCTGAGAAGACTGTGCCACCTCTAATTATTGAGGATTGTTCAAAACACATGGCTGATCTGGCAGTGCTAAAATTAGTTAGTTCAAAAAGAAAACTGACAGTCATTGTATAAGACATGCTCTTTGACAACACAAAGTTTGCAAAGAGGGCAAAAAGTTGGTTGAGAATATAAATCCTAGTGTTGCTCATTGAAGTAAAGGAAATACTCAGAATTTAGCAAGATTATTAGTTATTATTAAATACTAAATTTCCCTTCTCAGAGTTCATGACACAGGTCAGCTGTAAAATGTTTCTGTTAGGCATTTAATATATATTAAAATTTTGGCATGAGCCTCCTGCTGTAATCTCAACACTCATGTCCATGTTGACACAATCCAGTGTACTCACTGCACAACTTAAGAATCACATCACTAAAAAAAGCACATTGTTTCTAGAAAGAAAAAAGAAAAAACAAAGCTATACAATGAAAAAGAAGTCCATGTTTCTTACAAAAAAGAAACATTTGCATCTTCTAAGGCACAACATTTCTTTGATCAGTATCAAGGAGAGTACTGACTATAGCAAAATATGAACAGAGGTATGCACAAACTTCAACTGGTCAATCTACTACAAAATTTTAAAAAATGCGCATACACAAGATTTTAGGATTTCATTACACTGACCACCTTCGTATTTTCAATTTAACCATTCTCAAAAAAGAGGCTGACAGAAATCTTCATACTCCTGTGGACCAGCTTCCCAGTGAGCCGAGAAGATGTATAAGGAAAGGAAATGTAGATCTGGCTGTTTAGGACCTCTGTGCTCTACTCAAGAGGTGCAGAGGAGCAGTGATAATTAAATGCAATAATTAAGTGCAATCCAAAAAATCCCTAAGGCTACCAGACTTGTCAGCTATACTGAGTGTGGTGTCACTTGGCAGTGAGAGCATGAGTTGTTTTAAATCAGTGTACCACTAATCCTTCACTCAGGGCTTCATGTCAACATTTTGTTTCCTCAACACATTCTGTTGGCTTTTGCATTAGAGACCAAACTCTCAAAAACTGCTTGTATTTCACTGAATTTAATAATTTACTGCAGAGCAAATTTGTGCAAACCAAAAGAAAAGCTGTGGGGTTTTTTGGTTTAGTTATTTTTTTGTTTGTTTGGGTTTGTTTTTTTTTCCCCTCCTAATGCCAGAACCTCCTTTAGCAATTCTTTACCTCTTTCACAAGGGCCACAGAGCAGCTTTGTTAAGTGCAAACTCTGTGATAGGTGATGGCACGCCATTTAAATCTTAATTCAACTTCTGGATTACACAAGAATAAAAATTTTTTAAGACGTACTGATACACAGTGTGCGTACTACATCAGTAAGCTGGCCAAAAAATTAAACACATCTTCTAACACTTTATATGAACTTCAGTTTAAAACAGCAGCAGTATTGATGAATTTAAACAAAAGCAAAGAAACAAAACCTAAAATTAGTGATGCTTTTGCGTCTATTACACCCCCCCCTTTTTTTAAACATTGATACCCTTTGCTGTTTTGTGAAAGGGACTATAAACATGGGAAATAACTATATGCGAGAAAAGGAGCATCTCAAATTCTTTACAAACCCTGTCACATGTACAAGGTAAAAGTTAAAGAGAAATTTGTCACTACCACCTGCAATCTCTAGTAGTGCAATACTGTGTGTTACTTCAAACAACAGTAAATTTAATACGAAAGTAAAAGCAAACAAAAACCCCATCAGCAATCAGAGAAACTGAATTTTCTTCCTTTCAATGTCAACAGCACTTTCATAAAATGCAGATCCTTTCATGTTTCACAGACTAACACTCCTGTTCTGCAGCTGAAACCAAGAAACTGATGCTAGTTGGAGTGTGTCTAACAGTTATTACCTGGTGTTATAAAAACCAGTGAATTTATTTGTTGCATCTTAAAGTATTCTAAAAGAAAGAAGATATTTTGTTTTGAATAGAAGTTTTGAGCCTTACCAAAATCTTGTGCTTTTTTATGGTTTTCTGACTGATCTCAGCTGCCATCAAAGCTTCCTATATTCAAAAAGGAGAAGAGAGATACCAGTCAAATACACAAACTGTCAATACAGAAAGCTCTAGAATTGAAAAAATCAACTGTTTTTCAGAGTAGGGTGTTTGAAGCACTAGAATTTTTAATGCCATGGTTGGGTGAACAGCTTTGAATTCATACTCAAACAAAAGCAGTCAGCCAAAGAGAAAACTACTTTTGTTTCCATCTGGGTTCACTCCACATTATTATATTAGGATCAAATCACAAGATTACAACAAAACACACAATGCAATCACATTTGATCATTTTCAAATGAGACCACCTCATCATCAAAACCTGTGCAAAAAAACAACAGGAAAGGGGGTGGATGGGGGAAGGCTACTTTCCAGTTCCCCAACCCAAATGTCTTCTCCAGTCAGAATGATTTATATTTAAGCGCCATTTACTGCTTTTCTACTTCTTTCAAACTTACAGAAAAAAGGCGGGCACTTTTACAAATAAAAACGAAACCTTTAATATACATTATAACATGCCTATCTACTAACTTGAATGGCTTTCATAAAGGCACACACACAGCTGTCACTTGCAAATTACTGGAGTCTTCAGGGACCAAACTCAGTGATTTACATCTATTGCAAAACTGCACTCATCATACAAGTTTGCTATTCAGATGCAAAAGCATCCACAGGGATTTAAACAAATCTGCATGAGAAATATCATGATTATATTAGCAAAAGCAATACATGCTGAATGGCTTTCCCACGTTTTTCTTTGTTATAATGGCCACACAACAACACACAAATAAGAATTTGCAAGTTAACTTTAAGCATCATAACAAGTGTTCTAAGTCAATAACTGCAGGACATTAGAATTCAGACCACTGTGTGCATGTTGATATGGTATGCAGGAATTTATTATTACTGTTTTAGGTGTTTAGATATACATACTTAAACCACCAATATTTATGCAACCAAATGATGAGTGGTTTTTCTCCCAAAAGAGCTGTATACCCTTGTCTTTTAATATTACATCAGCTTTATTGTGAGCAACACTACTTTCAGCATGCGCAGCTACAGTTCAAGCCCACAGTATTTCACTTTTAAAAGCACAGCTCATTAGTTAACTCTTCTGCTGTTTTAAAGCCAAAACCCAGCTTTGATAATTTTCAGTGTCAGCTAATACATTTCATAACTGATGATGAGAGCAGTATTTTCGGCATCTAATTCAGTTACCTCACTTGGGTGAAATTCTGATTAGCTGTTTCAGCAGTAAGACTAACTCTATAAGAGATGGAGGGATGCAGAGTTAACTCCCACCTTTTACAAGCATTTAGTCAATGACTGTAGGAACAGAAACTGTCCAATCCAAATGACCTAACAAAGTCCATTATCCTACTCCAATTTTCAAACCAGGAAAGTCTAAAGGAAAGAATGATGTAAAAATTACTTCGTATTTCTTCTTTTCAAGAAGCCAGTCAATGTGGTCATCTTGGTCTCGCTCTTTAGCCACAACCACATCTCTTGGGCTGATGATATAAAAAAGCGATTCACCTTCTGAATACTCTGCAAATGCACACACAGTTTATTATTATTATTATTATTATTATTATTATTATTATTATTATTATTATTATTATTATTATTATTATTTTTTCTTTAAGTAATGTTCTGCCTTTTAGTATGCCCTTGAGGGGAATTTAGAAAAAGGAGATGCAAGGAAGACAGCAAGACTATCCTGCAGGACACACTTTTTTGGAAGCTGCATTTTCCAATAAATTAAAACTGGTTTAAATGGCAAAGCATCTTTCAAAAAATCACTACAGCTTATTGCAAATTCTGATTCATCCACTATGTGTAAACTTTATGATGGTTTAGAACCCATTATTATACTTTTAGAGGACTATTACAATAGACAGCCTGCAATAAACTTATCCTTCCCATCAAGGTCAAGGCCATCTAAAGCATAAATGATAGATGCCATAACCCCTGGGGACACAGCACATCATTACAGCAATGCATTTCCAATGCTGCAAGTTAAGGCTATATGTATAATGCATTTTCTTATACCATAAGCCTTTATTTTTGAGTAAGCGCAAAGAAAAAGCACTAAAAGGTAAAATAAAGTGCAGAAGATTGTTCTCAATAGTTATTTGCATAGAACCATGAAGAAACACCAATATCTTGTAGGCACAGAAGAGAAAACCACTCACTGTCTGATCAGTTTCTATAAACTTACAAATACTCTCCTGAAGTAATAAGCAATTCACAAAATAATGCTTGTCTTAAAGCTATACAAAACATTGCATAGTCAGATGAACTAGAATATTCATAAAGCATAAAAGTACAGCTGTGAACATCCACATTCTGCTTTGGAAGATGTATAAAGAAACCCCAATTCTGTTGATAGCAGCACAGATGTTTTTGAGGTCAGGAGGAGATATAGTATATTTCTAGTGGCTTAACGGCATAGATGTACAGGAAGAGGTCTGCCAAGCCTATGATTTGAAGCATACTGCCAGAGGAGATGCTTAAAATTCAGATTCATGGATTTTGAAAGCCAGAAGAAACGCTTCTGTATAACATAGGCTACATAATCTTCACCAAGGAATTCTGCATCAGCTTTGCCACGCATTTTTCTGAGCCACAACATACAGATCAGAAAACTACCCCATCTTAAAAAGACGGCACATATTGTGCCAGGGCTTAATCTCCCTTCCTATTACATAATTAAACCTATCTTCTAGGTGGAACTTACCAAAATCTACTTCCTATTCACTCCATTTTACCATTCTGGGCTCTGTTATATAACTGACAGCTTTGTCAGTACAGGAAAGCTAAATATCAGTGCGCCCCTTTTAAGCTGACCCAGCTGCATCTTACTGTTGAAATGAGACTTATTCAATCTTTCCCTCTAAAGCAGCTTTTCCAGACATTGTGCCACTCATTTTGCTATGCCTGAAGCCCTTTGTGTAAAAACAGCTCCTATGGATCACGTGTTGAATCAATCTCCATCAATTATTGCCTTCTACAGTACTGGACATTACATGAGATATACTCTTTTGCCTTTTCCAGTATGTCTGACCTAATAGATAGCATTAAAAATCATGATGTTTAAATACATGTTTGTTTTCTTTCATGTGACTGGTTCTTGTGCATTTCCACTCTACACTTCAGTGTCACAAGCAGTTATTGCTATTCAAGGAGATGACAAAAAAAGACATAAAAATTAAAAAGGAGGCTAAGTACTCCCAAATCAAATCTTTTTTTAAGCAAGTTATCAAAAAAAATCCAAAACAAAATTATATTGAGAACACCTACCTAAATGATAATCACGACATTCATTTTCTTGAAATCCTCGTACTGTTAGTGCATCAGATGAGATCTCTTCACAGGACTCAGGTAGCGGCTGTACAATATCGAGTCTAGGCCGTGCACAACACTCCACTTCCTAGAAAAACGACGACATCTTAGTTGCTTCCTACATGATTTACCTTAGCAATACCAACTGGTGCTCATCTACAAAGAAGGGTGAAATTCAACAGCTGCAAACATGCACAAAGATCCAGTACTTTGCACTGAGTACTTAGCTGCGAATCATACAAGTTGCAAAGCTGTGTTCCACAGAGTAATTGCATCTGGAATTCAAAGGAAAGTTACTCCTACTCTTGGATTGCTTCCCTTGAAGAGATCAGTGTGGAGAAGGAGGTATAGAGGTATACTCTGCTCTTGGTCACAGAAGTTTTCAGGGCTATCACAGATGATTATCAATTGCTTCATTCAACAAAGCAACAGAACAATTTAGGACCCATACCCAACTGGGCTCATGCCCTGAAGGACAGAGCTCTATGAGTCAGTGATATTCTGGCACCAAGATGAATATAGTTTTTTTTTTTAAAGCTGGTGTTTGATTTTATGCAGTCAGCAGCAGCATGGAAAAAATTAGTCTGAGAATAATACAATACCTTTACTGTTCTGATGAACTTAGAGTAAAATGAACTTTCAAGTGCAATGTAGGTGGTTATGGTAAGATAACATCATGGATTTTCACCTTCTGTCCAAGGGAAACTGCTGTCTTCAACTAGCTGCATTTTAATTAAGTCATGGTCCAAGACAATCCTATATTTTCTACTTTAGACTGTGATTTATAGCAAATTACAGAATGAAAGAGCAAGGACACATAGAAAGTGAATTTAAATGCTCTAACCTACACATTTGGAAGTAGCACCACCTGGGTTTTTTCTCAATTTAACTGTTCCATAAAAAAAACAAACAACAAAACCCAAACCAAAAAAACTTTCAAAGTAAGTTCAATTCTGATCTAATTTGCAACAGGTAGGAAGCTGTCATTTGCAAGCTGTGAAATCAAGTGTAGGAAGACCAGTGTTCCTTGCAGCCAAAGGACATTTGTAGTGAGCAGAAATTCTGCAAGCTCAGGCAGTTCAGGCTCCACAGAGTCAAGACACTAACAAAGGAGTTCCCACCACAGGAGGACACAGACACAGTGTCAGCGACAATTGTACTTCTGTTCCTTCAACAGTTACCCAGAGAACTGAGAAGTTAGTGAAGTCCAGCATTTGGAGTTTGTTTAAAGGCTAATTAAAAGCAAATGAAAACAACTTTTTCCTATGTTCAATTACCATTATATCACCTGAAATTCCCTTTTCATCTTTCTTTCCAAAAGCAATTAAAATGACTTTAACCTTTAGCAGTCACTACCTCATTTGTACTAGCTCCTTTCCTGTACTACTTTTTCATTAACAGTGGCTTCCCAATGTCCTTGCTCCCTACAATTTCAACCCACTTTTTCCTCCCCCTTCCTTATCCTATCTGTCTGCTTTCTTTTCTTTCACCAGTTTTCCCACACCAGAGGATTACTGTGCGGATTCTTTTGGGAAACTTTGCTGTGACGTTATTTTTCTCCTTAATATAAATAAAGAAATAATAATCTGACATCCTGAAGCAGAGCTAGAAGCTAACCCCATTGATTTCAGAAGGCTTGAGTATTTGTTTGAACCTACAGCATTTCATTGCCTAGCAACTTGTGCACTCAGTTTCTTAAGGTTACTATGGTGACGGTTGTCTAACTCAGACATACTCATCAAAGAGATGATCAAGAGCATCTGCTGTTCTCACACCGCAGCTTCAAGGATTTCCTCCACTGCCTTGCCTTTTATTTGGCAATATGAAATCAATGTCAGAGATAGACAGAGCACTTGTCCGCACGCAGTAAAAACAGCTGACATGAATTCTAATTTCTACCTATCCACACATGGATCTGGGTGTACACAACTAAAGATCTTAGAAGGAAGGGAGACAGTGATGCCACTTGCTCACAATCATACATTCCACCCTGCAGTGACGCTTATTGCTTGAGCCGATCAATTTCACTACTCTCATTTCTTTTGAGGTGCAGTGTCAGCAAACTCCTCTTACGGCTAAACAAGGTTCTTCATTTCTTCTGGTGCAGAAACATCACGAAGAAAGAGAGAAAAGGAAAGAAAAGGAGGGGGAGGAAAGGAAGGGAAAAGGAGCCAGAAGGGCTAGCTAGAGACCTTCTCTGCATTCTGCAATAAAAAAAGGAACACAAACATGATTTCTGAAAGCACAAAAACCTTCAACATCACCTCCACTGACCTTTTTTAGAGGTCAGAGAAGTTTCAAGCCCAAACTTTTTCTCAGATAATCATACCTGCATGACTAGTTTAAGGCCCAATTCACAGGTCAAATAATGTTGTGAAGAAACTCCGAGATAAAAAAACCTACCGTTTTTTCAGAGATCTCCTTTACATATGAAAGTATAACAAGCTGGTCACAGATAGGTGCAAGTCCACTGATGTAGAATTCGGTGTCAAATTGGAAAACTGAAATACAGGAGAGAAAACAGACTTAAAACCATGAATGTGTCTAAACTACTACCTAAGAAAAACACATGATCTTCGGTGACAATCAACAGCATACAGAATTTCAGAGATATGAAGACTCAATACATAAAACAAACTCATAGATTTCCCAGTTGGATCAGAAGAACATCTACATTTAACAGATTAAATTGCATTAAAGCTTGCGAAAAGAAATGCTTGTGCTCTAGGATATGCTAGAAATGAAACATCTGAAATGAAGGTTTAATCTGATTTTCAGTAATCACATTGAAAAAGGAAGAAAAACCAAAATCAAACTCAGAAAAATAGGCAATAAGCAGTACAGCCTCATTGGTTTGCATATTTGCTGCAAGTTCAGGTGGTCGTAAGAGAATTGCACCTGCTACATCTATTGGTATGATGTATGAAAACACAAAGATCATAATTTATTTATCATCACTTTAAACATCACAGAATAATTTACATATACACTCATTACAAAAAAAAACCACAGTACATAGTATCTTTTCTTGTTCATAAAACTGAAAACATAATTTTCTAAAATTGGTCTTGAAATCAAGATAGTTACATGAAGACTATTTCAAGAAAGAGGAAGAAAAACAGACTGCTGAACTGTATTTACAAAAGGACTCAGTAAATGAGACCTCTGCCACACAAACCGCTATTTATTTTTATTCTGTTGGATTTACTGTGCCACCCTTATTTGTGAGCTCCTCTCTCATGGGGCCCAAAACAGGAATCATCCAATTGTTTACATTAGAAAGCCTTGCAACCGTAAGTTTTTACAAAAGCATCAGATACCTCATTATTTTCTCCAAAAACATGGTGTTAGGAGAATCTAAGCGTAAGTAGGAAAAATAATTTTTAGGAAAAATAATCCTTCCTTACTGTTTAGTACATGACATTACTAGTATGTATACATATATATATTTACTAGAAATTACTAATTATTTTAGCAAGGCAAGCAGAAAATACAGCATAATGACATTAAAAATAAAGCTAATTTTCTTTAGCTAAGAAAATAAAAAGGAACAAGAGAAATAATAGTCCTCTTGGAAAAGGAGAAAACAATACAATGAAATAGAGTACATATTTGACGCCTGTCTCTCAATGAATAAGCAAGTACTGTTTTTCTTTTAATGACTGCTGACACTTTGGCATCACTGAGGGACCAAACTATCACACAAGGATAGAGCACTCAATCAATTCACAGAGAATTGGTTTACATTTGTAACCATGTACATAATTATCTTGTCCTAGCCTGCAGGATTGATGAGATTATTTTGACTGTGTCACACGTTGCTCTCAGAGATGATTTTAAACAAACCAGTTGAGAAACAAGTACATATCTTATTCCCAGTTTACAATTTAGTATTGGACATTTTAAAACAATATGGAAGGCAGGAGGAAAAACATGGAAAAGGAAAAAACAAAGTGAAATCCATAATATTATCAAAGAAATTTTAAACTCAACTTTAAAGAAGGGCCAAGATAAGGCTCTCAAAGGCAGGTAAAACTGTGGTTTGTATTTGAAGAGGTAAACAGCATAGTGAATTAGCAGTAATCATTTATAATGATTATAGAGATGGTTTTAAAATCAATGTGTGTTTCTTTGTCTTATACTAGAACTTTAGTCCCTTTGTCAGTGAAAATGCTTGCAATGCCCAATGTAATGGTGTATTTAAGATCAAGCAGAAGTATAGATCTGTGAAACAAAAAAACCCAAACAAATAAAAATCACCACTTCAAGTTTTGTTTTTATATAAAGTTTAGTTTCCTTGGTTTCACTTTCAGCTTTCTCTCAGCTCATCCTTCTCAAGAGGCCTTGTTGAAACACAATGCTCCAGCTCTGCTGCTACAGCCTTGAACAAAGAATAACTGGCATAGACAGTGCTTCTTGACATGATAAAAACCTTTGATGCTGCTAATCAAAAAAGTCTTACTGAAAAAAAAAAGATGGAAGTTACAGCTGCACATAACAATAATATATTAATATTACTTACTTTCTGGACACTGTGTCATGTTCATGAGGAAAAAAAAATCCAACACAGAGGCACTGCAGAAATGTTAATTTGAAAAGGATTCAAAATAATTAAAACCAATGTAGTATTGAAATAAATGGAAATGACTGAGGTATGGCCATCTGTCATACATGTTTATGCCTGTCTTAAGAGAAGATACAAGATATGCTGACAGTGGATCTACTCCATGTTCAGCATCTATGTACAGCTGTCAAACAAATTACCAGGACCCAAAATGAAGAAACCTGTATATCTTTTTTTCTGCTCATTAAATGAAATGTATGAAATACACCAAACTACAGAAATGAAATGATATATGATACATTATTTACCCAAACTCTATAAAGTCATGTTCTCTGGGATTTAAAGATCCACACATATGTGTCATGCTGAAACTAAAAGGAGTCTATTTCGTTTAGTCAAACCTCAAAAAGCAGCCCTTGCTTTACCACAGCAGAATTTAAAGAGCAAAATTCCGGTCAGAGGGTTTTACCTTTGATTGCAGTGGGCACAATGTTTCAACTAAAAGCACTGGTGGTTGAGATACCATCTTGAGAACACTTAAGGGTATGATGCACTGTGGCCTATAACAAGGAATGCAAATTTTGCAGATGCTTTTACTGTTCTAGGTAAGTTATGCAAGCCAAAACAGAATAGAAAATGGCATGCTTTGATTAGCTATTATCTTGTGCGTGGAGTTGCATTTGATATAAAATATAACCTTTTTTTTTTTTTCTGACACTATGTGAATTCAGTTCCAACTAGAGGACAAGAAAAGGTCCCAGATAAGTATCACTTAAGCTTCAAAGCCGATTTTCTGAAAAGCTTTTTTCCATTGAACTGAGAAAACTTTGTTAACCAACAGGGAAAATATTTAGTCTTTAAGAATTTTGGGGCTTAGAAATTCTTAGGTTTGATGACAAAGAAGCCAAAATCTTGAAGAATTTTGACTCATTTTATGTAGAAATTTAAAAATTATAGTTTCTATATTTGTTTTTTTTTTTTTTTTTTGCTTCTCAGAGTACAGCAGACTTGCTTCAATTAAATGTTTGCATAAATCACCTTATTAAGTATTTCTTGATCATCACATTTATCAATTAAGCTTTACATTCTCTCTATATAATGAGATGTATGTCAGTACATTAGATCCCATTAATCTCACTTTACAAACAAGAAAATAAATATTCTCATGTTTTCAGATTGAAATGTGCAATCTCAGTGCATGATGCTAACCTGCCATGCAGGTGTGAAGCTATCCCCTCATGAAACATACAGATGTGTTGTTACAAGCATAGCCTTAAACCTGTAATTTTTAAACCAGAAATCTGCTTTGTGGGAAATTTGGTAGAATGCCAAGGGAAACAACTACTCAAGAGACATTGCTGCTTGGCTGGTACCTGGAATTAAGCTGAGACTCCTCAGGGAAAATCTGGGCTAAAATAAATTGAATATGAATTCTCTAATCAATTTGAAGTCTTTTATATACTTCTGGTGTTAATCTCTATTTTCTGTTACCATTAATAACCTGAGTAACTGAGGCAGAGATAAAGTACTTCTCCATAAAAGTATATAAAATCCTGACATTGCCAAGGAAGATGAGATGACCCATTTTCCTTTGAAAAGGCATTATATATACCGAAAAGTGCTAATTAGTTATTTAGCAACCAGGCTTCTCATGGGTTCCAGTTGCGGAAGGGTTTCCTGGTCAGACCAGAAGCTGTGCCGCATTACAGCTTTGTACGTGCTTCAGGAGTGAGCACAGAGGTCAAGCACTCTTTAAGAAGGATCACAACGGCATGTAGTCCACGTTAAGCCTGTAATTCAATACCAATACTTTCTAATCAATACACTACTTCACAGTAGTAGCTGACAGAGGTGAACTGATAGGATCTGCTCAGCTAACATACGTTTAAACCTAAATACAACAACATTCACTGGAATTTATCTTTGACACTGAATGAAGACTCATAGAGCCAATGAACTGTAGCAGAAACAGTAGAAAAGATTACTGAAGAAAAGCACCACTAATATACTGAAAGATGTAAATAAAATTAGCAATGTCACATAGATCTCAGTGCATGAGACCTGTATAATTCATCTATTTTCTCTTACAGGTAGTCACAGCATTATCTTCTTTAAGATATAACAGCTAGAACGGTTCAGTGATGTAACTTTCCCACATTATGGGCTGTCCAGTTTAGCATCACAGTAGATACTGTAACTATTTCCCACCTTAGAATAAGTATAGCTAATTCTTAGGACAGAAACAGAAGACAAGGTACTTTGTTAAACAGGATCCTATGTTCCTAACTTGCAATGCAGGAAATACTGTTTCCTTATTCACTGGGCTGCAAAGTACTGAAGAAACATTTATTATCTACTAATGCCATCACAGTTATCTATGATACCACCATGGAACATAGGGCCCTCAGAATGGCTCTAAAACACCATAAACCTGGAATTTTTTGAGACATGAGAAAACACTGTTTTATCATAGAATCCATATGTATTACCCTGATAAGCAGATAAGCAACTATGAAGTTTCCTGCTCCACTTCTGTTTTTGTTCCAGATGCAAAATTGTAAAAGCAGGGATAAAAAACTGAAAAACCCCACACCACTAAACATAACAAAAATAATACTGTGTTAAGTGTTTAGTTCTTCATATGTCTGTAGACAGGATCTTATGAGTCAAAACATCTAAATGATACTCAGTTATCCTGCCACTGAAGGATATTCTTGCCTTGCATAAATTGTTTACTTTATGCAAGTGTATCAACTTATGCATCCACTTAGGGTATTAGTGGTCTTGTAAAAAAACTATGCTGGTTGCAGGTCTGATATAAAATCAGACATTCCAGCTATGCCTTTGAAAAGTAAAGTTGAAATTAAATTAAAATAGATGTTATGGCATGACATATTGCTGTCAAGAAGACCTTCTATATGACTATATGAAAGGCTATTTTAATTTATACTGAGACTTGAACAAGCAATTTCTCTCTCTCTTCCCTCCCAATCCTCCCAAGTTCTAATGAGTGCTGCTGACAGCATTTGGCAGAGCAATTTCAGTGCTTTGACCTCAAACCATGAAGAAAAATCTCAAGCACATCATTAACAGGTTAAGTGAGATAAAATACCAGTCCACTAGAATACAGAGAAAGCCACAGGCCAAAAATTTTAAGATGGAAAAGTTACTTCCACAAAAATCTCTGTCCTTCATATCTGCACCTAAATAGCCTGATGACAGCTTTTTGTTTTTTTAATCAAGTTCCCATAGACAGTCATGTAAGACTAGCACCATTCATATAAACACATAATAGCTGAGGTAGAAGTTGCCTCTGTTTACTTGTCACTATGTGACAAAACCCATTTAGTTATTTTCTAAAAGCTGCTTATAGGTACAGAAAATATTATATACAAGATCTGAGGCTAAAACTCATGACTGAACTTTTCCTTGATAAAATTCTTGCAAATATCCTAGAATTCTGCAGTTAAATTGTTTGGATTATGTAATCTTAAACAACATTTCAGATCTCAGTTAACTGTCAGGCACACCACCAATCTCTCAGTATAGAGAGTCCCTACAGAATTTAACAAGTTTCCTAGCTGATTTTCAGAAGGTATTTTAGAACAGTTCTTTCCTGAAATCAGAAATGAGAACATGTATACTCCTATGCCATGCACCATTCCAAACTGAAATGATTCAGGATCTTGCTGGAACACCCTACCTACAACCGCATGTTATTACAGTCAAAGGAGCATCAAAGTTTACAAATTGTTACCCACTCTAGTCTGCAGAGTCCGAGAGGGCCTGTTTATCTTCCCAGCACTATCTGTTCCTAGATACTCCCTTTCCCCAGTAGATGCTTCTGGGGACAGTCGTGACTTTCTGTTTACATCCCCACTTCCCTTCCAAATTTTATCTGAATTCCACTTTACACTTTACTTAATGCATACATTTTATCAAGAACTTTTCCAATAATCAGCAATTAATAAAAACCTATTCATGTCAGATTAGCTGGAAAAATGAGAAAGCAAGCAAAAATACAAAATTCAGAAGCAAAGAAACAAAAATAAACTAAAATCAACTTCCTAGCACTGTACCAGAATTTTAAGGGGGAAAAAAAGAAGTAAAAAAAAGTTATGAGCAGTGTAGTCACGCAACATATAACCAAAAAAAGCAGTATCTATTTTCTCTCTATTACTACATTGACCATCAATCATTTAACCAAGATGAAAACCCAAGTTCTCTAAAGAGATCTGTATGAAGGGAAAGTTAAGGTATCCACTGCTCACACAAGTATCTCTGATTTTAGATGATAACAGAACTTAAGGCTCTCTATAAAAATATGCATATCATACCTATGCAAGAGTGCATTAAGACAATTTAACTAAAAATGAGGAGACATTTATGTCACAACTACATGTCATCTCAACAATTTTTTCTGGCTAGAATGTAAAAACAGACCTTTAAAGCTTTTTGAAAAAGACTGCATTCATACCACCATACCTATTTCCACATAGCGGTTTGGAAGGTCACGCATTTCACTGGCATGCCGTTCCTTTACTGAGCAAATCTACGAAATAGAGATTTGGATCATTAGAATGAAGAAACTGTAATTCCTAAAATTATACTAACTTTACCTCAGTAAGAAGAGGAATTTCTGGGAATTCTTGGACATGTATTTCTTTATTTTGAAAAACACAAGCTGAAAAACAATGATCATGCAGCACTAAAGAAAACCACATAGAAAAGTTGTGGCTGTAGTTCACAGCCTTATAAATACGTGGGACAGAAGAGGGTCACATAAGACAAACGTGAAAATACCTGCCCACTATGGTTTCTTCATAGAAGCACTTATAATGAGTTTCATTTTGGTGTCTTCTCATACTTTGTGTCTCATTATATTTCAAGGTACCTTATTCTTATTCAGTAAGTTTGCTATTGCTACTCCCAGTTACAGGAGGAGAGTATATACACATAAAGAAATGCAAACAACCACATGTTGTGAAGCACATGTAAATAGAAGGGGGAAGACAGATGCCAAACTTAGGGCAAACCTCCTCATTTATAAAACTCTAAGCTTAATGCTCCAAAAGCTTTTTACACATCATTTACCTCACTTTACCCTCCCATTCCATCTATTCCTATCAAGCACTTTTAATTTCCCACTGTGCAGTGATGCAGCAGTCTGTTATTAGAAAACAGCGAACAGGCTTGTAACAAACTCATGTCAGGTGCTGGTCTGAGCAAATTATAATCAGTCTGCACCACAGAAGTTTAAAATGCCAGCTTCCTGCTGAAAGATAATAAAACCCCAAGCAGTCTGTCCTCCCACCCCCCCATTTTTTTTCCCACGGTTGACCAAAATCACGTGGCTGTTTTAGCTGTTGCAATCTCCTCAGCCCCCAAAGCAATCACCTCCAAAAATACTGTAAGTACAACGGTACTTGTAGTTATTTTCTAAAAGCTGCTTATTTAGAAAATAACTACAACAGTAAGTTGTTCTTCCTTAATGCTAATCAAAAGAAATGAATTCAACAGCACACTAAAAGCTTTCAAAAGAGGAAACTTCTCCAAGGCACAGAGGAGTGAAATGTCCCTGCGGATTACATTCACTGCATGCTCTCACAGAGATCTGTCTGACCACTGGGTGCCTATCACTCCTGCTCATGAGGGTCAGTCCAATGACATTTCTAAGGCAGCAGAAGTTCTGAACACTAGTCAAAGCAAATTCTATTTTTTTCAATTGTCTTTGCTTTTCAGAAATAATCCTCTGTTTGTCTGTGATAACAACAAGCATTTATTACAAAGACAGGTAATTGCACCTTTACTGAACTTCCCCAGCCAATAATCAGCGTTAAATTATCCTTCCAGCAAAGGCTGCAGGGATACATATCTGGGCGAAGGCTTATGTCATCTCGAGGCACATTGGTAATTCTTTGCTTTGAGATCATGTCAAGTATCTTCACGCCCTGAAAGTTTAAAAACAAGAGAACTTTATTCAGTATGACAAAGTCCTACTTACCATTTTGTATGCTAAGGCAGTCAGAGCAGTTTATGGCACAAATTTCAGAGCAGGGCCAAGTATGCCAACAGAAAAAACTATTGATACAAAAACCCATATAACCGAAGATGTGATAAAAGGAGTAAAGGGATCAGAGTAATTTAGGTATTTTAAATTCACATGCCAAATGAAAAGGCATAGTAAGTGAATGAGTGACAGACTAGCAATTCCAGTCATGAACCAGTTCAGCTTATTGGGCTGGTACTACTCCTGGAGAAATAAAAGGAATCCCAGCTTTTTCACAACAGCCCCTGTAGAGACACAGAAATTACCACCTTGGAGAAAGAAAAGCAACAGCTCATTAAGATAAATGAATTCAATCTCAAGATATGCATTTCTACTCTTATATTAGAACAGAAAAGCAAGCATATTTAAACAATGCTTGGTTTTGTGTGCTGTGATTTTTTTACTTCCTCCTAAACAAAAGTCTCTAAAGTAAGATATTTTAGTAGGGACTTCTTTTCTGCTCACTGAGCTTAGAGAATGATTCTTAGAATCACAGAAAAGGGATGGAAAAGACCTTGAAACGTCAGCATCCATGATGCCGTGCCATGTTAGGATTTTTCTGGTGACAAAACTGCTTTAAAAGATTCCCCCCCCCATTTTTGTTCCCCACACTGCAAGTTTCTATGTCCCCAGTGGTACAAATACCCAGATATAACTGAAAGTCATGGGGTGTCATGGTGTAAACCAGGTTTTGCCTGTTGTTTTTTTTGGTTTTTTTTTAATCACAAGGAACAGTAAGTGGTATAAGGGTGGGTGAAGGCTTTTTTTCCAGTGATCTTTGTCAGAGAACTGTGAGCATGGAACACACTTCTACTGGCATCTCATCAGCTAGCAGACATCAATGAGGTTTCAAAACAAACAAACAAACAAGCAAACAACAACTTGCACATAGCATCTGCAACATACAGAGCCCAGATCTCTAGTAACATAAGCAAGGAGCTTATGCTTTTTCTAAGTTCATCTGATAAAATTTTAAATCTTGCTTGAATTACATTTTAATAAAGTTGTCTTTTATAAATCTTACTACTTTGTCTTCAAGGATGATTTTCAGTGACCCATATCACACCTTCTGTTTTTCTGCATGGCAGTGAATCTTATATGGGATGGAGTAGCTCATGTTTAAAGTGCCTTTCAAACCAACAGTACAGGATCCTCTTTAGTTATAAGTGTTGAGAGACAGTTGTTTAATATAGCAAGTTTTCCACAAGAGTAGGTTATTTAGAGTTATAATATCATGCGATATAGTATGCTGTTTCCTTAGGTTTACTTGTGTAGAATGAGTAGCTGGATTTTTTTGAAGTCTTAGGCTATAAGCTGTGAACTTACACCTAGATATGCTTTTGGCTAGTAATTAATTATAATTAATTTTCCTCTTAGTAGCTGGTATGGTGCTGAGTTATGGATTTAATATAAGAATAATGTTGATGATTCACTGATGTTTCAGTTGTTGCTACGTAATTTCCCAGGCTCTACCTGTGAGCAAGTGCACAAGAAGTGAGCAAGGAGTCAAAAGGGGCACCCACTGGCTCTTTGGAGCTGCCCACTGTAAAATGACTCCAGTCCTTGCAGTTAAAGTCTGGGGTGGTGTATATGTGACTCCTTGAATGGTGTGAGAATGCTTGAGCAGTGGCTTCTCTATCAGGTATGTCATTTGTTCCTTATGACCTGAAAGGACTTCCAAAGTCAACTTCTAGTCATGAAGGAGCTAAAACCTGTTCAAGTGGGAGTGCAGCAGCCAAATGCCTCTAAGGATTTGGTCCTCAGATGTCTCAGTTTGTAAAACTTGCACAATTGGCCATGGAGGAAGGAGAAGAGGGCATAGCAGCAAACATGGGTTACCTAAGCATCTGAAAAGCAGAATCACATCTTGCCTAAATAATCTCAGACTATCCAATGACTAATAAGGCCTCATACAGTGCCCTTGCCCCAAAAAATTCTTAAGAAAATAAAAACTAGGTAGCCATGCACAAACAATACAAAGCAAGGCTATGAAGATCTTCTCTGATTTTGAAAAAAAGAAAAAAAGCATAACACAAAACCTTGCTAGAGAATGGAGTTTAAAAAGTTAAAGAGGAAGGGAAAGGACAATAACCAAATATATTAGTCTTCTGGAAGGCAAGTGTAATTTTCACTTTTCCTTGAAAGATAGGCCCTGACCATGTGTTTTTTGTCTCTGGCAGATGGCTCTCAACGTTTTACTACTATTCTGTGTTCTGATGTGGCACATCATCTCTAGGGATAGCTCTCATCAAATGTCCTATCCATCCCCAGCAGACACCTAGAATATGTATTTTAATTGTATGGCTCTGAAAAGAACAAAACCTTCAAAAAACCTAGTGTTATATCAATCAAGCCCTCAATGAAGCTTTCTTTCTAAGAGAGTTGTTAAAGGGAAGCAAATAAACAAAGGTCCACCTCTAACAATTTCATATCAAACTGATTTTGAAAGATAGAAAAGAACAATGGCTCTAAAATATTTTAATAAATGTTTCCCTTTAGGATGGAAAAACAATAGAAGAAAATGAAGAGTTTTAGAAGTAATTTCACCACATTTAAAAAAATACTTTGGAACACTGCCTAACCAGCAGGAAACAACAGAAGAAATTTCTACAAAGAAATGACACATAAACCACTATCCCTCAAGGCCTTTTATACCCAATTTTATAAATGTACAGTTTTTCAACTGAGTATTTTGGCAATTAACATTGAAAAATTTCTATAATCAGTGTAACACAGAGATTTCTTATTTCATGTAATGGAAGTGAAAAATACTTACCATATTATTGGCCCAAGCAATTAAATGTCCTCTCCATTTTACATTTCTTATATTTCCTTCCCCTTCATGTAAAATCAAAGGCTTCCATCTATTCATCCAGCCTCTCTCATATAACAGCAACTATGAAGAAGTGCAATAATAAGTATTTCTGTGACACAATGTGCAAATATGGGAGTTATTTTCATTATCCCTTACTTTGGTTGAATTTAAGGTTAATTAAAAATACATACCTATCACAAACCAAAAGCAAATACAATGAAATACCTTGATATAGTACTTATACGTCGATCATCTTTTATATTACAGAATTCCAGTTAAATTGTAATAATATTAATAAGAAGGCCTTTCATCAAGTTTCTCTGAAGAACAGTAAGTATAATTTTTTACCTTTTAATGATACAGAAATAAAGGCATTTCAGAACTTAAGCCTACAGCACTAGTGACAACACTTCAGAAAGTTAGTAGAGAAACCAGGTCACCTCACACCTATCCACCAATCTCATCACTGGCTCCTTCCCTCCAAAAAAAAACAGGTAGTCAAAGAAAATTATCTAAGATTCCCAAGCCTGTGACCTTTTGCTTGGCTCCACGTGGAACTACACAGCCATCCACAGGGTTCTATAGATGCTGTGTTTTAGTATCACATGTGCAAACTGCACCGTACCACAAGTGCTGCTGATTGTAAAACCTGTGCGAATGGTAATTCCAGGTTCTGCAAATAAAGAAGGTATTTTAAAATATCTAAATGAACAGGAGACATTATAAGATGCTTTGCAGCAGCAAAGAAAACCCCAACTATGTGCAGAAAAGTCTGTACAGAAAGACAGTCCATATTGGTTGGTTGGAGCATAGTGCTAATAATGCCAAGGTTGCAGGTTTGATCCTTTTATGGGCCATTCACTTAAGAGTTGGACTTGAGCCTTGTGGGTCCCTTCCAACTCAGAATATTCTGTGATTCTGTATTTCTCAAAAAGTTATTCTAGGATTACATGGAATCACTCTGAGATGCAACGTGCAGCACTTGAAGGGATACCTAAGTAAAAAGCTGAAGCATCTACACAGATCATACTCTAAGGTACCAGTCCTGTCAACTTTTGCATGAGTATATCCACATACAAACATATGCACAACCTGAACCCAAGCTCACACCTCACAGGAAGGTGTGAAATAGCTGCCTGCAAGAATTTCTACCATGCTAAAACCAAATGGAGGAGTACTCATGTTGCTAATATTTCCTATCTAAGATCCAGCTGTATGTACTTTTTTATATATGGTTTCCTGACACTTGTATTTGGATAAATATGTCAAATGTTAGGACACTAGTTGTTTAAAATACAATCTTTTAGCAAAATATGAGATTTTAACAGCAATTATCAGACTGTCTCTCTCTCCTAAAGCCACGAGATGGCACCAGAAGACAAGTATTTTCTCCAAGAGTTTAAAGCAAGCACCAGGTAGGGTAATCTATTGAGAAATTTCTGTGTGAAGTGTGCTGCAGACATCAAACTTCTAATTCAAGCAAAGTGACTTGGTGTCCTTTACATAGGTCACATGAAGGCCCACCTTTTAGACAGTATAGATTATTTTCCCCCAGGTATGAAAAGGCTACTGAGTAACTCTCACACAAGATGCTATTTTACAGCTACCAGGGCAAGCCACTGAAAGCAGGGTAACATGTATGCTCCCAAGGCAGTGCTGTACAGAGGGATTTCCCTTAGAAGACTGGTAGGTAGATGTTAAGCACATGAGCAGCCATCAGCCCAAATGAATCTCCAGTCAGATGTTAAAGATATTATTAAAAACCAAGTGCTGTGTTGATCAAGACTTGAAAATTACTTTTCTTCTAGTTTACAAACACCGAAGGAGAAGCTGGACAGAGGACGAACTGTTGCTTGGATGCTTCTTTCAATACCATCCAATAAAGATACCAGCAAAATACACAGTATTTGCATTGAGACTTACTGGACAAAGCTGCAAAAAATGATGTGGATGATGTGAAAGGTTACAACTGGCTGATGTCAATTATATTAATTGAACTTGGAATCTTTTCTACTTGTGACTGAATTGTGATTTAAATTAATTTCTTACACTCAAGATCCAGAGTAAACTTGGTATGACACTTGGCATCTTTTCTGTTACTGTTTATGGTTCGTGAACATTATGCTTTTTCACAACTGAGTAACAAAATGCAAAGAAAAGTAAGTGACCTGAGAAAGAACTAGTGAAGAGAGAAGAAAATTTGAAAACTTGTGCTTCAGTCTATTCTCAGCTCTTAAGCACACACTTAATTTAATTTTCAGACCAAGGCAGTAGAAGACAACAGGCTGGTATTGCCTATGATAAGGATGGAAAGTGAATCTGAATCACTGTAACACCCTGAATTCCGTTTCAGATCAGCAGCTGAAATGGGCCCAACACTGAGACCAAAGGACACTTAACAGTGAGGCTTCAAAGAAATAGTAATCTCAAAATGTGCTTAACTAATTTATTTTCAATGCAATTATCTGCATGCTATTGATAGACATATTGTGATCTATTTATTATTTCTTAGAACAATGACACCTGGAAATTGAATTTGTGAATCCAGAGTTTTCCTATGTGTTTTGGAGCTGTTGTCTACTGAAGGCATCCCTCTCAAAATAAGCAGACCAGTTTCTTTCTTAGTCTTCCTTTCTGTCTCTACATTAAAATGTTTATCACACCAGAAAGTAATTTAAAACTTCAAAAGAAGACATGTAAGAAAAAATTCTCAGTTTCTGAAGGGGTTCTTCCTACCACCTCCCACTCTTCTTGGTAGGGGAAAAATACTTTATGACTTTATTTGCCATAAATCCTATATTATGGTAGTCAGCATTCACAGTGCTTATATTTCAACAGCAGCCAAAATCCCACTTTCTTGCCTTCTCTGCAATAGAGTTTGTTTTCCCCATTTTTCATTTGCTCTCATAAAACTTTCTAGTCCTTTCTTACATACAATACAGTTGTGCTTAGAACACTCTTCCAGTGTGTCTTGCATGCACTGCAATTGGATAGTACAGCTAAAATAAAATGATCTTTGACTTCAAGGTCCACACCCACACTTTTTCCTAATACATTGCAATCTTCTGTTAGCTCACTAATTATTTTGTGAGTCTTCTTAACTGCTTATGATTGTCCACCAGATAATTAAGAAATGTATGAGACAAGAGGATGGAGCAGTACACTTTTTGGTTTTAAAAGTGGATATATTTCTTTTGGATTAGTGAATACATCTCTCCATATCTTTCACTAACAGAAGATTAACCTACACCAAAAAGGACTCAAAACTCTATTTTAGAGTGCATCCACTAAAGAGAATAGATGAGTACTGGGATTTAATGGAGCCTGTCATGCTATTAGCATTAACACTAATTACATGTAATCCCAGTCTTTAAACTACGTACAGGAATTCCCAATCCTCTGAACAAAGAGGCGAATGATTGCAGCTTTGGTAGTATCAACATGGTGAAGTAATTCAATTTAATTTATTCTCACTACCAATTACTAGCTTCAAAATACTGAAATAAAAGATGTCTGTTCTCACAGAAATTTTAAAGGAAACAGACTTTTACTGATGCACAGCATCATTACTTTGTTTTAACACAGCACCTTCCATGTAAAGATCTGAAGATGTTTTACTGAAAAAAAGGCTTAAGACTTCAATTTCTAACTGAAAAGCCATTTTTCCCTTCCTCACTGCAGAACTGGATTAGTTTTTATTTCACAAAATAAAAATTAGGAAAGAAGTCCCTGTAATTTCATTGTCCTGTTCTTTGCCTAAGTGTGAAGATAAGCCTGCCTGTAGCATTTGTCCTGTGTTTTGGCACCTCTGTCACCACTTTCACCCCAGCTAGGCAAGACCACAAAATGCAACTTCCGTGGTTACAAATGATCACTACAGCTATTTAATTTGTTTTCAGCATAAAACCAATATTTACAGGCACAGCCAAGATTAACAGATACCAGTGAGTAACAGAACAGCACACTGCATGAAGACTTACTGTTTAGTAGTTCATCCCTAGGAAAACATATAGCAACAATAAAAAATTGTAATTTCTGTTTGAAACAGATGATGGACTGGTTGAGCTCAAACAAGGCAGAGAATAATGTAAGCCTCAAGCTTTCAGCTGGAGATGAGCTTTCAAGATTTCGTCACAAAATGTTGTCTAAGGAGCTGGGGTGTGAACAGGGAGGAGGGCAGCAAGTGCAGTCAAGGGAAATCAAGCAAGGAGGCAGAAGCAGACAGCAGCATTGGAATGTATGTGATGGCAACAGTGAGAGATGAAACAGGAGCTACTGCTGTAGTCCATGGACAGAGAAGCTAGAAATTTTGAGATGTTTAATACAAACAAATGCCATAGGATTTTTATTAGGATTCACTTTTAATAACTCAACTGCTACATTCCAGCTGTTGCCTATTCACAAAGAGCTACAGAATTAACATCGTGAAAAGAAAATCCGGCAGTCTTGCAGGCATAGAAACATATTTCATATACTTAGACCCTCTTTGCTTGCCACCTCAGGCAATGAAAAAAAGGGTTCTGCATGGACATTTGCAAAACACACAACTAGAGATTACATGCACATAGGACTATGATCCGTTTGCTTTACACAAACCAAATTTATACAGCACAAGGAGAACTTCTGTTTTAGTGATAAAGGAGAAATACATATCCAAATACCCATAAAGAAGAAATGTAAGCAAATAAAATATGATTATTAAGCAAACAGGACATACTACGTATCAAAGCTTCATCTGCTCGGTAATATGGGATACATCTGGACATTATACATCACAGCAAGGAAATTACAGACCAGTATTATTGTGGTTTGCTTGCTGCTACAGTTTGTTTCCTACTTAAATTATCCAAGCATGGACAGAAGATGCCATAGTATTTACTCTTTTTTTCACTTAAATCAGAACTTTGACTATTTACTGACTGACATTTAATAGCTTACAAAGCAACCTGGCTTTCTTGTCTGGTGCTCTTCTAACCAACATAATGCCAAACAGCTGACTATCTGCTTTCTAAAAATGGACTGTGCTGCAAACAGCACCCTGACAACTTAATAATTTGCCAAATTATCCAGTTATTACAAAGTACATATTATAGAGTTCAGAGATAAGGTCATCTACTTAATCACCAGCAGTGCATCTGCTGACACCAAAAAGCAAATAATTTAAAAAAAAAAACCTATCTGAGACATTCCTTGGCAGACCTGACTTTAACATACAAATTCCATTACCCCTAACAGCAGTCACAGATCCCAAAGAATGCTATTTCTTTTCCCATTTGTGAACTGTTTACAGTCACCATCCTTTCTCTGTGTATGTTGTTGCTCCACCTGGAGTGGAAAGGAATTTAGATTGTCTTGTTTTGCATCTCAGGCAGGAGTTACCATGGGTCCAGGCCAGAATTCTGACATCGAAATATGTTTTTTTTTCTTTTTAAAATGGGAAATTTGCCCCAGGTAACACTAAGTTCTCTCTGCTTTTATAAAAGACAAAGAAAAAGTGTCTAATGTTTAAACACAAGCACTGATACATTTAAATGTTAATTCTGGGAGGATAAACGGACAAACATGATCAGACACATCTGTATTTGTAAAGCAGTTCTTATAGTGTTATTTTCTCCAGCAAAAGAAACACAGACACTATTAAAAATGTTTTTATACGTATTTCCAATATATATATATATATATATGTATGAAAAACATAAATACATTTTGTAGATATGGACACAGATAGATATATCGAGATGAGACTTTTGACAGTCACTGGATAAATCTGCAGTTTTATTTTGGTTCTCTAGTCCTTAAAATGTTTCAAATTGGATATGCAAATAATACTTATACAAAATGTATGTCTTAGGCAAATGGGGACACCCAATCCTTTATGATACAGAATATTCTACTCTATACTTTTGCTTCATTTGTGCTGGGTCCCCACTACCATGCTAGGTAGAGAAGCCTCAAAAAACCTCTTCATTAGTGCACATTCAGCAGAGTGACTCAATCACTTCAGAGGACTCACTCTCCTAGGAATTATACTACAAAAACCTTTGTGTCTAGTTATTGATGTTAATAGGGATGACGTCTCTGCCAGGAGAGGAACCTCGAGTTGTCCTCCTAAGTTACCTTTACATAAGATGCAGTATCTGATACCGTGACTTTGGAACTGAAATAATATTCAGTCTTCTTTCTCTGTTAGTTATGTCTCTAACCCTCATGATATAATGGATACTTGGACTCCAAAACAGCGTTCATTTAGTGTTGGGAAAGATCAGCACTCTAACAGTTAAATCAAGAACAGCTTGTTTTCAGCTTTACCACCCTCATTTAGTTGTATTTTACTCTGTTATTTTTTAAGATTAGACCGTTTTTTAAAAGGTAGAAGGTTATGGCCTTCATTAGCACAATTTTTGTCTTTTTGCTTGCTTTGAAGCTCTATTGTCTGTTCTGGACAGAAATGCCCTGTTATTTACAACATACAGTATTATTATTTCAGGGTTACCATCATCTCTCAAATCACCAAAACAGTACTGTGGTTAATTGCAGAGATAAGGAGGAGAATAGGGAAGCACATAATTTCAGTATGGTACCTACTGCTTCTCACTGCAATAGTGTCAATGTTTCCACAGTACCTGTCATTTCTTGGCACAGATAATATTCACTCACTTTAAAAAGGGGGTGAAATAAGCTTTTCCAACCCAAAATAGAAGGCAATGGTATTATCTCGAGCTTAATGGAGGTCCTTTACTTTTAAAAACTAGTGCTTTAGTAAGCAAACAATTTAAATTGGTTAATTAGTTCATAATACATTTCAGAGAAAAACTTCTCTTAAAGGACTTGGGTACATGCTTATTTAAGCAAAGTTAAGCAACTGTATAAACATATGCACAGTAGAGTAAAGCTTACAACAATCCACAATGATTTAAACAGATAACCCAGGGAGCACTGCTCTTAAGTCTGATTTAGGTCAGCTGAGCTTCTAAGATGTAGCAAATCTCAGTATTACATAGCAATTAACCCAAGTTCCAGACATCACCTGTCTTGGGAACTGGGGAACCTGCACTGTGCATCCCTGAAGCATGTCACTAGAGTTTTTCCCCCTTCTGTCTCTTGAGCATTTCCAGGATGCCCTGCAATGGATCTTTGAACTGAAAAGGTTATTTTTTACACATTTTATATTGTTATGAAGAATGGTATATTTCTAAAAAAATAAAGGAGAAGAAAACAACTAAAAAAACCCACTCAGCTTTAAAAATGTTTATAATAAATTATCTCACCATTCCCAAAAAGCACAAAGATAGACCCACAAGCTTTTGGATTAAGAGTTCACACGATACACACTATATTTTTTTAATGAGCCTCAGGCAAGGAGCATAGCATGAGCTCTTCTCTTAAGCTTTTGTCTTAAGTTTGATCAAAAATGAGGGTACTCTTACTGCTACCCGTGCCTTGGTGTGGATGAGGACATCAGGCAGCATGCCTCACACCACTGCCAGCTATTAGAGACGAACTCACTGTATCCATACAAAGGCTAAAAGTGCAGAGACCTCAGGAGCCACAGAAGGACCTGTCCCCCTCCCTGAAGGAGCTCATCCAACTGCACAATCTCCAGACACAAGGGGAGAGAATGAGTTCCACAGCCTGAGGCTGTATGTTTCAGCCTGCTTCTCCTCACTCTTCTGTTCCACTCCCTGCTGCCTGCTGCATTCATACCACTCTGGCTTTATAGTTAAGGAGAAGTCTAAATATTCAGAAAAAGTGGAAAAAAAAATATTAAAATTGTAGCTATATTAGTAGGTGGAATTTAGCTTCCTGAAATTTCAAAAAGCATTTTGTTGCTCCTTTTTTAAAAGCACATATGCTCCTTTTGGAGGAAAGGAGAGAAGGAGAAAGGTTTCTACCGCAAGGCTAGAGGTTTTATTTGTTGGTTTTCTGTACCAATAAAATCAAATTACAAGTGTCAAGGGACATTTGTTTCAATGCTAAATACCTTATGTTAAGATGTCAATTAAAGTTTTTCTGAGGAGGAAAGTTCCTCAGCAAAGCATGAACGTATTAAGAATGAGTATACCATTCCCCAGAGGACAGAATATAAAACAACCTGTCAAGTAATCAAAGATAACCAAAGAGAATGTGTTAACTCCCTGATGTTTTTTTCTGTTCGGCATCAGGTGAATGCAAGATCTATTACCACCTGACGGAGCCCTGTTCTATTAATTCCTTGCTTCTCTCTTTCCATGCCCCTTTTATCAGCACTAAAAAGCTTCACAAACTGGTGGCTGACACAGACACACACTGACTGAGCATTATTTTAAGGACAACACCAACTTCGACCAGCTAGAAAAAGCTGTCAAGCATACATGCCACTTAAATAAATAAAGCACAGCTATGCTTTGAAACATATTGAACTGTTAATGAAAATTAAGTTGTATTCAGCACTAGAAGTCTGTACTTCTTCCATGCTGGTAAGAGAGAGCAATGGCATTTGATTGATGCATCTGTGAGGATTGTTCATCCTTAATTCACAAGAGAAGGCAACAGAAAATTCCATGATTTCAAGAAACTGTTCCAAATAAAACTTTTCATATTTTGACTGAAAATATGCAATGTGATATATGATACTTGTAGGACCTGGAAACAGCTGCAATCCAGAAGTCAGAATTGTATCTTACACTAATAAGACACTTAATGCGCATTTAAAACACCAACTGATCTGAACAGAAGACTACCTAGAGATTTAAGTGCTTAGAATGGTGTGAGCTCTATTATATCAAGAACTCCCCTAAGTTCATCTAAAAAACAAGAAAACCAACAAAACCCCTCACCATGGACAAGAGCTGATGAAGATGCTTGGGTTTATTTCCTTAAAATAACACCCCAGACAAACTTCAACAAATTAAAATGGAGAATATCTGGCATAGGAAATATAAATAATGTTTTATTTCAGGCTATGAAGACAGAATGGTATTTCTACTCTGAAACTCAACTTGTTGCAACATGTTTTTAACATAAAACATGCACTTTGCCTCCCCCTGAAATCACTCTTAATTAACAATGCTTTAGAATAAATGCAAAAGAGAAGGGGAAAACAGAAGTCTTTGCTCGAGGTGTTAAAAGTCACATACATAGCCTTTGGAGCTATTTCAAAAGGCTATTTAAAAGTAGCCGAAGTTTATTATGACTGCTTGCCGAAGTTCATTATGACTGCTTACCTTTTTTCCTCCTGTTACAAATTGCTTGAAGTGGGATCTTACAAAATGAGGATGAACAGCAACAATCTAGGGTTGGTGGGGGAAGGAGGAAAGAGAGGATTGAAGCTTAAGTAATAGTTTACGTGAAGCACCATATCACTTTTTAAAACTAGATAACCCTTTGCCAATTATCAAGTATTACAGCTGAGTTCTTTCTCTGAAGTAAAGCCTAGCGGTTTCAGACATTTGTTTGTTTTTCATGGAAGAGAATTCTTCATATTATATGCTGTATAACAAGTGTGACACTGAGGACCACATTACACTGAGTAGCTATTTTTCTGTATAGCAGGCAGCAGAATTAGGACCAAACAGAACAGGACTGCTGTGGGCAAGAGTTACCCCAATTATATCTGGTCTGGAGCCTGTCTAAAGGGCACACACACCTCAGCCCTGTCAGAGGACAACATTGTGTAGCATCTTAAACAGTCTCTTTGCCATATGTGTTACGTGTCAACTGTGGAGATCCAGCTGTAAGAGCACTAAAGGCCCTAGGAGGCAAGTGAGTCACATCTGGCATGTGTGAAAACACAATGACCTGATTCCTTTCCCCCTCACCATAAAGAGCAGCTGCAACATGGAAGACCCCAACAGCAAAATGCACTTGCCCACATTGCCTTTCACCTGCAAGAAATATTTTGTTAAAAAACACTAGATTTTCCCATACGCCTCCTAGAGGTCCTCCTTAAACAGCCAGGCAGATACAGTTTTCTAAAGAAAAGTTAAACTGAAGTTTTCCCTTCAGATAGGGTACATCAACATTCCTGCCCATTGTCTTATTCTGAGGCAGGCTTAATGAATATGAACTGGCTGCAAAATATTGACCTCATTTTTAGCAGAACCCTCAGGATTTGTATCACAAATCTACAAAGAAAGGAATACGCCGAGATGGGTAACAGCTGAAACAGGACAATTTCTCATTCACTTTGCCTTTTTGTATTTAAAAAACTCAATAATACTTCTTACAAAACCAAGACTGGCTTTCTTCCTACCTAACAAAATCAAAAGCTTTTATATTGAGATAGAAAACTATTTTCTAGTGACTTGAATAACATTGTAAGGAAGTGGTATTCCTCTCACTCATTTAGATGGAATGTGACCTTTCTGTTATTAAAGACAACACCACCACAATTACTAAAGATTAAAACAAGCACTTACTTTAATAGGACAGTCAAATGTTTCATGAAACTCTTCTGCTGAATATAATCCAAACACTTGCACCTGAAAAAGTATATTGAAAAACCAAAAGTATTTACTTAATTTACATTGAACATAATAACACCAAAAGTAAAAACCTAACAACTAGAAGATTAATTTGAATGTTAACAGTTACATCTTTTTTCCTAAAGGAAGACACAATTAACAATTCAGAGCTATGATATGGCTTGGTCTTCTACCTTATTCTGAGGTAGAAGTGACATATCTAATTTTTGCAGCAAGCAGTGCAAAAGAACTTTTGTGAATCTTTTTCCTCCTTT
>VZTX01001915.1:0-71603 GCA_013400915.1 Pardalotus punctatus | reverse complement strand
TTTTTTTTTTTTTTTTTTTTGCAAACACAGTAAAAACTATGAGTTCCTTTTGCTTTAGGCTGATCAAATCTGTTTAACAGATAGCAACCTAACTATGGTAAGAGCAACAGAATAACATGCAGGAGAAAATAAATTAAAAATCCTTCCTTCCTGAGAAAGAATGGTAGGATTTTTTTCTTCCTCCAAGCAATACAAGGTTTACATAAGAAAAGAAATTTGTGACAATAAAGCAAAGCCAGCCTGAAATACAAGTTCCATATATTTCTAGGCATCCTCTCCTCCTCCCAAGTGCTCTTTTGTTTTATTCCATGATCATTGAAAATGTCTTTCTCTGAAGAGTCCTTCCTTCTCATTTATGTCAAGGTATGAGTATATTTAACAGTCAGCAACAGAGTTGCAACCAAAGGCAATAAGAATATCTATCAGAATTAATCCATCTGAAGAAGTCTCAACATTGAATTTTAGAAGTTCCTACTGTCAAGAGAATTGATAGATTTTTAAATGTTTCTTGCCTTTAGTTCAGAACAAGTAGAGAGGTATCAAGTGTTTATGAAATATTATTAGACTTAATTGATATGACTACAGAATAAGTTCTCTCAAGAATTTTTTAAGTACAACCCTCTTTTGGACTCGTGTCTCTTCATTCAATACACAATATTCCCCTTCCTAATTCTCAGATGAGACAGTTGACAACCCAGATCCTGCAGAACTTAAAACGTGGCTGAAGACTTATGGCCAGGAAATAGTAATTGATTTACTAACTATGATTTCCACAAACAATAATAACTAGTTTGCTTTTTCTTTATGTTTTTAAGAGGTTTCCACCCACTGCCAGAAGTTGTTGAAACAAAATCATCCCAGAGGGATGGGCAACACTAGAAGAAGGGAGCAAAAAGAGCATCCCATGGAGCGATCCATGAGGAAACTGTATCTGACAGCAAATCTATCTAAGACGATGCTCAGATAGGCTCTCATTATTTTCTGAAAAAGGCAGTCCCTTCAGTAACTTCTCCCCTGCATGTTCAACAGGTTGGACTCAGAAGTTCTAGAAGATCTTCTAACCTTATTTCTTTCTTTCTATCATGATTCCTTCAGGGGGAAAAATAAAATAAAATAATAGTAATGAAAAAATGTAAATCTCTTTAGAGAAAGACCTGAAGAATAAAGTCAGTAAATACCAGTAATGGGCCACAAAAAGTAAGGCTTAATGGCTCTAGAAGAACCCACAAAATTCCTGCAGACAGACAAGAAGAAAGAGCAAAAATATTAAACTTCAGGTAAACTACAAGAGGAACTAAGCAATCAGCAAGGAACTAGGACATCATCAGAGTGGCTCAAAGTTCAGCTGTCTCAGTGAAGTTAAAAAACATCTCAAACCACCCCATTTCTCTTTCAAGCTTGTCTCCTGGATACATCTCCTAAGCAGCATTATCAGCTCAGTCCATTACTCATTAGCGAATATACTGCCTCTAACAACACGCTTTAAAAATACTTCTGCATGCACTGTGGAGGGCTGAGCTACTGCTCCAAAGGATTAGAAAAATCAATATTTGGAGATTGTAAGATGTATCACAAAGCTGTGATTATGTAAGCCAACCAAAGGGTTGTATTTGAATTGGACCTGGCTGTAAGCCTAGAAAACCTTGGGGCTGATGACTAGAGGATTTTGCTTTCTGGGTTTTTGTTTTCATCAGTTGGCACATCATATTCAAAGAACAGCCTACACAAAATAAGAAACAGAGGAAAGAGAAAATAAGACAGAGAAAAGAAAGGAGGGGAAAAAAAGAAAATACATGGTTAAAACATAACTGCAAATTCTGTGAAAGCGGAATCCTCAAAAATTACAAAACAGTCCTCTCAGATTAAAAGTAATTAATCAAAATTAGCAACAGTGCCTTCAACTTTTTCCCAGTGTTTCACTGAACATGGCAATATGGTATTTCTTTTACAGAATGAAAACAAAATGGAGTGAGCTAAGAGGAAAAAACAACTCTGCATAAAATACATGTTATCATGGTTTACTCTAGGGACATAATCTAACAGTTTATTACTTCTTAATGTCTTGCATTCCTCAGAAAGAAAATGATTCTTTTGCTATTACAAACCTATATTGGATTTACGTATTTCTGCTTTCCATGCCCACTCTGTTCATGATGTTCTTGGGTAGCTGGAAAAAGGATTTTACAATTCCACTACATTTTGCTAATCCTGTTTGATTTTAAGTATCCAGAACCCACCACTCCTGTGCATCCAGACTTAGATGCTTCTTTGCTTCCATGTGTGGAAGAAATAACCAACTTTCAGTGATCAAAAGGCAGGAAAACAAGTAACGTTCCTTGAAAAATTGTTAATGTAATACTTCATGGATATTCTTAACATCAATGCTCTTACAGGCATTAGAGATGACACTAAAACACGCGAGGACATGGGTTTCCAATATTTATATTTCTTCATATAAAAAAAGTAACAAGCCAGAATAAGGGTGCCAATTACATTGCTCTCATGTGATGACATGAGAGCTTTAGCAAAACTGGAAGTCAAATCCAGGGTTTTCAAGAAAGTGTACAATTAACTACATACAAAATTAACACAAAAAACTAATCTAAAAATCTCCACAACTGTGAAGATGCAAGTTCACTTCCCCTTCTATTTATCTGAGCACCAAAATTTTCTTATACCCTAACATTTCAATACCCAGCAGCTAGACTAGAGGGCTGGTGCTGGTTTTGATTTCTGCTCCTTTCCATGCCAGTAGTGATCAGCTGTAGCTGAGTTCATTAGAAAGGGAGGTTTTCAAAGAAATAAATGTGCAGTACAGAAAAGCTGCAATTGGCTCCCAAAACATTCATTGGACATGTATGACATACATGTGCCAGGTTTTGACATTAGGTCTGGATGCTGACTGTCAAGAAGAGGGTTAGAGAATTGTACAGTGCTGCTGCGCCCTCCCCCCCAGTCCATATAGCTAGATCAAACCTATTTTGAGAGTCAGAAAAATTAAAACAAAAAAGGAGTAAAATAAAATATATCAGACAGCAGAACAGATACGAGGAGGAGGTTCTCATCATAAGGCCTTCCCTCAAGAAAACAAATGGTTTTCATCTCCATCATATTGGATCTACTTTGATATGTGAAAATGCACTCTACTTATTGCAAAAGAGAACATATCTTCATTAATTGGTAGAATATACTTGCATCAATCCAATTGACTCAAAATTCACAGGCCTTTTCATTCTATCTCCTTTTTTGTTTAAAATTGATTTAAGAAAACCAAGCCGTTTCATGGGTTTTTCCCCTTTTTATTTAAAAAAAAGGATTTCACCACTTTTATGTATTTAATCAAGTTCATAAAGACTTTATAATTACTTGTACAAGTGTTTTAACTTCTTACAATATCAACACCCCCACTGTAGTAAGGAAAGACCTATAAGGAATGTAAAGTTACACTTTTGCTATGACTCAGAACCTGGAAGTGCTACATTATCTGGCCAGGAATCTGCCATTTGCTTATACAGTAGCACAACATACAAGTGTGTATTTTAATCAATTTTAGGGGTAGATTATCTCACAGACATGAGCTTTTCTGGATCCTGTGAAAAGTCTAACTTCTAAAATACTCAGATCTTTCAAATTTCCATGAGTTTTTCACAAATGCAGAATATGGTGAAGCATCAATGCCTCCCTACTCTATGAATGCAAATATGCTGAATATTGTATACTTGTGATATTCCATCTCTTTGCCTGTGGGACCATATTTTAGACTGCCTTATATAGCACGTAATATCGCTCACTGGATCCACAATAGCTTTTTTCACTAAATGAAGACAGAGTCACAATATAAAGTATTGAAGTATTTTCAAATAGAGCCCCACCAGAGTAGGGATTATGGATTTTTCAGTATTTCTTAAATTTAATAAGTGTATTTAATATTAACTTAGTATACGAAAAAATGTGCGGCTTGTAGTCTCACTGCAGCACAGGTATTTTGAGTCAGTAATCCCCAGTCACATCTGGACCCCTTAGAGCAACAAGTGCTTGCTGCCCAACACCATAGGAAAAGCTAAACCAACAATGCTAGCTCAACATTTTTATTAGCCTGCACAATTACTGACCCTTGCCTTATCTTGCCTAGACAAACAGGACACTCTTGTGGTGTTTCACACAGGATGTAAAATTCTACAACCCACTTTGACAGGCACTAGTATCCCAATTACTGTGTCAAGATACTGACATCAAGATATCTCTCAGAAATAAAAGACCTGGATACCCAAACTGGCTGCCTGCCTGTTGAGTGAAAAAAAACCACAACTATTTGGAATGAAAAAACCCAAATATATACAGTCTAAAGGGGTTGTTTCCCCATTTTGCCTAATGCAAAATCTGATTTTAATTTAAAGAACTTCAACTGAATGCAACCATTAGGATTATCTACACTCCTCCTTCCCCAAGTCTACTATGTAAAAAATGTTCTCCTCAGTAAGTCAGATGGATATTGAGAAATTATTTAAATGATTTTTAATGCACTGCATTTGTATATGGGCATTATACTGAAAAAGAAGCTTAAATGCACTCTGTGCATTAGAATTTTATCATTGCAAACCAACATTAGAAAAGACTGTCATCGACTGAAAAAACAAAAAGACATTCTTATAAGTGGAAAATCAATCACCAAAACCACTAAATGTCACAGCTCAACATTCCAGAGAAGCACTGATAATTGTTAGTTATACACTACACAAATGATATATGTCCTCAGTCAAGGAAGTAGGTGCCAGTTTTTAAGGAAACTGTACATATATTGATTTTACATTTATTTAATGTGGCTGTTGTAAGACACTTTATTCTTCTGATAAACTATGATTGTTTATCAAAAGATTCTATAATTCAAGAGAAACATTCATAAAGTGTGTGAAAATGAAAACCACCAGCCCACAGAAATCATGCCCACAAAATCCAATTTTGTGGATTTATAGCAGAAAGGCATTAAACTACTGTATTGCAGGAACAGCACAGTAGTCACTGAAGTATAACTAGCACAGCAGTAATGATTAAGTTGACATGTCCTCCTGTCACAGCTGTTAATCAGCTTAATGGCAGTTACATTATTGACATTCTTGTAATTACTTTTCCTAGAGCACATTTGTGCAAAATATATTTGACTTTAATTTTGAGTATTCAAAGGTGAGCTCAGTTCTCAAAACGTATGGTCAAAGTAGTGGTGCTAAATGCAGGAATTAACTCCACAGGTATCATGATTATCCTAGTGTAATACTAGGACTACATGTTACCTCAGTAAATTTATAAATACATTTGTTGTACCTTGCCATCTTCTGAGCAAACACCCATGTGTTCTCCACTTTCATCCAGGCTGATCTGATTTATCTTCACTGGGCTCTAGAGAAAGAAAATACAGAACAAATACTTTTAAAGTTACATCATCAATGACATGCTTTAACATTCCTCACACTTTGCAAGATTTACATGTTAACGGCTGAGTAATGTTTAGTTGCATAAATCAAAAAACCCTCATAGAATAGGTATTTCTGTGACAAAGCCAATAGACAGCCCTCTTTCCAGCCTTTTCCCTAACCCCAAAATTTTGACTTTCTTTTCGTAGTTACCTGCCTCAGGCCTCTGGAACTCTCATGAAGTGCCAGGCTCCCAGACCTTAAACATTTGTGCCTGAGCACCACTTAACTCCCACTATCAAAACATTGCATAAAATATGGTGACCATAAGGCATCAGTGCAACTGACAATTCTTCTAGTTTGGTCTGATGGCTACACTGCTAATTATTTCTTTCTTCAAATTCCTCCTCTTATGGCTCTAATACTGTTCTCAGAAGTGAGTATTAGAAGGTGTTGAAGTCCAACATAGGTTTACTAATTCTCAGACAAATATGGAGAAAAGACTGAAAACTCCCCCAATTTAGTAAATTTGCCCTTCCCTATCCAAATATATTTTTGGGTTATACAGGGTTAGACAGAATCTGCTACTGTTTAGTGAGCTTAAACAGCTGTTCTTACTTGAGGTATGGAGGACTAACTTAAAACATCATTTGGGTAACTTGATGCATATCCTCTTGCATACAAAACCCAATCCAATTATATTCAAGTACCAAGAAACTTCTTATTTATCATGACCCTGACTTCATCCTCTGTAACAAAAAGCTCATAATTTTAAGAATCACTGAAGGATCTTCACACAGGTAAATCTCTCTTACAGTTTTCAGAGCAACTTTTCTTTTTCTCATAAAATATTGAATGGATTAAAACACAAATTGGATCACACCTGTGGTTCTGAGCACAATAAAAGAAATCCATAATATATTTGTGTAAAAATAAGGTGTCACTGGAAGAGCACTGGAGTTGTGGGATCACATTAGATGTTACACAACTATATCTGAGGTATCACAGGTCCTTATATATGCTACGACAATTGGAATTGCATTAGAAGGACATAATAAGTATATAAAAACACACTGTCCACATGGGCTATCTACAGGAGATAAACTGAGGTGTTCTCACACCCTTTGGAGAGTTTTTGCCCCCATAATCTTTCACTCACACAACAAATTCCAACTCAGAGAAACAAAGCCTTCCTCTCATCCACTTTGGAAATAATATATGCACAAATCATATTTCATTTTCTACAAGCTTCTTTATAATCAGGGTTGAACAACTGAACCCTACACTGCCACGGTTGCCTGATGTGTTGGGAAAATTATTCTGCCCTTTGGCTTTCCTGGTGTCTTGTGTGCAGAAGGCATCATTCTTGGTGTTGTCACAAAACAGTACCTGGAAATACTGCAATTACTGTTTATCAGAAAGTGGTCTTTCCACTATGTGTTATTTGCAAAGACATTCACTGGCAAGGAAGACTTTAAACCAATTTTCCTTGACTTATGTGCTCCAGAAGTATTTTCATTTGCCACAGAGTGGTTATGCTGAGTTGCTACATTTCAAGATCAGATGTGAGTGCATGACTAGCAGCACAGGCAGCTGATGCACATTCCACAGCTGTGTCCCTCCTGTCACATTCAGGGGGATGTCAGCAGAGGAGTACAACTCAAGCCCATCAACCTGATGGTGTGGCCAACATCCTTGTAAAAGCTCTATTCTCATTGCTACACACAGAACTGGCTAATTCCAAGACTGGAGGATGCTGAGTAAGGCAAGATGCTGAGTAAGGCAAGATGTCAGTTGTCAGTCTGACTTTCTAGAACCTTCATAACCAGCAGGTACTTCCTTGCCTTGCCCTGAAATGCCTTCCTAAATTTCTGTTTTGCTTGTCAAGGTGCAAGAGAAGACTCTGCCTCCATCTAGGGATGGTGGTGGGGGAAAAAGCTAGCACGTCTACACCACTCCCTCTACAACCAGGAACACCTCTGCCCCCCTGAAAGCACAAGCACAAAAAGTTTAACTGAGTTTATCATGGAAACAGCATGGGTTTTTTTGTTCTGGGCTGCATCTAAGCTGCCATTGCCACAACATTCTCACTAAGTTTCTTCTCTTCATTTGTTACTTTGCAATTGCAAAGACAAAATTTCCATCTTCCATAATCACGTACTGGAACAGCCTCATACACTAAGGTACAGTATTAAACTGGTCATGTTCTTATTACTCCAGCACCTATATCCACCATCAGGCTGACATTACAGCAACAGCAAATCTGGCAGCAGGCTGGTGTGATGGGCCTTGTTGGAGACACTACTGCAACAAAGCTCAAGACAAAAAGACACAAAACAGGACACACCAGAAGAGCTGACAGCTCAATAATACAGTCCACACTGTTCCTATTTTCCTGTTACGGCTCTGATAAAGTTTGACTCTGAAAAATTGAAAAAAACGTAGAAAGTAGACAAAGTGGACTACGTAAGCTATCTTCACATAAAGTTAAAGACAAGGAGCAGGATGACAGAATTTATCTGCTGCGCTGTGGTTTGAAAGCCATACAGCAATACTTTGGAGATTAAACGTGTGATTGTAGTAAGGTAATTAACAGTGCCTAGCAAGGCAAAACCCCTCCTGCAGGACACTAAGGATAACAGCAAGGCATCTACAGACAGGCAGCAAGTAAGACTAGGGATAATGTGGGCCCTATCTAGAAGAAAATGGGAGAGCTGGCTACCCTGGACAAAGAGAAGGCTGAGGTTCTCAATGACTTCTGTGCCTCTGTTTTCAACAGCAAATGCTCCAACCACACCACCCAAGTCAAGAAAGGCAAACGCAGGGACTGGGAGAATGAAGATCCTGAGCCCACTGCAGGAGAGGATCAGGTTTGAGATCATCTAAGGAACCTAAATGTGCACAGGTCCACGGGACCCAATGAGGTTCATCCACAGGTCCTCAGGGAGCTGGCAGGCAAAGTTGCTGAGCCACTATCCATCATTTTTGAAAAACTGTGCCAGTCAAGTGAAGTCCCTGATGACTGGAAAAGGAGAAATGTAACCCTCATTTTTAAAAAGGGGAAAGTGGAAGACCCCAGAAGCTAGAGATCAGTCAGTCTCACCTCTGTGCCAGGCAAGGTCATGCAGCAAATTCTCCTGGAAACTCTGCTAAGGCACCTGGCTAACAAAGAGGCGATTGGTAACAGCCAAAATGGTTTTACAAGGGGAAAATCATGCCTGACAAATTTGGTGACCTTCTATGATGGGGCTACAGAGTTGGTGGACAGGGGCACAGTAACTGACACTGTCTACCAGGACTTAATGCAAAGCATTTCACACTACTGCATGACATCCTTGTCTCCAGATTGGAGAGACAGGGATTTGATGGACCACTTGGTGGATAAAGAACTGTCCAGATAGCCACACAAAAGAGTTTTGGTCAACGGCTCATTGTCCATGTAGAGACCAGTGATGAGTAGTGTCCCTCAGGGGTCCATACTGGGGCTGATACTGTTCAACATCTTTGTTGACACTGGAACAAGACACTGGAACCAAGTGCACCCTCAGCAAGTTCACTGACAACACCAAGCTCTGTGGTGGTGCAGTCAACACAGTGGAGGGAAGGGATAATGCCATACAGAGGGACCTCGACAGGCTTGAGAGATGGGCCAACACAAACCTCATGAAGTTCAACAAAGCAAAGGGCAAGGTCCTGCACCTGGGTCAGAGCAATCCCAGACACATCAGTGGGTTGGGCAGAGAAGTGAGAAGTGAGAGCAGTCCTGAGGAGAAAGACTTGGGAGAGGTGATGATTGGTGAAAAACTTGACATGAGCCAGCAGTGTGTGCTCATAGCCCAGAAAGTCAATTGAATCCTGGGCTGCATCACAAGGGTTGTGGCCAGCAGGTCAAGGGAAGTCATTCTCCCCCTCAACTCTGCTCCTGTGAGATCCCACCTGGAGTACTGTGCACAGTTCTGGTGTCCCCAATGTAAGAAGGACATGGAAATATTGAAGCAAGTCCAGAGGAGGGACACAAAGTTGGTAAGAGATCTGGAGTACCTCCCCTACAAACACAGACTGAGAAAGCTGAGGCTGTTCAGCCTGGAGAAGAGAAGGTTCCATGGAGACCTCATAGCATCCTTACAGTATCTGAAAGGGTTGTACAGGGAAGCTGGAGAGGGAATCTCCATCAGGAACTGTAGTGATAGGACAAGGAGTAATGGGTACAAATTGAAAGAGGGGAAATTTAGGTTAGATATTAGGAAGAAATTATATACTGTGAGTATGGTGAGACACTGGAATGGGTTGGCAGAGAGGCTGTGGATGTCCCAGCCCCGGCAGTGTTTAAAGCCAGGCTAATGAGGCCTTGGGCAACCTGGTCTCGGGGAAGGTGTTCCTGCCCATGTCAGCATGGGTTAGGACTATATAATCTTTATATTCTAACCACTGAACATTCTGTGATTCTAAGATTCTAGAATGTTGTCAGTGGGAAAAGGGGTGATTCCAGAGTATTTGAATTTTTCCCACATTCAAAATTGTACACAATACTTCCGAATTTGTTCTATTGTGAAGAGAAATTTGATGATACAATATTTCATAACAGCATATATAACTAGCAATTTGTTACAAGCCTTCTGGATGTCTAACACCTCTATCAGTTACTATTAAGTTTTTCTTCTGCTATTTTTTCCCCTTTTGTCTGTACCACACACAGATGACAATCAGGGAAAACGGCTGAATTCAACTAAAAGAGACCCCGGCTCATTTACACAAAACTCCTGCTAAGTTTCAACAGGAAATGATGTACACAAGGAAAGCAAATGCAGAGTAAATTTTTTTCAGTGCTCATGTCAAACTAGCACATTGACTATTAGCCTGTTGGCTGACTTTAATAGTCAGAACTTCTTGTGGAGCTCAGAAAGTGATAATACATCATGAACAGTCCAGGCTGAATATTACACGCATTTTAAAACAAAGTTTCAGGAAGAATTGCTAATGCCAGATCTTCTTGTTCAGAGCTGATGTCCCAGGTTAGAGACAAATTTTCCAGGTGGGAAGCACTCTCAATAAAAAGCCTCCCCCAGCAAAGGCCTCTGACACCCCCTCCCCCACCACAACAGAAGCTCTTGGATGAAAGTGGAAAAAAAACCAACTGTTTATTTAATAACACACGCAGGGTGCCCTGCAAAGCACAAGGGGAAGGGGAAAGGGAGAAAGAGGGAAAGAAACAAACCCAAATTATTAAACCTGGGTAAACAACTGAAGAACTTTAGTGTCCTTTTCCTCAGGTGCAGCTTCCCCCACTCCGGGGATCCCCGGAGAGCCGGGTGGAGTTGCTCCGGTGGCTCCCTGGGGAATTCTTGTCTGCTGTCCTCTGGGGGCTTCTTGGTTTCTCAGGCGAGAAAGAGATAACAGTCCGGAATAGCAAAAATCCAGAACGGGGACAAAAAAAGGAGAAAAACCAAAATCCCAGGGAAGGAAAAAAAAAACCTAGCAGCAACCACGCAGAGTGGCGAGGGCTAGCCTAAGCAATAGGCCTGTGGGAGTTTTTCAAAACAACCCGCGCCCGGCAGTTTCTCCCGGCTGCTGGATGCACTTAAAGCTACAGGACCTCATTTCTAAGCACATATGCAAACGATAGGGCATACAAGTATCATAACATCACCCCAAGACAGCTGACTAACAATCAAGCCTACAATTTCCACAGCTGTGTTCCACTGGTAAGCTGTTTGAAATTTGTGTAAGATCTCAAACTATCCAGGAAATCAGAAAGAAAAGACCACAGATAAAATTGGTATATATGTTATCTAAACCAAAGTGTTTCTTCTAGAATCAGCTCCAATTCTTTTCATAACCATCATTTGCTTAAAAATACTTCTGTGCTAGTCATCAAAGCTACTTACCATTTCAAATTTAATTGCACTTATACCCTACCAATACCCTGTGGATAATTTTGGTATTTCAGAAAGGAAGAACACAGATAATATTGTGGGGCACTCCCCGTCACCCTGTTTTTATTTTTTGGCTTTTTTATTAAATGTTATAAACTCAGGCATGGAGTTACAACTGCCTTTCCCTCGTGTTTTTTTGAAAGCTTTTTCCAGCTAACCCACTGAAGAGTTTATCTACCTGACAAAAGAAAATAGGCTTTGGATTTTACAGTAAAGGAATAAATGCCCCTCCTGCAAGATCTACCTTTACAGGTCTACAAAACATGAAGAATCACCCAAGGTTAGAGAGGACACAGGTTGTCAATAACTCATCACAATTTGAAGGACTGATTATCTGATACAGTTGGAACCATGATATGCATTGGTGTTTGGTCAGTTGAGTGCTTTAAAGGTATTTTCAATGGGTGTTGAAAAAACCTGTAAAATGCACAATAATCTAAGATTTAAAACATATAATCCATGTAAATATTATTCAGTTAAGAGATGATCTAATCTTAAACCTTGTGTCATGAAAGCAGAGGCAGCTGTATATAAAACGTTGAAAAACTATTTATTATTTTATTACCACTACGTTGGGTTATCTTTTTTTTTACCTAATCAGGACCCCTAGCATTAGGCCAATCAAGTAAAAATATGACTACTTTGTGATCAGAATGATACTTCCAGTACTGTATAAATGATAATAACACACATTGTATTTCTCAAGCAACATAATTAAAATCTTACAATAAGGAAAATCCCGTTAGTTAGGAATGGAAATACACGTAAATGATTAACCTGGGAACAGCTTCAGAATTTCATACACTGTTGAAGTACTGGCAAAGAAGGAAGAAATACCTTCCACTGAATTTCCATTAGCTGCAGTTTTCTTTCTGATGGAGACATGTTTGGAATTCTGGACAATATAAGTAAGTTTGACTGTTCAAAATCAATAATGTCAAGCTGACACTATAGAACAAAAAAAAATGTTACGTTAATGGATGAAAGTGAAATTTAGGGAGTAGGAGAGAAAGCTAGCAGACACCTTGCACATAAAGATCTAAGTGCAAGCTTTTGCAAAATCCTAAATTTAAGGGAAAGGAAAATCAAATATCTAGCAGCAAATGTACCTCGTGATAATCACTTACCTAATGTAAAATGTTTGAAATAAATGCTCCTAGTATGGATTATGTCAGCTCTTCAATTAGGAGTAAATTCACAGCCACTCAGAAAGCTTCTTTTAATTCTGTTCTTTGTGGCAACTCCTTCTCCCCTGACACTCATCATCAACCCACCTTATACAATCAGTCCCCCAATGCTGAACCTGAGAAATCAATCTGCTAATGTATAATCTGTAAAGCTCCCCTGACTAACAAATGGATAATTGATTCTTTCACAAATGCTGCATCCCAATGGATATGAAGTGGATGAACATGAAACATAAGACTGGATTTCACTCCAGTTCTGTGAGAAATGCAATATTTACAAGCTAGGAATCTAAACGTTTTAATAGTTGTCTGTGACTTCATACCTTTTAGCCATGGTTAGCAGGCAAGAAACACGCACATTAGGAGTGTGAAAAGCAAAGCAGTGTTCAATCATACTTACAGCAAAGCTCATTTTACTTCAAGAGGCTCCCATCACTTATACAACCCCCTTAATCATCCACTCTTTTTAAAGAATTCTCAGAAATTTTTCCTAAATTAATTTGTAATTTATCTGTGCATACACACACACACAGATACCCAAAGAAGACAAACACCTAGGGGTCTGCTACATGATTTTCAATCTGAATCTGCATAATGATTATGTAATGTTCTCCATACTAAAGTATGTCCACAGTTGAATTGCAAAAAAAAATTGTCTCCTACAAGTGCCTATTTTTCATTCATTCATGTTTCATCAGCATGCCATTCACATAAACAAGCATGTAAAGCTCCAAAGTACAGCAGTATGATCAATGGTTTTATATGTCAGCCTAGTAGAGTAAGGACTACCATTTTTCTGTTTGTATTATTTCAACCATGGTGGAGGTATCCAAGAGTAAAATACTGATTTGTAATCAGAAACCACCTCAGTTATTGTCATAACTAAGCTAAGATCCTCACAAAATACAAGCCTTGCTCTAGGCAGGATAAGAAACTTGCTTTGAAAAGCACCCCAAATCCTCAGGAGCAGCTAAGCACAAGTATATTACATGTTGTTTGTCCCATCTGCTTTGACTTCAAAACACTGATACCCAGAGATCTCTTGAACTGAGGAACCCTTCAAGAAGAAACTCAACCCATGCACTTTTCTTACCCCAAATTCTACAGTGTTGCACTGACTGACATGTATTTTGCATATTTACGGAGTTTTATTAATAGAGGGAAAAGCAACTCAGAAACCGAATTTTGATGCTGTATCATGATTTACCTATGAAAAGGTAGAAGTATACACATACCTATGTGTTTACACACAGCTGAGAAAAAAAGCACAATAACACAAAGGTTTAAATTGAAAAGGCAGTTGTAGAAGTTATAGAAAAAACTATTCACCACTGCCTGCGATGAAGTAGTATACTCCGAATTCACAACACTTAAAGTTTCATTTGCTGAAAACTTACTAATATCCACACCAAAGACGTTTAGTTCAACAGTATTAGCAGCAAAATTCTGGTAAGGGAGAATCCCTGCTCCACTGCATTTCCCATAACACTCTTGAATCTGTCATTCTCCAAATGAAAAATGGGAGATTATGTTGGTTAGAAGAAAAGGGGGGGGGGGAAACTGGGGAGAGTGACAAGGTCTGGGACACAGAACAATAACATTAACTTTTATTTTGTCTGCAGGAAGGCAGACCTTGCCTACAAAAAAAAAAAAAGATCTCAAAAGCTTGTCTAAAACTAAGGGAATACGAGGACAAGAAATCTCTCATATATTGTCTAAGACAGTGAGAAAGACCAAAAAGCCTACAGTGATTTCAGTATTTTCCACATCAGTGAATCCCTTAATCTTGTTTGTCAACTGCGGGGACTAAGAAAAAAAAAACATCCATGGAAAAAAAATATTAACAAGGGATCGCCCTAAATCTCTAGTAGTTACGAGATAATCAGAATGCTTGTCTAGGAATGATGGAACTATTACCAAAACCAAATCTATATTGAAAGCCTAGACTGCTTGCAGAACTGAACAGTTAGCTAATTCCTGATGGATCCAAAGTAGAATCTCTTTTCTATTAAAACACTGGTGTGTAAGGAGATATCCTCTTAGGAGCTCTGTGCCAAAGTAAACAACTACTCCCATTTCCTTCCCTCCCCAGGTCCCCTTTGCCATCCTCTGTGTAACTGCAGGGCTTCAACAATGTTATGTCCTTAGCCTTCCTCTACTTCTTTGTTGCTATCTACATATTAAAGCCATCTGAGAATATGGATCAATATTCCCCATCACACACTCATAGGGAGGGCTGAGGAAGGTCTGCTGCTGATAGATACACCTTCCTTAGAAGACTCAACACCCCCTAGGGAGAATAACTATTCCAGGCAATGTGGAGGTCATTAACGTATTTAATACAATTTTGTAGAATTCCATCCTTGAAGTGGAAACGTATGAGATTTTACACCATTTCTTAATAAGCCACAGTTCAGAGACATGACTAATGAAAAAGGCCAAGCAAGTCATACAGCACAAGTTCTTGTCAGGACAGGTTTTCTTTTTGGAGATTATTTTATTGGTGCTTCAACCAAGCAACTTTTAAAGAAGCAAAGGGGCTGTTGACCATTCTTCTCAGGGCTCATGCATTGGTGTGCCAACATCATTTCCAGGAAGGTTTTCTGAACAGTCACAATGCTCAACCAACTCTCTGACCTAACACAAGATAGAGGACACCACCACATGGAGCCTAGCAACCCTGTTTCTCCACATATTCCACACATAGCCATTATTTTTTTCATTGTTTGCTTTTTTCTATAAGCACCTGCAATGAAAAACTGCAGTAAGTACTTTTTCCAGTTATTTTAGCTTGTCAATTGCTCCACTACAGACAATGATCTAAACCCAATGGCTACTGAAATCAGTGAAAATATCTCCACTGATGGAATCAGATAGATGCAGAAATATTATAAGGGAATGAATTCCCTCTCCTGGCTGAAAACAACGTAAGTAGTCATATTCCTGGCATAGTTAAATATCACACTTGGTGATCAATGTTTAAGTTCAGCCAACAGCTACAGCTACAGCATCATTTTCCACGTAAACTTTCAGTTATCAACACTGATATAGACTGGCGTAAGTCAGAGATATATGCAATAATAAACACATTTTCTGATTGCTGAAAGCATCATATTCTCTTTGGACAACTCTGGAACTTTCATTGTTTGCACTTATAAGCATCTGGGAAAGTCTCACAAGTCCACCAGAGATACTCAGCAACAGTCAATGCTGGGTGTCTGATTCTTGACAGGATCCCAAAAACATACGCAAACCAAAAAGATGGACCGAGATAGGACTCGCACAAGTAGAAAATATTTATCATGAAGTGCAGTGTAACTAACTGTAAGCAGCATATTGAATGCCATATCCTCATTGTGAAATAAGATAGGGAAAGCTAAATGTGAAGATGAATTGATCCTGTGCAAGTTCCTCAATGCATTTACATACAAAGAGGCTCTATTTCAATACCCGCGAAGTGTAGACTTGATTGCATATCATAAACTTTATTTAAAGTAGATCAAAAAAGAAAACAGTTTCATTCACTCCATCTTTACACTGCTCACATTTCAAAGCTCCTATCCATAAAACTGCCAAGACCTCCAACAACTAGACTTCAATTAGCACCCAGTGTAGGATTACAGTGGTGAACCTTCCAACACCAAAATACCAATTTCTCACATTTCTTTTCTTTCTCTGTGCCAGAGGACACTGATGGAAATTAAGTTCTTCAGCAGCATCACAGTGGAGATGGCCAGCTTGACAATAGCTACTTTTCTCAGCAGCCCCTCTGAGAGTATTAACATCAGAGACTGGTCAAACTGGACCATACATGTTTAGTATTCCATCACAAGTGCAAAAAACAAAGTACTATACACACTGACATGTCTTTTAAAACAAATAAATCTCATCCTTTGGAAAGGAATCTTTATTAGAATTATTAAATTCATTACAAAAAATATTTTCCCCGATGGGAAAAAATAGTTAGTTTCGCCTTCATGTTTTGTGCACCATATTATGCCCCTGTTATGTCATTATGTATTTTTAATATTGCTGTATTTTTATCGTTAATGGAAACAAAGGGCTGTAGCTCTATCATTAATGTCAACTTGTATAAAAACCACTGAGCTCCAGAACTCAGTCTTCTAACTAGGAAAACATTTTCTAATGTAAATAATATTTTATTAATGCCAGAACTCTTAATAATTCTGACAGGCAAACTACTATTGTTCTATATATGTACATAAGTGCCTGCATTCCCTATGGACAAAAATGCCACCCAGGTATAATACCCCATTCGAAAGGAAAACAGCCCAAGGAATCAGCAATACACTAGCATCTTACAAATCAAACCTCTCCAAATCCTCCCTATGCTTTCAAGTGTTGTTAGGGTTTAGAAAACACACATCTGAGTTATCAGTCTTCTATGAAAATACTTAATCAGTGCTACTTAAAACTAGCTGTTTCAGTGGTGCCAATAAAACCTGAAAGCAACTTGGCACAGTGGCCCACTTTTTAAACAGTCACAAGATGTGATACACATTCAAACAGCAAATGTTACTAAACCTGGATGGTGAAAGAGTTAGAAGAAAAAAAAATTGCTCTGATTATTTTGATGTATCTCAATAATATCACAAATAATTTTGTCCAAAACTGTTTGAAAGTGACACATATAAATTCACTTAGGAGGATTACAGTAAGGTTCTCTATTTGATATTCCACAAAAATAAAAGTCAACAAGGTCTGGTGAAAAAAAGAAAAAAAATTAGAAACTTTGCCCTTTCATTGATCAACAATTCCGTATTAAATACTACAGTAGTAGCATCCTTAATGGCCCTCATGTTTAGCACTCTCCCCTTTCGAAATATTTTCCCCCTAGAATATTCTTCAATTTTTTTTGAAAAAACATGCAGAATATGATAGCACCCTACCACGTCAAGAGAAAGTGAACTATGTCTAGATGTTTGTGACAGAACAGTATTCAAGTCACAGTCCTTTACCTCATTAAAAGGTGACATAACAGATTCCTACTGAAATCAGTGACATTAAAGAGGGCTGCTAAGGTATCTTACATGTAATACATTTAGAGTTGGTCATGAAATGCAACTGCCAAGCAACAGGATGCCCACTCTGAAGAAAAGGGATTGATACCAGACAACAAAAAAGGAGACTTCTTCCTATGCTTCTATGTTAAAAAATAAAGAGGAAGACAATATGCATTTGCAGGGTAATGAAGCTGTAGAAGGACCATTTGGTCTAAAGATGGGGCTGTAATCCTTCTCAAAAAAAGGTACATAGACGAAATAATTGCTAGTCAAGAGTTCAAAAGAGAAGGCAGAAACAATTGTGATCCCAGAAACAGCTGATAAAAGTTCATAGGCTTTATACTTTAATTCAAATAGATTAGATCTACAACATACATGTTACTGCTTGCTACTGTACAAGCCCACGTTTGATTTGTATGAGCTAACAACATTCAAGAAATAAATTACTACACCATACAAGACCTTCTGTAGCCAAACTCATACCTCCAGCGAAACATTTTACATTATTCTGCACAAAGCTACAGAGTTATTGAAACTACAAGCTTGAAAGAATAATTGAATGAAATGGTCACACTTGCCTCTGTTTTGAGCTTATAAAAAGTAATCATACATGATTCTAAAATTGTTTATAACTCCCACATTTCATCCATACTCCAAGCAACATTTCTAGTAGTAACAAATATTTTCCATATCCTTTTTATATCTTTGGTTAACTAAAAATTTAGGCAATACTCCTTTCAAAGGAAAGTCAGATACAGTGGAATAAAGACGATGTGCAAAGAATGCATGAGAGGTTGGTTTTTCTTGTTTCAGTTTTGTCAGACCAGAAATTTTTATAGATCTATGGAGTAATGGTCATGACACCACAATTTCTGCCAGTCTAGGCAAGGTACAACAGGTACACCATGATTCCTGCCAAAGAAGGTTCCTAATCGTCAATAGCTCCACAGTTCCCATTGGAAACACTCCAGGTCACAAGCAGTGTAATAAGCACAGTACCAGAATAAACATATAAAACATATTTTCCAAGCCTTTATTACAATCCAAGAGGTCATATGAGTTATTCCCACAGCTACTGTAAAATCCTCTGGATTTCCCAATCATCTGCACTTAAAATGAAAACACAGACAGAAGAAGAAATGCTATTAAACTGGGTGCAGACACTCAAGTCTTAAGACAAAAATCCCAAAAGATCACACTTTAATCCATTTTTTCCATTTGAAAGAGCTAGGGGTTAACATAGAGCATTTAAGACATAAGAATGCAACACCCATTTTGGTGGGAGGTCCCAGGGTGGAGAAGGAAACCTGTTCCTTGCATAGATACTTGCCTCTATCAAAACCTTAATTTTTATTTTGTTTTTTTGAGCTATATTTTAAAGTAGCCCGTTTGGTTTTGTAAAAAACAGAGGATTTCAGCTTCAAATTTAACAGACACAGTGACACCATGCAAATACTAACACAGAGCTACCCAGATCTTTAAATTCTATTGCTTCACTTCCCTTTCTGACTAAGTTTTCTTTCAAAGTCTGACAGTGACAACGAAAATGATGTAGTTGAAAGTAATAAACAGGGAATTTTAAGTAGCCTGTCAAAGTAAGTGACATTTATATCATCTTAGTCTCAAACTCTCATGCAAGGCAACTTCTTCATTATACAATGAAAAGCTAAAAGTTACCTTCCCCATTGAAAGATGTTGCATTATCTCCCACAGCAGTTAGTACGTTTTGTATCATTACTAGCAACAGCACTTAGTGCTTAACAACAGGTGTTTCTTTGTTAGAAATATTTTTTCTTATTAACAATTAAACTCCTGCCAAGAGACATAAAGTCAACTGAAATCTCTGACATTTTCTTTGCAACCTGCTGAGTTATCAGCAAAACCAACAGGCCAGAGACTGACCTTCATGCAAGGTCTTGCTCTGGAGGCTGGCAAGTCTTGTAACTTCAATACACCCAAAGGCTATAATACCACCACAGAAGGAACTCCCTTTCAAGTTTTCAAGGTAGCAGAGATGACCTAGTGATTTTGGATTACTAGCACTCCAATTAAAGAACCCATAATTAAACAGTTAGTGAATACAATGTGAAACAATCAGGAAAAAGATTTGAGATAAAAATGTATTTTTGGCTGAGAGGAGGTTTTTTATGAAAATTTAGCAGTCTTGACTAGCTCACAAATGTTGCACGGTAAAAGAACTTCAAATTTTTTGTACTAACAGAAGCTTTAAAACACTATTTACACTGTTTTCTAGACTCAAGCATCACCTCTGAAACACCTTCAATGCATTAAACATTTAAATCCTTGCTACTTAATAAAATAGGCAATCTTTCCCCTTCTAACAGACTATCACTGGCACCAGCCAAGACTTCTTACCATTTTTGCTCTAAGCTTGATGATTGTTAGAAGACCAGAATGGGGACAGGTTTTCTTGCCCTTTGAAAGGTTTTTGATTTGTTACATAACTAAACATGTTTGTACATCTTTTTTAATATCTACAAATCCTTAATCCACAGGATGTCAGTTCAGGCAATAATTATATTAATAAATTGTAGACAGTCTAAGAAGGAAAGAAAGATGAAAAGACATTTGGAATTAACGTGCTGTGAATCAGTCCTTCATCATCCTTTGTCAGCGGAATTAGCAGGCTTTTCTTCCGTCTTCTTGTTGCCTTTTAGTAATAATTTTCAGCGCATTTGACACATTTCATCTCACTCAATGCACTGAACCCTAATACAAGAGAACACCAGTTTGTCAAACATATGTTATTGAGGATGCGTACCTGTTAATCTTAGGAGGCTGACACTGTCAAAGACAAGCCACATTGGCAAGAGCTACAAAAATGCTAGGCAAAGAGGAGAGAGGCATTGCAAGAGCACAAGCATGACTGCTGAGATACCCAGCAACACAAAAGGTCAGAGCCTCCCAATTCCTGTCTCAGTTCTCCCCAAAACATAAATCGTGCAACAGTTTCAAAGCACACATTTCCACTGCTGTTGACAAGAGGAATTGCAAACCTGAAAAGACTAGTTGTGCACTTGGCATAGGATTCAGCATCAGATAGCTGAAGAGCTGGATGAGAGTAAGACTTGATTCTTAAAATAGTTTTTAGCTCTTTACATGAGTTTCAGAGAAGCCTCTGTGATTATTTATGGATCAAAGTAGAGCAGACACTACAGTATTTGTAATCCAGGACAGCCACATTGATTTACTGCTATGGACATTATGAAATGCTGTCCTAAAAGGTTTTTTAAACATTAAACAAAAAAGGGTGTTAGAATAGCAGAACTTCTACGGATGTCAAGCTTTATATTTCAGTGTTTCTTACAGCTGTTTTTAGCTCAAATTAAAATGATAAATGCATTCAGTCTTTAACAGGAGTGCTTTCAAAACTTGGCCACTCTGGAGATAATGCAACACACTAGTGAATTTTCTTCCTCTTTTTGCTGCAAATCCTCTGATATCAGTATATTTTTTTTTTTTACAATTTGGCTCAAATGCAGATGCGAGTCAATATGGAAAATAAAGATTTGCTATAAAAGCAAAATTCTTATTTGTTCAATTTCCAAGCCCATTTATATTTTTGAACTTGGCTTCCTGAAATTAGGAAAGAAAAACAGAAATCAAGAGGACTACGAAAGCAGGAATGGCACTTTCTACGTACATTTAATATGAACTTGCCATTAAAACGGATTTTTAAAAAAGAGGTTAAAAAAAAACCCTCTTGCTTCATTTTGGTTTATTTTACACACTTACAATATTTCAGATCTAGAAGCTTTTACAGTTTCCCATTTATGGTTTGTTTTTGCTAATTACACATTTAGCAGGGGTATAGAAAAGGAATTAATTTTTTCATTTCCCAACTTTTCTTTAAAAAAAAATACAAAACGAAAACAATCCCCTGAAAAACAGAGATAAAGAATTAAATGAAGAACAGTTCTTTGAATTATGTAACTAATCTCTTTTGGATAAAGGGCATCACATTGCCATCCCCACCATTAATTTCTACAACGTCACAAGACAAAAAACATCTGCTGAAAAGATCCTTTCAAAAATAAAAATACATAAAAGACACTCCCCAGGTACACTGTTTTTACTGCAAACTATTAAAGTATTTCAGTGGTAATACTACTATTTTACTCAGAAAAAAATCTATCCAAGATTCATTTCCAATAATCAGTAATAACAGATAACAGATAATCCCCTATTAACAACTTCAAGGTAGAACCTAATATACCATTCCACCAATGAAAAAGGTTCTCAGAAGGAATTTGTTCTTTTTGGACCAGAGAAAAAGAACCAGAAAAAATACCACCAGAGAAAACAGTCTGCCCCAGCACATACATAAGAAATTCTTTGTTCCTACGTGACTTCAGGAAGTAATTCCCTTTCTTCTCAAGAAAGGTTTAGATTTCATTTGGGATTTACAGCATGACAATAGTTTAATGTGAATTCCCTAGAAGAGACAATAAACAGGCATTGGTACGAGAGAACAGAAGAAGACCCCACTGAATATTTTGATAGTGATACCTCTATTCTGAAATCCAACATTTTGAGAAGTTCAGATTAGAAGGAAAATATTCGGACATACAGCAGCCAGTTCAGAATATACTGTCCATGGGTTCAGCAGCTGACAATATTAATTCAGAAAACTTCTCAGTTTAAGCAGCCATGTACATCATAGAGCTGCCTCCTTCTCACATAGGCAGCCTGTTATGTTCAACAACACTTAGTAGTACCTTGAAAAACTTTTCTTTTAAAGACAAGTGGTGCTAGAGGAAAATCATTCTTCTTCAAACTAGAAAAAAGAGGAAAAAGTAGAAAAACAAAAAGCACCACTTCCACCTAATCCATTATATAATCTGTTGCACTGGAGACATGTACATTTCAAAAAGAGACATAACCATTAAGAATAGAATCCAAGAAACATTTCTTTTTCCTATTCTCTAGCTCAAAAAGCAGTTTGTACTCAATAGTTTTAAAAGAAATCACTGCCATCTTATAAGGAGACACAGCACAAAATCTTCATCCTGAAGTGGGATAAATTTGGAAAAGTAAACACCTTTGAGCAGAAAATAATTATATAATCCAACACTAACTTCATCATAAGTAACCACCCTCCCAGCAGGCACTGGTAGGACTTTTTAGTAAAGAAAAGCAAAGAAAATAATAGATTTTGGAGGATGGGTATAAAGAAAATGCAGGAATGTTTTACAGACTTTAGCAGACAACAGGTCCCCTTGTTCCTTGCTCTGCACCTAGGCAGTCCCCTAAAGCTTTACAGAAGGAGGATTTAATCTCTTGGAAACCAGTGTGAGAGAACAAGGCATTGGTGATGTACAGAAAAAGGTAGTTCTACAAATAAAGTTTTCCAAACACCTTACACTGAATGGAACAAACACAAGTTTAAGATAGTTAATGCCAGACTCAATACAAAATCTCCACTTCATTTGAGTGAGTTTCTGACTTTGTCATCTACTGCAGCAACAGAAGAGAATAATTCAGGTACACTTTAATCTGATCTGCCCCAAATAGAGAGTTTCTCCTACTTCCCAGAGAAACTCTATCAAGGAGCGTGCATGTAAAGTAATCAGAACTGCCAGGGAGACAGCAAAAGCTTTTCCTCTTTTGAAATGCAGTCGGCATTCTCATCTGCAGGGCTGATGAACATATAAAATTTAAAAAAAACTTAAGCACAATAATTAGCTTAACTTTAATCAATCCCCAGTAAGGTTACTGCCAATCTGACTAATATTAAATCTAAAAATTCCTTCAAAAGCTGTGCCTAGAAGTTTATATGCCCTGACTCGTTTGGACAATTCATAATCAGATTTTTCAAAAATATAAACAAAACCTTTCATCCCTGCCATGCAGCTGAGTCACCTTTGTATATTCTCTTTGCAAACATGTTCTCATCTTGTGATGGTTTCGGTGGCTGGTGCTTCTATGGCCATGAAAAACCAATGCTTGGCTACTAGAATTTTTGACAATCTGAAGAAAAAAAAGTACTAATTCTCTTCCTTCCACTCCCCAAGAAAGACAGAGAATTTGAAATTAATCAACTAACATTCACAATTAAAAGGAACATTTAATACTCTAGAACAGAGCTTTAAATCTAGCATTTTATTCCTCTAATGCCATGAACCACAATAAGGAAAAAGTCTGCTTCTTTTCCTTCAAGCAATACAATCCCTTAATTATTCAAACTTCAAAACATTTACATAAAATATTAGCATTATATATTTGTAATTGATAAACTGAGCCAGCAAGGTAATCAATCAATTTTCAGTTACTTGTGGCAACTAGATAAGATGATAGAGTACAAATTAATAACTGATGATAGTCACCTAATGAACAGGTTCATGCCTTATGGAAGTAATGAGTTCCTGGGTTCCATTTTTAATAGCCACTTGCAATCATAAATATGTATTTCCTCATGTGCTTCATGAAAAAGTTTATTATATATAAATTGAGATGTGCTCACCACAAAACCAGCCAGCACAACTTCTTTTTGCAAGGACCATACACTGCATTTTATGTTTGGGAATGCTTTAGTCTAATTGTAAGTGTAACAAGAGTGTTAACTTACTTATTGGTACATCACAGCATTTTTAGATCCCTGTAAATGGGTTCTGAATAATGTCATACTTACAACATCAAACTTCTGTGTGATATTCCCCTGGACATCAAGTAAATAAACTTTGCCATAATGTGTTCCCAGAGCCAAAAACTGTAAAATAAAGAGATTGATTACATAAACACAAAGACACGACAAGCAATACTACAGCAATGCTAAATGAACTCCAGGATATTTAGCAGATTAATGATTAGCAATACTGGGGAAAAGAAAAAAGCCCACCACTTTCTGTAGAGAAAGGTTATTTTAAATGTGCCCAAAGAACAAAACAGGGCTTCAAGCCCATATTACTGTGATAGTGCAAGTTAGCTGTCAGAATGAGTCATGAGGACCCTCATCCACTGACAACTAATGGTGTGTCTGCAGTCTGTACACACCAGCTGATGGACTGTGGCAGCAAATTAAAAATACAGCATGAGAGCAAGTACCAACAGAGATCTGAAATAGTTCCTAAACCCTTTCTGCAGCTTTGTTTCAATCATAATGTTTCCTGTGAGCTTTATTTTTAATTCTCCTTCATTAGTAATATAAAAACAAAGCATTCAAACACTGAAAAAGGTCAGCTGTAAGCCTGGTAAAATACAGCTGACTTATTGGAAAGTCTCTGACAGTGCATTTAAGCACACAGATAACTGCCGGGTTTGCTTTCCTTCACACAGTAACATTCCTAAATAGAATACTGCTAAGACAAATACACTTCCTTGGAAATCTCAGGAGTTTAATTCTAAGAAATAGAAGCAAAATAAAGTAATTTCCATATAAATCCATACTATCACAAACTTATTTTGATACAAACAAGAAGGGAATGGATTCTGAGAGTTCTGCTGTTAATTGAACCATGTGAGCTACACCTAAGCAGAAAAGGTAGAATTTCAGTACTACTTGATTTATGACAGAGGTTTCTTTTATTTGCCCCCTCCCCCACCCCCCCTTTCAGCATTACTGAAATAGTCTAGGCTACTCAATTCTCTGTATTTCACTGCATGTGAGCATGCTTCATTGCAACCTATAATGAAATGCTCAAATTTACAGGCACTGCTAAGCGTGTCAGTCAGGCAGCACAATCTTTAAAAAATAACCTTACAGAAAGTCAAGGTTTAAAAGGATTTATCAAAATGGAATTGCTTAAAATGAAATTTCAGTTCAGGCACTTAAAATATGAAGCTACATTAAAAGGAGTCAAGAAAGGGAAAGAAGGGGTTCATTAGAAATTCATTCCCTGCAATGCCTTTCACTCCTGCAAGGTTGCCTTTTTTCAGGAAGAAAAAAGTCCCTCGGGTAAAAAAATCAATACTGGTTAATAAAACATCAGGTGTGCAGACATAACTAGGTATGACTATTCCACTGCACAGGCCTGCTTGAATGCACCAGGTGCCATGACGATTAGTCATCCAGTGCAGACAGCAAGCCTGGTGAAAATATGATGCTTTAGCAGCAAAAGAGGAAAAAAATAAATTCTGGGGGGAAATTAGTCTGAACACAGAAGCCAAGATCTCAGGATTCCCAGAAAAGTTAAACTGCCTTAGTCAGAGTCATATTTTACGTATTACTGTATAATTTTGCTAATTACAGCATTTAGCGGGGCTTTTCCTGCTCATTCAGGGAAAAAAATCCCCAAAAAAATCAACCATAATGAAACAGAAACACCCTTGCAAAACCTATAACCCAGCTTCATTTTTAAACTCTCCGTTGTAAGAGATCCATTCCTAAAACACTGCAGTACCTGGCTTCTAACAATATTGATCCTTCTCATAAATAGTGCATCTATTTTGCTGGAAAACTGAAAGTGCTCAGATACTTCAACAGTTTTCCTGTATTGTCACACTTTGTGACACTATAGTAAAAGCCGTATCTCTGCACATCCTTATAGAAAAATTCTGTTAAACTCTTGGATTTCAAAATTTACCTGAGACTCGGGAATAAAAGGTAACAGAAACAGGCCACAGACAAGGAAGAAATGCCTGCCAATTTTCCAAATATCTGTGTAATTCTAAGTTGTCAAAAACATTTTTAAAAGACTTATTGTTTTCATTCACACAGTTAAAATAAGAGCTTCATCTTAAGAGCCTCTTGAGCCATAGCAACAGTCCTCTAAGGAAAAGAAACACAGCACAAATCAATCTAAAAATATAGCCAAATAATAAAGATAGATCCCTTAACAATAACTGTTAAGGAGATATTACAGGCTATGAAAAATTATACATTCAGAAAATAGCTACTGTGTTTTACATACTAATAGTTGACAAATCATTGACTCATACTTTAAGATGCTCTTCAGCATGCCTCAATATTCTAAAATGTTTTTCAGCATTTATAAAAGAGAACTCATAAAATACAAAAGCAATTGTTTAAATCACTAAAGAATCACATGAAGTTTATTCTTTTTAAGAACAAAATAATAATTCTTAAAATTTCTTTATTTTGCACTGCCTATTACTTTATCCCCATCATTCTCTGGTGTGTCAAAAACCTTAGCATGTGCATTTCTTTTCCTTGTTTTTAACATATTGAATCAGGGAAGGAGAGCAGGGAAGTGTTAGTGCAACGCCCCCCAAAAGAAAAACCTAAGCAAACAAAAAATACTGGCATTACATTCTTCTACACTGTATTAACATGTCCTCTACAGCTGAATATATGTTAAGCTCCTGGCATGATCAAGTTGGTCTTCACTGATTCAGGCTGTACAAATAAGCACAGTATATACCAACTTCCTTCCTGAATAAAGAAAAGTTAGGACTGCATTCTGACTGCAGTTTATAACACTGTTCAAATTAAAACTCAGTGAGCATTTTTTCTAGTAGCTTATGTAAACATCTCATTGAACAAATCACTGTGTCTTAAATTCTCACCTCAATTCCTCATTGAGAAAATGTGTTTCTCACTGAGAAAATGTTTGATACAAACAAGAAGGGAATTGTCTGAGAGATCTGCTGTTAATTGAACCATGTGAACTACTTGTTTTATCACTGAGAAAATGTGGATTGTTCAATACAGGTTAATGGTGAATTTTGTTTATGTTACTGTTGTCTTGCACGGCAACTGTAGATTTGGCATCACTTCTACACAGAAATGTACTAATGCGTTATAAGCACAGCTAAACATATAAAACCAAGCAGAAGTGTTATCTAGGCCAAAAAGTCATATAATACCTTTTCATGCACTGTCATGCAGCTGGCTGCATCCTTCTGGAGAATTTCAGTCACTCCATTAGAAAGCCGTTCATACTTGAGCTTAGGCTCTTCTTCACTTTCATCTTCCTAAATTTTAAAGAGTATAAGAAAAAGGGAGCAAGAAAGAAAAAAGAAAAAAAAATTTAGAAGTTTATTTTAGATAAAAACAAATTAAAAGATATCCCAAAACTATCACATATCAACAGGCGAAGATGGATCACAGCGATCTCTTCACAACAGCCATTATGACAATCAAAAGCCAAACTTCCACAGTTTTATCATCTGAAGGGGTTTGGGCTGTGCGTTTTTGTTACTGGTTTTTCTTTTTATTCCAAAGTTCTGGGTGCAAAGACGGTATAGCAGCATGTCAATTCAGCTGTAAGAGGCACTTAGTTGATATCTAAAAAGCAGGAAAAAATGCACATGTGTACTTTGTTACATAAAGTTAGTAATTTACAGTTTAAAAGTAAAATACAAAAAGGATGGATATGAAAATGAATGATGAGAAAATAAAGTGTGCCACTGTAACCACAATGAACTGAAAGCTGAAGCATGCACATTATAAGAAACTTCATAACCTTTACAAGATGCTGCACCTGTGTAAGGAGGATAGAGGCAAAATGCTGTGAACAAAAATAAGAAGAATCCACTAGGAATAAGTTAATTGTATAAAATCCACCAATTGAGCTTATGGTAAAAAAAGTAGTATAAATATGTTTTCTGGGAAAAGGATCTGGACACAATCTATTCCTATGCATCATCTTTATCTTCTCCATGTTAGGATCTTTTTCTGGTGAATACTGAAGCTTTCCTCTCTTTCTTTTCAAGTATGTTAGGTATTATCACCCAAACACTACTTAAATGCAAGGAAAGATGATGGTTCAAGGGGCAAAGAGTGACGAGAAAGGAAACCAAGCCAAAAAAAACCAAACAAAAAAAAACCACAAAAACCAAGCAGCAAATGTACTGATCAAAGAACATCCAACATGTTTATCTCTTCGGAAAAGAAAATTCAAATTGCAAAATAGCTCTTTGGTCATAGGCATCTATCTGTAACAGACCGTCTACTGAAGTACAATGCCAGAGAGATTCCACAGGCTTCAGTAAGTCTCAGTTATCTTCCACATGCACAGCCATACACAAACCCTTACATATCCCTCGGTCCTTACTGGGAAACAGTATACCTGCAACAATACTCTCCTACAGTTGCTGTTGACTCTAACGAATATATGAACATTGAGTATATTTCCCACATAAAACACCAGCAACCAGAATATACCAGTGCAGTGCTCTAGTTAAATGAGTGCCTTGACTTCCCACCAACCACTGCCTTCCAATCCCTAAAAATGCATAGTGTAGGCCTACAGCAAAACTGTATTTGTGCAACACTTTCTTGGAGTCAACGACGGAAACAATAAATTTTGAATAGAGACATGTTAACAGGTTAATAAAACATATTTTGTTTAAATTGCCTTTAGAGTACTAAAGCCAGTCTTTCCCAAGTTAAATAGTATGGCCATTGTGTGCTACCATCATATATAGTAACACATACATAACATCATCCAAAACACAAAAAAGCTATATATACATCTATGGAAACACTCACTATTTAACCCCATGCTTATAGAAATACGCTGCAAAGAGAGTCTGTTTTAAAATGTTATGTGAAAGTTTTATGACAGAATACAAATGAGATTAATACAAGGATGTCAGCAGTGCATGACGTAGGAGTATGAAGTGAGGTGTCAAAATGTCCACCAAGAAACAATTTTATTCAGTAAATCTAACACTGAACAAAGTTGTTACTAGACAGAATGACAATGTCAAATTACAGGACTGTATATAAATCAGTCAAATTCCTTGTGCCTACAGATCCTTAATAAATGGCTACAAGGGTAGAGGGAGGAGGCAAAGTCAAAGTAAAAAGCATACATGTGATGGAAGGAGAGCGCAAGGAAGTACGTGTCCATTTTATAACAATTAATATGTTACTGCATTTTATACATTGCTTACAAAGATTACACTTGAAATGCATGGGCAATCATTGAATAAATTCATAAAAGTAAAAATTGAGCTCCAGTCATCTAGTTTTTATAAGATCCCACATGTTGTCGGGGTCTGGACATCCAATGTGCAACCAACATGAAAAGTTAATTCTAGTCTCTTGAGTAGTTTGCATAAAATCATTCATCCATGGACCATTAGATAAAGTTACTGTAAATAAGTTTTGCCTGTCTTATTTATGAGTGAAAACTAAGTAATTTTTTCTGCACATGCATATACAAAAAGTATACTTTCAAAAGTCAGTGCACTGAAGCGTTCTGCCAGGCTTCAAAGTAAGTAAATAAAATGAAAACTTCCAAATATTAGGCATGATGATGTACCTATTTCACGCTTTCTTGACAGGTATCTTCTATGTTAAATAAAAGTCAAGCTGAAAGGTGAATTGAAATGAGGTTGGGGCACTTTACTGTAAACAAAATGAAATTAAAAAGGTGATTTGCAAAAACTCAAGATTTCTCTACTGCTTCAGACTGATATATTAAATGCATCTGATGTTCTCTTATTTAGAGTATCCAAGTTTAACAATTTTAAAGGTATTTTTCTATCAGGAAAAGCTTTTATGCAATTTGAACTTCTAAAGTAAACACAAGCCAGTGTTAATAAAAGCAAATCAATAATTTTTGTTAAATTTTAATAATCCTGAAAACCCACAAATTAAACTATGAGCAGCCTGAGTTGAGATGTCAGTTAGCTGCGTTTCTATGACAACCTAGAGGAATAGTACAAGTCCTGACTTGCAGTAAAGCTAAGATAAACAGAGTGACATTTACCCCATACAAGAGAACCCACAGCTTTCCTTTTTTAAGGGAAAAAATAATAAAAAAATCAATTGCTGAACTTACATGAACACTTTTAATTAAACCATCCTCAAGAATTCTAAAAATTTGAAAATAAATTTTATAACACTGCTTTTTGTACCAGCACTTAATACTACTTCAATATTTACTGCCGAAAATTACCAGGAACAATAATACTGAATTCTGAGATTCTCCACAACTGATTTAGGAGAAAAATAAATATATACCACACAAAATGTGTAAAGCACTCCACACATGGCAGCCTTAAATTCTGAAATGGAAGGAGACCCACAGAGCTGACAGGAGGAGGATACCTTTGTGATTTTAAAACTTATTTGTGATGTTGTAAAATAAATAATGACCATTTTTCAATGACAGGAATGCTAACTTGAAACTCATACTCCATTTAATTTTCTACTTGTCTTTTAAAGCTAAAGCTAGCAGACATTGCTAAAAAATATGCTGTGAAGAACAGGTATCCACAAACATTTCCCATTGAAAGCACATTTCCAACTGAATGAAATATTCTAATTAGCCCCTAAGACTAATACAAACCCCTTGCTACTAAGAGCTCTTCCAGTTGACATTGCTGAACACTCCTGAACTGCAAACAAATTCCTTTTCATACACCCAGCATCTCCTCACTATGAACCCTTCTTCAGGAACGAATTTACAAAACTGATGAGAGCCACAAATGGGCAACAAGCTCTCAACACGCCAGTGCCACTGTGAGGGATGTTCACCTGCCTTTCTAAACACCGGTTCACAAACTTCTTCAGATACTCTGCCCCATCTCTCCTAGCTTTGCCTACAGGAACTACTGTGTTGTAATCATGAGTAGGAAAAAAAAAATCTGAAATCAGTCCTTGTGAAGAAAATTTCTAGAAGGAACCTGTGGGCAGCTCCCAAAGTTATTCCATTAGCCCACATTTGCTCCTGCAGCAGAGGATCCGCCCACAGGACAGTCTGTCACATGAACTACATGCTCTACTGATTATGGATACTCTAATTATGTTACGGGTGCTGACAGCAAAGCGTCATCCTTCCCACACGATTTGCCCTCAAAGTTTTTCAAAGCCTTTATGGAAATAAACGGTGCATACATTATAAGGCAAGTGTCCTTCCCCTTTGCTGCACATCTTCTGTCCAGTCCCAGCTAGAATTTCAATTACTCTAAGTGTCCATTCCAGCCTTGTTTATGCCTGCAAGTTTTGATCCTGAAAAGCATTTAAACTCCGGTACAAATATACCTGAGGTTCGTCACTGAAACAATTTCAAAGAAGATACACTCACACCCTACTCCAACAAGGCCCCAGAGATCTAAGTCTTCCTAAAAAGCTATGTTAAAAAAAAAAAAAAAAGACGGAATAAACAAAATAAACAAAACCCCTACAGTTAATTTTCCCTTTTTTTCCCCCCCATGCTTTCTTTCAAGTTTACATTGATTTCAGATATTGTAAGAAATATGTTAAACTATCTCATTTCCTCCTGGCCAGGACAGGGTAAATTTTTGCAGTAGCTAGGAGAGGCATGGCTAGAACACAGAGGCTATTCTACACCACCTCATGTCATTGCTGGGTGTGGGAAGGGAAGGGGATCCTTCTGGGGAGAAGGGGCTCCTTCTGGTTAAGCAAAGGACAGGCTGGGAAATGCTGGTTCCAAGCCAGAGTAGCAGCAGGGTGAGTATTTTTGCATGTGAATCACTCTCTCTCTTTTGTACACTTTTGTTATTAGTACTGTTGCCATCACTACTCATTTTCTTATCTCATTGCTGTTTCCAATAAATAGTTTTTATGCCAATGCATTATCTTTCCCTTTTGTGCCTCCTACTCTCCTCCCCAGCCCTCTGCAGGGGAGGGGGAGGAGGGGAGCAAGTAAGCAGCATGTGGTTTGTACAGTCTCAGTGGGAGCACTGAAGTGGGGAGTACCATTCCTAAATCACAACAGCCCGCAGCTTACAGGGTCATTCAAAGTGGTCTGCCTCTGGGTATCTGAATACTTCATGTTAATAAACCAAACATTACTGCAAAAAAGTGAAAAGAGACTGCTTGATAATATGTGAGAGTAACTCTCCTTGACATAAGAGTCTTCTTGACTCTTCTTTAATACAGGTCAGACCTTTAGAAACCCTAGTATGAAATCAGCACTTTTATTTATTTAAATAGCCATCTGCGGTGGTGACCCTGCCTGCCTTCTCTAATCAATCCTACAGGGTTGATTTTCCCCTTCAGGATAATGACCCTGAGGGGGAGGGAGAAAGTGACGCTGGGGAATTCCCCACGTTTCACGCCCCCTTAAGTTGTCTGTTAAATTTTAGGTTACTCCCCTTTCCCCTCCCAGTTATTACATATGTATTAAGTGACTTTCATATGTATCAGTTGCTGGAAAGTTCTCTGTTCTTTCTACCTCCATTGGTTTGTTTGACTGTACCCCTCCCCTTATTTCATTTGATTGGACAATTGCAGTTATGTAATCCCTTTCCATTGGTTAAACTGTCTTTCCTCCCCTTGAACCGCCCCTTTCTGCTTCCCTTAAAACCCCCTGTAATGGACAGCCCTTTGCTCTTTTGCCTCCATTCCTTGTTTTGTTGTTTTCCTGTAGCAATAAAGGCTCGGTCGCCGGGGCAACTGAACCCCTCTGGTCTCCTTTGCCTCTGTTCATGGCTACTTTTTTATTGCCTGCTGCCTTGCTAAGCCGAGGTCTTTGCAGACGGCTCCCAGCCTAGCAGGAGCCTACCATCCAGACATAAGGGACACAAAAAGCGATCTCCCTGCTGAGACTGGTGTGCTCCCCATCCTGTGTGCTGACCATCCGGGCTGGTCAAGCGGGCAGCGACAGCCATCACTATCACACAGAAGAAAAAAAATTAACCAACTAGTTAAAACTCCAGAATTACTAGTTTACACACTATATGAAAATATCCAGTAGAACCAAAGAAGTCAACTCAAATTACATTCTGGTTAAAATAAAGGTTCAAAGAACATACTCAGTTACACAAAAATGAATAAACGCATCCTTAGTGCTTTGCTGGGGGCAGCTTCACTTCTTACAGAAATTCAATGACAAAAATAAACCCCAAATATAAAATAAAAAAAGAAACCAACACAGAAAGAACTCAAGCCCCAAAATGAAGGGTCCAGGGATAACTACTTATTTCTCTTCTATGTATGCAGAAGCACAAAGTGCAGCAAAATACTCAGCAAAGCTCAGTTGCCAGTTTGCTCATTTATTACCTTTCTTGGTTTTAACATCTTGACTTGATCCAAGATATAACCATCTCCAACTGTTAATTTTTTTCATGGAAATAATGTCTTAACCAGGCTGTTGACTGACTATCTCAGCTTTAGTTTTGAAAGCCTGTGAGACTGGTGGGAAAGGATCTTTCATCTATAAATGCCCTATTTGACATGGGAGCAAAGAGTACTTATCTGAGTGGGTGGTACCCTGCTGAGAAGCGAAATGGGCGAGTTCTAACCAGACTGCTATGAAAAGCACGTATCAGTGGGGTTTTACACCATCATTTGACACCCCAGATGTCTGCAAACCCTTCCTATAACCAGCATTGCTTGGAAGGGCAGGATTGCACCCAGGGAAGGCTGTGCAAACCTTACTTTGGACAAGGGAGCCAAATAAGCACCTTACAAACTTAACTACCACAAGATTTCCACAAGGAGACAAGTACTACCCAACAAAAGATACAGACAAATCTTTTTATTTAAACCTTCAAATCACTTCTACACCTATGACATGGGTCATAATGCCTCCTTTGGCCCAATAAAGAAATTATGACTATTTTCAGTCTTTATTCTTTCCAGTTCAGCTCTTAGATCTTTGCTAGGACCCAAGTATCTCCAATCATTCAAGGTAAAGACATACTGATTTATAAAGGAGCCTGATTTTATGTTTGATAAACCCCATTCTCCAGAATTTACAGGGAAAATACCTAACACCAAGTCCCTCAGACAAGCAGGTTCACTTACCTGTCATCTCTAGTTTTCTCTACCCATATCATATTTAGGCTAAATGTGGCTCAGATAATCTGGTAATCCAGATAACCAGACAGAAGAATGCATATTCTCAGTATCACCCCAGGAAGATCCATGTGCATAATTTATCACTTCCTTCTTTACCATATTTCACACCAAAATATTTACTTTTTCTAATAGCTGATGCTAAAACAGTGAGACTTACCATACTTTTCTTATAACTAATGGCAGTAATTAGGCTTGACAAACCGTACAGTTTCTTCACCCTGGAAATAATGCTTCAGTTTAGGCACCCTTACTCAGCTAGGACTACGAGCAAATTCTTCAGCCTGGTCTGGACAGCAAGGCAAGATGCAGGCTACTACTGCAGCTCTGCATGACTGGGTCACTCTGAGTTTTGGGGCAGGAATGGAAAACAGTGACTTTGCCTGCAACAATGTTATGAAGGTTAAAGGGTTGAAGGACCGCTTTCCCAGTACCACTCAATCCTGCCTATAATCCAATTATCCAAAGATTAAAGGTGCTGGCTCCCACTGTAACACTTAACCTCCACTTTTAAGACTGCAGAGTCCTGAAGGCTCACAAGTCTTCCCCTAGCCTGCCCCTTACAAATCTCCTCTACTCTGTCCCCTTGTGACCCTCAGATGGACCTTTGCTGATCCCCTAGCTCCCCTCAAACACTTTATCAAACCCTTTCAGCCTGGACTCCAAGTCCAATTTCAACACTTTTCAGTGTGCCTGCCAAGAACCCCATCTTCCTCTTCAAAACTACCATGCCCTCAGTTGGAAGATCACTTACAGCCAGGCAACCATCGTGGCATAGCTTTCCTATACAGTTTTTAATGACTACTTGCTTATAGCCTGGCATGAAACAGCTGTTCACAAGACACCAGAATCCAGCATGAACCACTCACCAAGTGTACTAAAGTTGGCTCTTGGAAAAGGCAGAGCACAGCTCCCATCCCAGCAACACGCACACCAGGTCACAGACATTCAGGGGACAGAGATCAAGACTGACCCACATGCAACTGGATTTGGAAATGCAGACAATTACTATCCTGTATTTCCATGTCCTCTGTCCATGCCTTAAAAGCACAGATGTTCTTATAATTCATGGAAGGAAAAAGGAATTTTATTTACTAATTCAGGGTTGACATATGCAAATGAACACAGTGTCCATTTGCTATACACAGGAATATGGCAAATGAATAAAAAAATCGAGCAAAAAACCTACTGCAAGTGAAAATATCACATGGGAGCAACTCATGACTTAACATATGCAGGAAGGTTAATAATCTTAAAGTAGAAAATACTAAGCAGCAAGCTGTAACAAATTGCTAATATGTGCTGATGAACTTAAGGAAGTAACATCATCATGTCGTAACACAGTTGGAAGATCCCTTTAACTTCCACCCCAGATCACGTCAAAATCCCTGTACTATTTGGTAAAAACAGTGAAAAGGTTTTTTTGTTTGCTTTTTGAGAACATGAAAATTATGAAAAACTCCTAATAATTACTTACTAAATGGTTTACCCTGCTCACAACTTAAAGTGCAATAACAACTGGGTTATACCTGCGATGAGGCAAATTTGCCTTCTCCCTCTCTTCCTTCTTATATTCCCATTTCACAGTCAAAACAGTCAGTCTTTATAAATCCTACTATTGCCTTATGACTGCAGGCATCAGAATCACTTGTACTTTAAAGATGAGAAGTAGAAGTTATAAACAATACACATGAAATTGGTATATTATCTATTTGATATAAGAAGGAACCCAGGAATATTTCTGGATATTTGTCCCCTTCCCTCTGCCCTAAAAGCAAATACGTTCTTCACAGCAACTTCATGTGATCTGACCTGCTATTAATTGCATTAAGTGTGCAAACCAGCAGAGCCTTACTCTTCCTCTGCACCACTTGGAAAAACTTATTTGAAGATGATGACCAGTTCTGATCAGAATGGAGGTAGGAAGGAGGTTTGTCTTTGGAAAGTTTTAGAATTGTCAACAGACGCAAATTACTGAGGTGGCCAATGAGGACACAACACTATCACTGTAAAATAGGCAGCGATTTACTCATATTTCTTCCATTATAACACCTGGCTTCTTTGGTGTTTGCCTCTGATGCTGCCACTTTTGAAAGAAACTGCACACAAGACAACATATTGCCTGCCACTCTGACATGGAAGTCAGAAAACAACCTAGACCAAGTCCTGCTTCTTCTCACACCAACTGGAACCTATGGTATAGTTTTGAAAAATAATTTAAATAATCATTATTTCTGGAAAAATATCTGGAAATTCATAGCAAAGATATAAAATTTATATTTTCATTGTTGCAAAACCTCTAGAAGATTGTTACTCTGTATAGTCAAAAGACACATAAAATGTAATTTAGAAGCTAATTCTGTCCTTAAAAAGATAGCATCTCAAACTCATTTACTAAAGCTCTTCAAGAAGATATCCCCATATTTGTTTTTTAAAAATACTTCTGTGTTCTAAAGTGATGCAAACACACATTCCCTGCTGGCCATTTCTAGTTCTTAACTCTGCCTTCTTTCAAAGGAAAAAAAAAACCCAGAAACAAACAGAAGAAAGCACTCCATCCCCCACTGGTTTGGATGATATATCCACTTGTGCTGAAGAATCAAATGCCACAGAGCAAACAAGAATTATTGTAGTAGGATGTGTAACTATTACAAAGCGCAGCACAGTCATCATCGTTAACGTTTCTCCATCATTAGGATATGGCTTCCAGATTTGTGCTCCTATGTCAAGTGATAAAGGGACTATCTATGTTATTTTCAGAATCAGTATCCTGACTTAATTTCTCTCAATGCAATCAAATCTCTAACACCAAAGGAATGTCAAGAAAAGCTCAAGACTAAGGCCTTTAACCAGGCTGCCTGATAGTACCAAAACTGGAATACAATTTTATTGCAAGTTGTTGTTTTATTTACTGTGCTGAATTAAAATCCTGAGCACTTTACTAGACCCTTTGGAAGCTCACTAAGAGAACCTAAACCTCTTTTCCTCCATTACTTTAATATCAAAAGATGTTCTTATAGGAAAATTTTAACAACACAGAAAAAAAAATAGTTTGAGAATAGCAAAGAGCATTTCACCTTATTGTCACTGGTTCAAAAGCAGGTAGAGCAATAGTGAATAAAAGCTAACAACCCATTGAAGTTTCTAACTTGCATAAGAATTAATTTCAATTCTGCAACTACTGCTACACAAGAAAACAAAAAGCATGAAGACTGACATTTCTAAATGATGACAGCATGTCTGTGACTTAGGCCACAAAAAATATTTTCCCCTAATTCTATGGTGAAAATACAGTAATGTTAGTTCAATGTAAAATGTGAATAACCTCTGATACAACTGTTCATAAGGCACATCACCAATGCTTTCCCAGTACCTAGCTGTAAAATTGGTAAATATGGATTAGGATGGTAAAATTTCACACAGCAGCTTTCTGTTCTCCCCATGCATTTTCCACAGGGATTTATTTAATACCCTGGGAAAATGCAGATATATACCAGGAGCATGGAATTAAGATGATATGGCTGCCTGTGAATATGTCTCCAAATAGGCTGCATTTGCAGTATGAAATGATGTACAGATGAAAGACAAAGCAGAGAGCATTTTATTTCTTCTCAAAACTGCTGTGGCATACAGAGTATTAGACTATATTTGCACAACACCAATTAAAGATTTGCTCTTACAGGTTTGAAGGAGCTGGGCACCAGCGACGTTTTGAAGCATAAGTAACACACAGATTGCACATGGGCAATTCTCATAAATGGCATGTATAAAAAAAAAAAAGGTAGTAAAAAGCCCATATAGTACAATTTGGTTTCATTTCAGCTTACATGAATTTATTTTACTGGTAGTTTTGCGCATGACAAAGAACATCTGAGAACTTCCAAATCCACTTCAGTGTTCAAAAACATAGCATTAGTCCACACCAAGTGCAACATACAGAGGCAGCACAGAATAGGCTGTTTTTTCTTCCAGTCCAAATCCAATTCCAGCACATAAAAATCCAAACACAGTTCAAATCTCAATGAAGCTACACATTTCTACTTTTATTGTCCTTTTGCTGAGTAAGGAACTTGGGCAAACATTTGTTTCCCCTGTGAACACTACTCAAGCAGCACAGTTGCCACCTTGTGATCTACTGCATATGAAAACCTGACAGTGCAGTTTTGGGAATAGCAGTTTTTGAAGTTCACCTACCCACCACTGGGGAAGAGCTGAATTTCACTGTTACTTTTCTTTTTGCAGCCAAGAGTGTTATTCCATGCAGAGAGATAAGTTTAGTGTTTTGGAAAAACCACATCTGCATACTGTACTAACACAGTAGCTCTGCAATTGCATTTAATTTATGTAGGAGGCACAGCAGCATTTTTACTTTTTATATATTCCATAACACACAGATAGAACAGGCACTTCTGGTTAATATTAATAGCTCATTAAATGAAGTATCTAATTTTCACTCAAAACCAGAACATCTTAAAAGAATATAGCAATAATCCATTTTTTCCTGCAAGTCAATCCTCTAATGATGTTTATTATAATGTTAGTTACTAGTCACTGCAAACTCGTTTTTCAAATGAATGTATGAAAAGATTCCATTTAAACTTCAATAAATAATTTATTATACTCATCCTACTGACTCAAATTGATAAATTATTTGCATTATACATTTTCTCATCAATAAGGAGAACTGTGTACTTGGAATTTATGTAACTTTTCCTTCCATTCTCCCTATTTAAAAGGCCAATTTAATTTAAAGCCATGCGGAGGGAAGCAATCTCTCTTCAGACTGCCCAAATATGTGAAACAGAATATGCTTTTTGAGCATTTTTCTCCCGTTTTAAATTTTTAAAAATAACCTAGTGTACAACTACTCAATAAGGAAAAGAGATATTATTAAAACAAGTACTTTGGAAAAGGTCAGATGAGACAAAAAAGGCAAAAAAAGACAACTTGGACTAAGGTACAGTAGCCAAATCTACTTTTCAACCATCCATTTTTCTTGCAATGGTGATGCCCCTTCAAATGCTACTATCCACAGAAGAGCTTACCTCTTCCAGCCCAGTGCTCCACTCCATGTTAAGAGAACATTTTGATGGAAACACAGTATGACAAGGAGCCTTTTTGACCAGATGCTTTATTTACTTGAAATGATTTAATTGCTTGGACCTAATCCAGACTCGGCCTACAAGACTAAAATTTGGAGTGCACTGAAAAGGGAAAGAAAATATCAAGGCTTTTTAGTTGCCTCTTTCTAGGGTTTACATTTTTTGTAACTGTGTTCCTGCTTTGATCAGTTTTCAAAACCTTAAAGAACCAAACCACTACTAATTTCAGTGGTAAAAGAAAGAGGGATATTTCTAGACCACCATAAATAGTTGGAGCACTGGATTAACCACAAATTTCTATAATACCTTTCTCTCTACAAACTCTTAAAGAATTTACTAATATTCTGTTTAAATAACTAAACAAGAAAGTAAATGAACAAACATGTCACTTTTACAGGGTAACAGTGATCAAAACAGCAAAAAAAGTTAAGAAGGGGATGTATAAAAATAGATGTGCTAGAATGGAAATGTATGCAATAGTGATGACTAACACATTTGCGTATCTAGCAAAAAATACAGATATCAAGGCAACTTTAAAAAAAAATACTGTTCTAATACCTCTTTGCAGAACATGTACATCTGCACCCAAATGGTTTTTTTATGGTTTAACAAGCAAATAATTGCAAACCAAAAAATTTCTGCTGTAGTTCAGCATCCAAAAAAACCCTGAAATCAGTGAAATGCATTGCATAATCAAGGATCATTTCTTGGGTCATAGCACTCATTTTATAATTCCAGGGATATTTGCTCTTGAAAGGGTGCTTCCTGTAAAAAAGTCACATGCTGGATCAGCACAATCAGCTCATAGCCCCTGTAGTAAATTAGAAAGGAGGAGAAAATGTTAAGCCTTTTATCCTTTGTTAATTATCTGGCAAAACATCCATCTGACAGAAAACAGCTCAATTGAGAAAAGTAAGATTTTACAGAACCAGACACATTGCAAGGAAGAAGAATAATTTGAAAATAAATTCAGATTCAGGCAGTACATAATTTATGGAGATTTCTTTCTTCCTCCACAGTTTACAAATCACCAAAAGTCAGATTACTTTGCTATCTACTTTTTAGATCTCATCAAATGTGACAGTCCAAACACGCAGCTTCAAGTGCTATAAAATAAAATTAAATAAGCCAATGAAACCACATTGTACTAGGACTCTTCAGCCAAACAAACCTGCTCACATCCAGCCTCAAATCTAACGTGATGATTAGACAAGGCTGGGATAAGTAACGCAAATATACTCCAGAAAAACAATTAAAAAATCCCAAAAAACAAAAAACCCACCATAAAACATCAAAACCAAATGTCTAGAGCCAACGATATAAAAAGAAAATAACTGTGCTTCAAGACTGCAGTAAAATTACTTTGCAAAACAAGGAAGTTTTCTCGTAAGAATTAGAAGGCTGTTAGATAAACAGCTTCCTCATCATACCATGGCATAATATACAGCAGTCTGTCTACAGCAAAAGAAAAAGCTTATAATACCCCAAATCATATTTAAGAACAGGAAAGAAAAGTGTCAAGTGTACTACAGTTACCAGGAAAGATCTATTACAGTTCTACACGTGCTACAAGTTCTACAAATTTTACAAGTAACTACAGCTATCTCTACATTCAAAGAAAGGTCTGCATCTGAGCAAATGCACCATCTCTGCTAATTGATTCCTTTGCATTTTACACATTCTGACTTCAACAGCTGAGAAGAATTTTACACCGGGGCAGCTTTAGGAACTCAATTTCCTGTGGAGCAATCGCTGGAACCAAACTTACATTGATGAGCTTTTAGATGATGTACATTCAAGACAGTCAATTTTTGCAGACTCCCACATTTAAGGCCTACTACTAAGTTCTACCACCAAGTTCTGTACAAATAAGCATCCTGGCAATTGTTAAAGAGCCTGTCATTCAAAAACTAAGCAGGTAGCAAAATAGCATTAGAATATTATTTGCTAGGGGAATGACAGTAGAGTTGCTACACGAGACAGAATTAACGTATATTTGATTCTTTGCTACAACAAGGGCACAGAAGTGTAACAACATCAAGAAAAAAAAATTCATATTTTGTTTACACATCCAGTTCAGACAAGGGCATAATTTACTCAAAAATCAGAAATTTTAATGTTGCATTCCTCCATAATAGAAAATACACCTATAATGTAAGTTGGATATGTGTCATGTGTCCCTGGAATCATTAGTAACAAGATTCAGTTTTATAAGAATTTAAATTAAATTAATTGCAAGAGTAATTGTGTATGTAAAAATTGTTAGTACTGTGGTAAGATGTCTGTGAAGTCCATGCCACAAATACAGTATTTTTTCATGGCTAAAACTAGACACAGACTGCAAGAATTAGAGTCTCTGATTCTAGTACCACGACCATAAAATCCATCCCATATTATTCAAACTATGGGCCACCAAAAAGAAATAATTACAATTTTATGATCACAAGAGCGAAGAGTGAAACCAAAAGTTTAATCTTAGCTCTGACTATATTTCAAATAATATAAGCAAGCCCTAAAAACAGTTACACTTTCTGCTTTTACCATTTTTATCTGAAAAATCATCAGAAATAGTCTAATGAGTTTCATTCTATCAGCTATTTACTGATGATCAAGATACTACAGACTGGACTTTATACTCATAGACAGCTAAAGCAAAGCATTTGCACAGATATTAGAATGACAATTATGCTTTAGATCCAACATCTACATACTCAGTACATAATTTTACTTTTCACTTCTCTCTTTAGGTGAAATTGACATTAAAAATAGACATCAACTTTAACAAAGGTCTAGTTGAAATTTAAGACTTTCAATTTTGTGAAAGATGCACAATGCCTATTTTTACTTAAGGTAAAAAACAATAAACCCCCACCAACCTGGCAACCCATTCATTATTAATTCTGCTGTAAATACTGATTTACTACCAGCTGAAATCTTGAAAGGCCATTAAAAATGCCACTAAAACAAGTTTTCATTGCAACAGGCTTTAAAGGAAAAAAAAAAATCACCTCAGTAAGTAAGTATGTGTTCACTATCCTGTGAATGTCAAGCCTTGAGAGGATTACTATTCTACTAAGTACTGAGTTGTTGCCCGTGATTGTTTATCTGCACTTCACATCACAAAGCACTATTCAGAATGAAAGCATTTCACACTGGGCAAAAAAAGTCCAGTCTAGGCAGCTGTTCCACAGACCAATGTCAAAGGGCCAAAGAAACTCCTGCTTCTCACCAGTAATGCCGTTCAGTGCCACTTAAGACAACCACTCATGAATGGCAGAAAGAAAAAAATTGTCTCACAAGAAACAAAGCCATCGTCCTCTGCAAAAATATCTTTTCAGCATCCACTACTACAGTCTCTGTAGTATCTACTGTCATAGAAATCAGAATTTCTGTCTGCTTAGTGCTTAAACCCAGATCTCATGCGTGAAGATTTGTCCCTAGGTAAAGAACAGAAAATCTGCCTAGTAGCAAGTCCATTAAAGTTTTGTAAGTGTGGGAGCCACTTTGACTTTGATACATAATGGGTGAAAACACTCAAGGTAATAGTCTTCTCTGTGTCATCTGCTCTTGCTAGTGGGCTGCAACTGAAGCTGCTCAGCTGCCTTTATTTCTTCCTTCTTTAGCCATCCTAGACTACCCTGATGTCAATTACCTCTTCTGAGATCTTTTATGGTTCCTTCAATGATGGCAGGTTTGGAGTTAGTACATTACTGTTCAGGGACAAATTCTTGAACTCTCTGTAACTCATCACCCCCAGCTCCCTCTTCCCGTCACCTACAGCAGTGTAGGCAGACCTCTCCAGAACATGAGACAATTTTTGATAAAACATAATTTCAAGAACAGAAGAGTTTACAGGACATGATTAAGTCTAGACTGTGAAGCTATTAAAATAATGCAGCAATTACCTGAATGTAGTATTACTGCATATATAATTATATTCACAAATTTTCATTTTATCCAAACAGAAGCACATGCACTTGAATTTGTCTCTTAATATAATTCATTTTTCCATAATGGGGCAATTGCAAGGTTTTTTAAATACAAAGAAGCTTCTAATAGCAATTTACAGCTTCTTTTTAATAATTTAAGCCCAGATTAACAATCCTTGCTGCATAATATTGCCCAAACGTCTAAAAACAACCAGTGAAGTAGTATTTTTCACTCCATATTGACAAAAAACTAGCACTGATGCACTGACACAGATTTGAGTGTGAAACATTTCAAGAAGGGTTACCTCAGATTCATCTGTTGATTCCTCATTACACCTGGTTTCCTGAAAAGGAAACAAAGAGATAATTAACTAAGTACATACTTAACTGAGCAGTGTTGCCCTTTAAAAAGCACTTTTAAATGCAAAAGCAACTCAAAGTTCAGAGTTTCCATCCTTGTCATTCATACCCAATTTGTGCTTGCACTTGCATTTGAGTGCTACACTGATACTCAGGAGCAGCAGAGACACTGTTGTCAGTTATCCTAAAAGAGAGTGATTGGATCTACTGAGAGTCTACCCCTGGGATAGCTTCCCCTCTTTCAGAAGCAGTAGCAAGTTTTGCAAAGAAACTGCCTGTATCTTGACTTCCAAGGCAGAATAGCATTCTCAAGCTGTCCACAAACTAGCTTTGCTTTTCAACTATTAAGCTGTTAATAGGCTTAAACTTTAAAAATTTCAAACCATTTCCCATAGAAATCCAGCATTCAATTACTTTCTCCTTCCCATCCCATGTTAATGCAAGACGTGGCTTTCTCCTGCCTTTGAAACAACTGTACCTTTAAAACATCTCTCTCTGGCAAGATAATGATTCTTACCACTGTACAAAAAAAAATTTTTTTAAGTCAACCCCTGCTCATCTCTCATCTGTCCACTGAAAAAATCTGCTGATGCAATCAATGCCTCCTCAAAGAAGTCAGCAAAACGAAGATTTACTTAACGTATTTATCTTTATCAACAGCAATAAAGGATTACAACTAATAAACTGGCAGTGAATGTAAGCATTTTAACAATAAAATATGATATAAACAACTAGCCAGAGAGAAGGCAGCATTTCAAATCTTATGAAGGCGTCTTTGAAGAGTAAAATTAGTAGGTACAGAATTTCACGAGAGAACAAAAAACAAACAAAAAAAAACCCCCAAAATCAACCAAACAATAACAAAAAACAAACAACCCCCCCCAAAATAACAAAAAACCAACAACAACAAAAAAAAACCAACAAAAAATACCCCAAAAAGACCCCACAACCCAAAAAAACCACCCTTACCAACAGCCTAGAGAAAAACTGGAAAAAATGGAAAAGGAAAAATATTTAAAGCACTGACAACCAGCGTAATTTTTTGTTTCTCACATTTATTTGTTTTCCATGTTTATAAAATGCACTGATTGTGACCTATACGTCAAAAGCAAAGGTTTCCTTCTCATTAGTGGAGGCTCACATTGATGCCTATAGTGACCATGACAGCAGACGGGAAAGAAGCAAAGGATCACTTCTACTTGCTACTGGAAGCTTAGTGCAAGGTGCTACCACAATTACTGACATCTGTTTCCTCCATTTTACTTACTACAGCCAGGTCCATCTCTAAAACATTCATGCCATTGAAGGGTTATCAGTGTGGTCTATACTTGAGATATGAGCAGGGAAACTGCAAGTAGGAAGTACATGGGATTCAAGGGAAGATGAAGAGGGAGTAAAATCTGGGCATCCTTTTAAATTCAGGTTTGACTTTGCAAGCACAACTCTGTCAGTCTCCCAGTCTCTAATCACAAGCTGCTGTAACTTTTCAGGAAATTCCAATTTTGTTACATAGAATCTTTGTGCATCTTAAACTCTAACAATAAGGAAGTGAGAACAGAACAAAACATTGTGGTGTAACACTGCCAGCTGATTGGATGAGCTACAACAACACACAAAGTCCAATGCAAAGTATCATCAGATTCCTAATAACCTGATTTTCTCTCCTGAATACCAAGAGCTGCCTACTCAACTCCTTAAAAAATCAAAATTATTAGCACTGCCATTATGATGTTTTGATATAATTCACATAGTTTGAAAAAAAAAAGCTCTCCCAGACATGGTAAGGAATTACACCAAGTGACATTTTTGCTGGTATACATGAGACTTTCTAGTGCAGCTACACCACCCATATCTGCCCCTCATGGTTCCAATTGCTTTGGCTATTTAGGAGAACAGAAAGTTACTTTCAGGATAAGCTCACTGTCTAACATCATGCAGACAGACCAACACACCAGGGTGCAGTAAACAGCCCACTTAATGAGACAGCAGCTGGTCCTTACACCCACCTGAGTCACTTAACTGAGCAAATTGTTATGTGCAAAGGCATCCCGAGAGAATACTTACATACAAAATCAGGGCATGCCAGAAGTTGATTCCAATAATCAATATATGTGAACTAGGAAAATATCAATCTATTTTTATTTAGGACACCTACCCTGGTATCCCTACTGTATTCACAAGGCACCACAACCCCAGATACTAAATTTCACAAGTTGCATACAAATACAGGTAAATGCTTCATGGCCTTTATGTTTTACTGCAGAAAATAACATACCTGCAAAAATTCAGAGGGAGCCTTGGCTTAGGAAAGCAGTGCACAAACTGTATTTGTTTCCTGACAAGAACTTAGCTGAGGATGCTTAGAATTGATACTTACCTACTAATTCACTTTGCTTGCAACTTAACTATGAAAAGCTTTTTCCCTGGGTTCTCCCACTTGCTTAGGCAAACTGGAAGAGTAAAATGCAGTTATAATTGCCCTGGGGTCTTGTTTGGTTGCTTTCCCCTCCCTCCACATGCATGAACTGAGGGGATTATCCTCCACTTCCACTTTGTAGTAGCCTTTTAACAGTGAAAAGGAAGTCCCTTAAGAAGGATTTGTAGACTACCAGAATCCAAAATCACACAGGAATAGCAGTCACTGGTAGGTCTCAGACTCTAGGGGAAAATCAGCAGTACACTTTAGCCAGCTGGCAAACCCTGTTGCTTAAATAGGCTAAGAATGCAGTAAGGGAACACGGATGGGGAAACCACAGAAATGTGAAGTAATGTCTCACCATTATAATCTCTCACTTAACAGATCCAACATAACTTCTCAATAAATTCTTAAGTGGGCTTTCCAATATGATGTGTATAGGGTTTTCCCTTCCCCTGCTTTTACAAACATCAACTACATGCTTAGGCCCATAACTTACACCTGACTGAAGGTGAAAGCCATGAAACCTGAGTTTTAAAGAAACATAAATGCACAACACACATATCCCTTTCAGTAGAACCATGCATGCTGCCCACAGGAAATAAACTGAAATTAATACAGTAACTCTCCTACCATAGTCTAAAGAGTGCAAAACACAGGCTGGTTTAATCTCTTGTATTATTAGACAAGACTTGTCAGAGTTGTTTTCATCCTTTCAAAGGCTGCCACAGTTAAAAACTCACCAATCCTGGGGAAAAAAGCTCCTCCAAGGAAATCAAGCCCTTCCAACAAACCTCTGACAGCAAGGAAGGTGGAAACCAGATACCAGTCTCTAACTTTAGCCAGTTACCTTTAAGTAATTCTAAAACTCTCCCACCTTTAGACATCCAAGACAGACAAACATCGCACAACTCACCTGTCTGTCCAAATATTGGTTTAGCAGAGAAACATTTAGAAAGTACCTGAAAGGGCTGGGAAATGCACTTCTTGCTTTATTTTTTTTTTTTTCTTGGGAAGGAGCAACCTAGGCACGGGGAGCTTTAGGAGAACACCCAATGTAGGGAACAACAGGTCACCCTTAGTTTACGGAAGAACAACACCAAACTCCTCAAGTTTTGTCTCAGAAAAAAATTCCCCTGTTAAGATGAACTTGGTCATGTCACCTATGTCCCTTGGCAGGGAGACCCTCCCTCCAGCTCTTTAATCTTGGCTCCACAGCGGGGCCAGAGGCACTTCTAAATCCTCCCTCCCGGCCAGACCCAGGTTCCGCCGCTCCATCTTCCCTCCTCCGCCGCGGTGCAGCGAGGCTGTCCCGGGGGCTGTCCCGAGGCCGTCCCCACCGGCTCCGCACCCCGCAGGGCTGGCTGCCGGCCTCTGCCCCCTGGCACAGGCACTGTGGCACTGTGGCACTGTTCCTCCATACACACGCTTCCCCCCAGCCCCACGCTTCGGCCGCCCCGCTCTAAAGCCCCGCTCCTCGGCGCTGCGGCCACAGTGCACAGTGTACTGACAGTCTCTACCTTCTCCTCCGCTTCCGCCATGGCGCGGCCAGGCAGCTGTCACATGAGGAGCAGGAAGCCGGCGAGGCGGCGGCACTCTGGGAAATGTAGTTTCGGAAGGGAGGGATGTTTTCCCCTGCTTTTTGGTTTGTTTTGTTTTTGGTTGTGCTTTTTTTTTTCTTTGAGGTGGGGGGAGTTTGTGTGGGTTGTTTTTTTTGTTCGTTTGTTTTTTGTTTTGGGGGTTTTGTTTGTTTGGTTTGGTTTTCCGTTGGTTTTTTTTTGTTTGTTTGTTTGTAGTTTTTTTTTTCTTCTTCTCCTCCTTTTTTGCTTCCTCAGCCCAGCTGAGGTATGGTGGCGATGCTGTGCAACCTAAACCGAGGGCAGACGCAAAGCTGGACCCAACGGATAGCACACCCCAGCCAAGTTGCCTCTCTGCCCTCCTTATCTGCGAGACGCTTTTTAAAAGCTGAAATCTATCGATTATCTAGGGAGAGCGGCATGATCTCCCAGCTCCACAGTACGCCCAGCTGTGATGAGACTGAAGTCCTTGCAGTGCTCGATGAGGTGCCCCTGATTAGCGAGGTTTCGGGTGCCGCTGAAGGCCCTGTTCGCACAGCACTGCCCGCGCTCCCGGAGCAGCCCCTTCGGTTTTCATCCACCCGAGCAGCACCTGCGCAGCTCCCGTTTCAATTAGATCCTCCGGTTCCCACTAGATCCTACATGTAGCAGCTTCTGTTGTCTTTGTACTTCTTACTTAATTGTCAATATTGAAATGGCCCACACTTTGGTGTCAGGAGAAGGATTTCAGAAAGCCTGAATGTATTCTACGATTCTAGAAGCTGCTGCATTTAGATTTTTAAAAACATAAATTAAGACTTGAATGTATGCACACGGATGACTATATGTGAAAAACATAATCAAAGCTAAAAAGCAATAGGCACAATTTTTTACTACTTGGGTTTTGTTATTGGAGCTATTTAAAGTCTAAGTGGAGCTACAGTTGTGTGCCCTTGGGACCAAAGCCACAAATTAAAAAATGTGCAGTGCAGAGCACCTTTGGCAATAAAAGAGACATCTTATAATACCACATTGCAGACCTTAAGGCCATACAATTAATTGCAGAGAGCATCACCTTGGATATGAAAATAATGTATATCAATTGCCATACCTTTAGAAACTAATTGCCAGAATTGTGACTTAGAAGAGCTGGAACTGTCCTTTAAAATCACACTGAAAGCAGTACACATGGGTAAGAGAGATCTATCAAAGTTAGCAGTTTTAGTGCAAGAACATATGAAAACAACTATCCTGAATAAATGTAATTTGCAAATGATATAAAAAAGTATCATTTTATGGTTTGTTATGGACTAACAAGGTGCCATGGCAAAGAAGTGTGTAAATGTCATCCTGGCCATATCAGCCACAGGATATCTACAGAGAAAGAGATGTTTGGCCACCATTGTACAAAATATTGTTGAGACCATACCTGGATATAACTGTAAATTCTGAGTCACCTTTGTTACAAAAAAAAAAAAATTGATTGAGATGGGAAAGGACCAAAGGACCACTTTTAGGGTCTGATTTGTTGGAGAAGACTGATAAAAAGAAGGACTTAGCAACTTCAGTCTAGCAGTAAAAAAATCTGAAGAGAAGAAGAACTATTAAAGTAAAAGGTATGAGATCAAATAAGTATGAGCTATTTTCAGTGCATTTAAGTTGGAAATGAGAAGTAGATTCCCATGTGTCAGACATGCGTGGTCCTCAAAAGAATCTTGCTGGCAAGAAATTTAACTGATTTCAACATGAAACTTAATACACTTAAATAAGAGACTGTTAGAGGTGTTTGCTGACAGCTATGTCGCTTACCCAGAATGTTTACTCATTCCTATTCTGCCCTTCTTGAATCTTAGTCCTGTTCAAATTGGTGAAAAAATATATCACTGCTGTCAGTGGACCCAGGGTTTGTCCATATGTAATGCACAAGCTATATTATCTTTAAACTTGTGTGTATCTTGTGGAAGGAAATTTTGTCAATGAAGTTTTTTCCTACTTTCAGGGGTTAAAAAACCCATTCAATAGGGGGTTTGGGCTACAGGATTTGTTTTCTTCTCTCTCTCTCTCTCTTTATTTTTTTATTTTTTTACATCAACATGTATTTTGTGGCACTTCTTAAATTGTAAAGAATATTAATAACTGACTTGAGTGCTAAGAAAAACAGAGTGTAAGGAAAAGGGTGACAGATCTTGTAGACCGCTATAACAGCTCACGGTGCACATTTGTTCATTTTTCACAAACAGAGCAGTCAAGGAACAGCTGTTCTTGTTTTCATTGTACATAGAATAAGTGGTATAAACAATGTGATTTACTTATAGTGTGCTGCTTATTTCTGGTAGAATGGTGCAAAACTAATTCTTTTGTTGTTTAGACAATGTATGAAATCAATCTGCCATGATTATAGGTTTTTATTGTGTCAGAAAAAATGAATATGTTGGCACCTGATTCTGCCACCACTTCCACACCCACCCTCCAGGAGAGCTGGAAGTCATCAAGAAGCAATGGCATCAATAGGTTTTCAAATCTTTCAGCACCTCTGACAAAGTACTCAGCATCCTACAGATTTGGGCCTGACAGCATCCCAGTCAATCTTTGGAGATAAAAAGCATAGTTCAACATAAGTGGGAAATACAGCATTGCCTAAGGGAAGTAAATCTTCTGTCCTAACCTTAAAACCTACTCTCACTGTCTGCCAGCATATAGAGCTGAAGTCTGGGTTAAATTAGTTGTATTAGAGGTAGAGCTTTGGAATCTCTGGTGAAATCATGGATGCTTTGAAGAATAGATAGAGGATTTTGGCTCTGATCGATCTCACGATAGGTGGCTGTACTTTATCATTTAGTTTTAACTTGTTTCACCAAAAATAGCACTCTTCATAAGTATTAAAATAAATATTTTAGCCATACCATAATGACTTTAATGTTCTTAGCCTATTTTAATGCAGAGCTTCCAGTTGATGGGAATTCTGCAGGACATTTCTAACAGGATGCTGACACACCCATTCAGTTTGAATTTTAAAAATTTAAGTCTGTCAGAAATTTCTGATTTTTTTTTTTTTTTTTGCCACAGAAATCAGAATTAGCATTGAAACTTGGACTCTGACTAACATTCAGATTTCTAATAGTGTTAAAATTTTTATCTTTTGCTTTAACATACTTTGACTACTGTGAAACATAACAAGTAGCAAGTATCCACTGGTATATTACTGTATTTCAGTATCCAAGAGCTCTCAGATGCTTTCAAGTAGGACTGACTCATCCAACAAAATATTCAGCTGGATTATCTCTCACCACTCTCACCACGACTTATTCAGTTAAAAAAAAAAGAAAAAGTGGTGTTGTCTGTAAATGAATAGCATTTTAAAACACTATGCTGTGTAAAACATAGCTAATGTTGTGAATACAGTGGAAGTTCAAAGGTTTTCCTCTTTCTGTTTGTTTGTAGAAATAAACTTGCAAAGGCTTTTCTTTATCCTTGCAATCAAAGAATTATTTCTGTAAGATGCTTTTAATTTGTACCATACCTTACATAATTATAATCTTGGATATGTTCAGGAACTTTGTACTTTATTAACAATCCTACTTGTCTTGCTAGCATTATATTGTTTTGCAGTTGCTTACTTTTTTGTTCTGAATCCATATCTAAAATTTATTTATGACATTTCTTCCTGAAATAGCTATCATAACAATGACAATTAAAAAAAAACAATTTTGAATGTAAAACACAGTGTAATTTATAATATGACCAAAAAGGCAAGGTAAGATATGGAAGTACGCATTACCACTATGTTACTCAACTGCAACGTATTTAAATTAAGTTTGAATGACCAGCTAGTTTTATAAAAATGAGTGGCAATAATATCAGAATAATTATTATTACAAATTCTTTAAAATAGTTGATCTTTATTCCCTGACATTTAAAAACTTTTTCAAATTTCAGTGAATTATTTTCAAATCCTTCAGGAATAGCATTCTCCTTAGCCTTTTCTTTCTTCCTCTGACCCTCCCTCCCCATCTGTCTTTTCTTCTGCTCACTTTCTTTATCTTTGCTCTCAGTCAGTTTTTATTGAAAGATATCTTCTTGTGCTGTGTAGAACACACAAAGAAGATGAAGAAATGTGAAGGACAGTAAACAACATAAAGCCATTTATTAAAGATAAACATGGGCTATTATAAAGGGAGAGGTGGTAAGGGACCGTCCTGAAAACCTTATAGTTAAATATAAAAATGACCTCGTGGAGAAGGAGCAAGTCTGAAACTGAAAAATTATTATGGTATGAGAAAATGTCATAGATCTCTAGATTATGAAGCCTGTCAGGAATAATCCTGTGATTTAATCTGAACTCCTCCCTGGCATGGGCCATAAGATTTAGCTGAATTAATTCTTTGTACAATTTTTTAAAAAAACAAACCAAACCATACCTTGACGTAACATTTCCAGCCACACAAAACTCCCTGCACTTCTAATAAGTCATTTCAAGGGCAGTTATACTCACTGCTAGAAAAACAAAGAATACAAAAGAAGTAGCCAGAGCCGTGGTCGTTCTAGCTTAGTGCTTGGTCTTCCACAGTGGTGATAGGATGCAGTCTGGGGAGAGCACATACCTCTGAGCTTCACTCCTGTGTCATTTGCTGGCATGGAATTACAGATGTTAGAAGACACATCTCTGACTGCTCCTTCTGGTATCCATTAACAAACCTGCTATTGATGAATTTGTCTCTTTTTGACTTGCTAACGCTGTGTACGTCCAAAATCTCTTGAGACAATGAAACCCCAAAGCCGTGTGCCTTCTGTTTAAAGAAGTTCTTTCTTTTTCCCTGTTTTATATAGCTTTGCTATGGTTCTCCTACCAATTTTGATAAGCACCGTCTCAGTCTAATAATGCAGGACTTGGTACATACTGGGTTTTTCTTATTCCTTTGGAAATTTTTTTCTTAGCTCAGCTTTGAGCCCCTCCATTATGTCTGCTATAGAATCATCTGTCAGGCACTTCTGAAAGTTCTGTATTAAAATATTTCTGTTCCCCATATATATACTTGTAACCTAATGTAATAATTTCGTAGTTATTTGTTAAGTTAAATAGAAAGATGCATTGATTGTTTCACAAAACATATTTTGCATACTACAAATCATTTTTTGTGACGGTTGTTTGCTATACCTCGATTTTTTTACTATCTCGCTTTAACTTGTGCTTGGGTGGACATGGCTCTATTAATTTAAACTAATGAAACATACTCACTCCTTTGTATTTATGTTATTATTGTGAGTAACTCTGCCATTTTCAGCTGTCATTCCACTTAGAGGATTCCTTCTCTTTCCTAGTAGTTAAAACACTCCTTGTCTTTAATTCTTCTAACATTGACTTCTTTATTTTTGGTGCTCCCTCTATTTTTTCTTGGATTCTCGGGTTTTAATTTCCAAATTTCCATATTTAAGTTAGAAAGATGAAAGTCTATAGATATATAAAAGTCTAAAAGAGATGGTTGTATGTTTTCCTCAAGGATATTTTATGGTTTTTTGTCTTGTTTTAGAGTCCCTATTATTCTTTTAAGAGTTCCCACTTCTCATTTATATGTTCCTTCTAGCTGGTGGTTCCTTAGTTTCATCTTTTTAAAGCAGTGTTAGCATTTGATTTTAGTTACAGTTACATTCCATTGTCAAAAATAAATGTAATTTGAGTAATGAGCATTTTCATCAAAGAAAGCATTCAGATTTGATCTAATTTAAAATTAACACATAATGATTTGATCAGTCTTAGGATATTGTTTAGCCCAAGAGTCTCAAGAACAATCTTAAATTTAATCTCCATGTTCATATTAAGTTTGTTGGTTTTTAGCAATTGTCCTTCCTTCCTGCATATTGAGAATTGCTGTGTATAAGTGAGACCAGTTCTTAAAAGAAAGTAGATATTTAGGTAGGACCCCAAATATTGACTCTAGGATTTTATACTTTGGTCAACATTTCTGGAATTTGAAACTGAAAATCCAGTATCCTAAATTCTAAAACTTTAGTCTAGGTTTGGATAATTTTTATACATTATGTGTCTTTTATGATGTGACGTTTATAGAACTGCTTTTCCTGGTCTTTAAGATCAACTGTCATAATGGAGTCCTTGTCATTACTGAATTATAAAAACATTTCTGTCTGTATTCTTGTTACAGGTTACACCAGCAAGAGAATCCCTGTTCCCAATGTGATTCCTGCATACTGTCCTGAGGCATTTCTTTCTTCTGAATTTACAATTTTAAGTACCTGAAATGATGTTAAGATAGCTGTTCTGTCTGTCAGGTGGGTGTCTTGCATTATGCTGAGATTTTTCATGTCCCGGAAGGAGATACAAAGAGACATGCAAAGTCACAAAGCCTTCTGGGGTAGTGCCGGAGGACTCTCTCTGGTAATATATTAGCAGATCACAGCAAATTTAAATGTCAGGCTATAGAAGTTACATTACCAAAGGCTGTGGATTTAAAAAATGCTGTACAATCCACCAACATCTGACATGGAAGTTAAACCAATGAAATTTAACAGTCCTGCTAAAGTGCCTTCTAAATAGGTGATCTACATCCAGAAGTTTAAAAATATTATTTTGTTAAAAATAGGAGGCCACATAGCTTTTGTTCCTACACAATATTCCTACACCACGTGGTCATAGTATAGAAACGTTAACGAGATAATAATTCTTGACAATGGGCGTGGATAAGTACAGCTGCCACATGGCAGTAATAGGATGATATCCTCCCAAAAAGCCATTGTTTTTGAATTTGAGATGAGTTTTTTTCTATTCTTCTCATACTTTAGCTCCCAGGGAGGGAGGTATTTACTGGGTAATATCACTTGCATGAGCTGTTGGGTTGGATATCAAAGGGCTCTCTACCCATTGCACGCTAAATGTGCATTGCAGCAGCAGAATACCATTCCTCACCTTCCTGCTTAATTTAATAAGATTTTTATAGTACAGTGCTAAGAATTAGCCTCAGCTCCATCTGTGTCTGGATTGCTGTCAGTAGTGATAGTGACAGGTGACCAGCAGCAGTTCTCCACAGTGTTCACTGACAAGCCAGGAAATGCCCATAGTGCTTGAAAACTGTTACCTGTTTTCTTTATGCAGCATCCATGAGGACCAAATTCCCATTTTTCAAGTGAAAAAAGTGAGGCAATTTAAACAATTTAAAAAGAAAATCTGTCTCCTGATTCCAGATTTATGTTTTCACTACAGGACAGCTTTTCTGCCTTTGATGGCCTGCTTCAACTAGAGCCTTTTTTCATTAAGCAAATACTGATTTTGTTCTCCTGCTTGCAAGCAGACTAGAAATTAACCTGGCTCCTTTTGGTTGCTTCATTGGTTGTGAATCACTTGGGAATAGCATTTATTAATTAACTGCTGTTGCTCATCTAATGGGCACTCACAAGCTTTTTTGTCTCATGGCATGTGTTAAGCAGCAGCTATTAAGAATGCTCCTGCCTGACAGTGTCAGGCTTTCCCTTTTACTATTTAATATCATGCAGACAGTCCAGCCCCCAACATTTAAACTAGATTACATGATTTAGAAGAAACAGGACAGGAACACTTGTAACTCTTGTTATTTATTTTATAAGCATCTGGCTCCTTATTATAATTAGTCATATATATTACAGTGGTGACAACAGCATACTACTTATTTTTGAACATAGATGAGAAGATACAATTTCTATTAGAAAAAACATGCTTCTAAATCAACACAGGATCTCATTTGAATTCTGTCTAACCCTTGAAGTAGCTGAGATTATTAAGTGATGGGGAGAATCAAAGGGTTACAGGAAGAGATTGCAAGTGAACTGCCTCAACAAGAGTTGGTTGTGGCAAACACAGCACACTGGGATTTTTGAGGTTTGCTAATACATCTAGCACTAGTTTTGAAGGATCAGTATACAGATCTCCCCTGTCAAGTGATACGTAACATGTTAATTCAGGCTTTAGTCATTGGGGGAGCAGAATTACTGGAGTAACAAGCCTAACTTATTTTCTTAGGCACTCTATGAGAAAATTTGATGGAGATGGCAGAAAGGGAAAGTCATGGGAGCTGACTGTTATCCTGTGATATGCATCAGAGTCACTAAATGATAGGAAGAGAATTGTTTCACTGTTTATACATCAGTTTCTCCGTCAATGAAATAGGAGTAATGAAATGTACTGATTGTTGTGAAGTATTTTGATATCTATGATGAAAAGTCCTAAAAACTTGAGGCTTGTTCCAAAGCCCTTTGAAGTCCTCAGAAGGCCCTTGATTCAGCTATTTTAATTTGCATTTGCCTTAGTCTGCGAGTCACCCACCAGACTCCTGAAATCTGGAAATGTGCCACTGAATGCATTTCTCAAAGACAGAAAAATATATTCTCAAATAATCATTATCATTATCTTTGACTATTTGACTATTCAGCTTGAATTTAGAAAACAGCAGTGTGATATATGCATTTGGATTATTTGTAATATATTACAAGATCAAGGTGAAAACTTAGAAGATGGAGAAGGAAAAACCCCAGCATGTTTCCCTGACACCAAAGAACAAACTCTGACAGAAACAAGCTCTGTTTTTTTTTATCTTTCTTTTCTGAAGGTAGATGAAAAAGATCAGGAGAAACTATGTCTCATTAGAAGTGAATAAGTTGATGGTAATCCATACTAAATTTACCAGGTCGTATCTCCTAAGAAGGTATTAGGTACTAAAGGGCAGGTAGTTACATAGCAAAAAAACCCCAAAAAACAAAAACAACCAAACCAAACAAAAAAAAAAAAAAAGTTGATGTTTAATTTTTTTCTATGTAATAAATGAAATGGCACAGACTTTCCAGAAGAATTTTAAATCTTTTAGTTTGATAGGTAAGGTGAGAGAAGGTTGTAACATGAATGCTCATTATTCAACAAAGCTCCCAACAAATGAAATGTGTGCTGTAAGAACATAGTTTGTTTTCTTTTCTTTTTTTTTTTTTTTTTGCAGAGACTAAGCAGCTTTTTTTTGCTAAAATAGAAGCATTATCTTTATGAAGAAAACATTTTTTCCTAATCAATATTTTTTTAACCTCTGGCTTATTACATCTTCAAATATCTTTTTTTAATTCGAGATTGTTATGTGTTTTTAATGAAAAATCTGCAGAACAGACACATGCTATTGTTCATGTTAAAACGTTCAAAGGTTATTAGCTATGATAGGGCATTACTTATCTGCAGTATATTTTTCTGTGATGTATCATGTTCTTGGGATGTATGTGTGTGTGTATATATATATATAATTGGGAGTGAAAAGAATTAGCTGTTGGCAAAGCAGAAATATCCACACTCTAGTAAAAGATCCAGGAAACACACATTCTGTTCTTGCTATGTGATATATTTTATATCTTGTATATGCCACTTGGCTTCTTTAAACTTTGGTTCAGGTATCTGACAAATGAGATTAATACCATAGGGACATTTATATATCTTTCTTGACCACTTCAGAAGCCTGGTGATTGCCGGAAACTTTAAAATTTATTTTTATTAAACTTCATATGATATAAAATAATTTAACTCTTCAATTTTCTTATTTGTCTTCATTTTTAGAATAGAAAATATGCAAATAATATTAAAAGTGATTTGTATCTAAAAACCCTTATGCCAGCTAGTAATTCTCCAGAAAACTTTTCTCTGCCAGATTATTCTTTTATATCGCTCACAGCTTAAATTCTCAGGAGTCCAAAACTCTGGTTTGTCTCCATCAGATCTTTGACTGATGGATATCTGTTGGAATTAGCTCAATGCTTTTTTTTTTTTTTTGGAGCCCAGATTTAATACTACTCAATGGGTTTGAGTGTGTACCTTCTTCTAACCAGATGTAGACTGTACATCAAAACAGAGCCTTAGATATTTTATTATTTCGTGTGCTCTGGCCAGAACAGGATGATGAACACTGTGTTTGAAACTGCTGATGCTGTTGCAAAACCCTACAATAAAATATCTCTTGCTATCTTTTTTCCTTGATTACCGAGCTGAAAGCAAGATTTTATAATAAATGGCAAATCATGATTGCTTCCTTTTCTATGTCTGTCACCCATCTTATTTGGAGAAACTTGGACAACTGTTGCCTGGTTATTGGGCTCAGTTCCAGTGTGCTTATAAATTTCAGTGTTCTCTCTCATCCTGCTCCCACATTATCAAAAGTTCTCTGTGAACTCTGTCTCTCAATCCCCTTAGAAGGTGCTCTCTATCCCACATAAGTTTGGGTGCACAATTTTAATTGAGCCTATTTCACAAACTTACCACTCATGTAGATAGAAGCCCAGTCCCCATCTCATTCATAAACACTTTTAAATAAGAGCCATGTCCTTAACTGCACTGGACCCATTTATAATTACTGTAGTTGCAGTGGTTTAGGATTTTCTTTCTCTCTCATGGAGAACATAGATAAACTGTACTTTCTTAATCTCTGTGTTTAGTGTTAGAGGTGTACGAGCCATAACCAATAGGTCTTTAGGGGTGGATTGTCTTTGGCCAATAGACAATTGTTTATTACTGTGTATAAAAGGAACTTCTTGTAAATAAAGTGAGCTCTTCGCCATCTTGGAGCCTGTCTGCCTGACCTCTCTACCTGCTTCCACAAATCCCACGAATAACAGAAAAGCAAACCATAAATTACTATCAAGCTAAATCCAGAAAACTTATGTTAGTACAATAAGGATGATTAAATATGAGGGAATACATGATATAGTAGTCTGAGATATCTTGAGACTGGATTTGATCCTAAGTATCTTTTCCTAGCACAAGTACTATTTTTCTCCTGTTTTATTTTTAAAAATTTATTTTATGAATTTAGGAACTTTTCCAAACTGAACAATCTTGCTTTAAAATATACATATAAATGATATAAGGTTACATTCTTTTTTTTTGAGATCTGAGTTAATGGGGGAAATCACTGGCACTGCAGGGAAGAATGTGACATTCCAACTTTATGTCCAAACTCCTGTACAAGTTGAGGCTGTTCAGACCAAGGACTAACCCTCTCTACTTCAAATTCTTGTTTCAAAATTGTTCTTATTTAAGATTTTGGCACTTTTTCCTATATTTAAGAACCTTATCCAATGTTGTTAAAAGTACTAGAAACATCCCCATCAATTTCAACTGATGTTGCATCAGAACAAAAGAGAATAAAATGCTCAATGGGTTAATTTTTCATTCTACAGGTCCTTAAAGTTACTTAATTTTTTAGAGCTTTAAAAAGCCATCTGGGAGGAAGAAAGTATCTCTAGTGTTAATGTCAGGGGCAGAATAACTTCATTAGCTAAAAGTATGGTATCATTCTTGTTCATGGTGTGTTGAACACTTCATTAGATTGAACAGAAGAAAACTGGTAATGACAGATCTTGTTTCCTAAATATATAATTAATTCCATAGTGGAATAGGTTCTCCCAGGCAGATAAATGGATGACAAACATTTCATATGATAACAACAGGTATCTTAGTGAGCCTTTTCCTCCTAAAATTTAGGAGCATAAAAACGGTAATTTCAGGATCCTTCTTACCATGCTTCATGTCTTGCAATACTTCATGCCACATGCCAGATTCATTTCTTTGCAATAATGACAACACATACTCTGCACATCATGGTTAATGGCTCAAAAATTAGGTTTCTGATCTTGTGATAAATATGCGTTGGGTAATATGATGGAAGGGACTTAGCATTAGGAAGGTTTAAGGCTCCCAGGGCACTGTGCAGCACTACCCGAGCAAGCCCAGGCTTTTAATTATCTCTTACACATTCTTCCACTTGTACTGCATCTGCTGAATATACATGGTTATGTTAGTCAGGTGGGCACTGGCTCCATTATAGCTATAGTAATGATGATTAACAGATAACTTTAAAGATTGCTTTTTTCCCTGTTTTTCTGCTGCATCCTTCTTGCTGCTATTCCTAGTGTCAAACTGATCGCAATGATGCGTAATAAACATCAATACGATCTTTTGAAAATTTTATTAAAAGCACAAAATCACATCTGCTAGTGAATGAATACCTAAGATACAAGCTTACTGAGATTAGCATCTGTTTTCTTCTAAGACCTTTCTTCCAAGCAATACAATGTACAAAGTACCTTCCAAGGTCAAGTTTAATAGCAGAAAATCTCCAGATGACAGAGGCATATAGGATAACTGATACAGCTTCATGCTGAAGGATGAGAATCTGCAATGAGTGAACATCTGCCTGCAGGTTTTCCCTCTGAAGCGTTAATATAAGACCACAGGAAGCTTCTGTTCTTTCAGCTTCTCAGAATTATAGGTTGTTTCTGTGTCTTGGTGGTACATTAAACAGAGACTGAGCAATGCAGATGCATATGAAGAGCCTCCTTTTGACATGCTGAGCAGTTAAGCAACATTGCCACTTCACAGAGTCAGACCTCATAGGGAGACATCCTTATGGCTTTTCTAAATTTAGGTATTTTCTGAAAAAGGTGTTACGGGGTAGCTATTCTAAAAAGCTCTATATCAATATCCCTTTTTCTCTAGAACAAAATTGTGTATGCAAAGGAGGTTGAGGAGAGGGGATGAGGGAGCTTTCTAGCCCAAGAAAATCTGTGTGCTGTAACCAAATATTTTTTGGTATTATGTTCTGGTTTAAACATCCTAGGAATATATAGACAAGTCCACCAGTTAACAGAGCTTCCAGATATTTTTCTCTTCGTGTTGCTCAGAGCTAAATGCACAAAGCTCCTCCATCTTACTGGCTGTCTGGAGCACTCAGTCTGCCTTTTTCTCACCTGAACTTCTGACACTTCGGACCCCTTCCTTCCACCCACTTCTAACTAAGGGCTGATAAGTGCAGGAAGGACTACGCTCCTGAGTGAAATGCACCAGATGTGTATCCTGGAGCACAGAGGAAGATGCAAAAGTCTGGGAGGGTTTGTGCTTTTGCTGATTAAGGATCAGAATTTCTACCCTAATTCTATATCATGCTGTTTTCTACTTGTTAGTCAACTAGGACTGGCAAAGTGCATCTTTTCTTTGGGTCTGATTTAAAGTCCATTGAAGTCAATAGAAAGAATTTATATCTAGTATCACTCTAATTTTTTACCTCATTAGGTTTTTAACCTAAGTAAAACATACTCTGAAAAAAATTAAATTATAATTAATTTTCTACATTTTTGTGACTCCCTTCTGCTCTTCTTCCACTAAAAAATTCCAAATGCAATGGGATGAGGTAGATCTTGAGAATTAAATTTTAGAATTACGTTCTTCACCATTACAAAATGCAATTTAAGCTTTCATACATATAAGTAGTACTACAATTTACAGAAAAACACTTAAAATGTATGCCTCATTAGTTAATTTATATTAAATTTTCTTCTGGTACCTCATCACTTTGGTCTCTTAATATTTTAGATTGGACAGAAGGAATAGCTCTGCAGCAATACTGACTAGCAGAGAGTCTCACTAGAGTAGCATTTCAGTTCAGGTGAATTATGTAAACAGATAGTAGCTAATGGGAATTGAATTAAAATAACACTATTATTAATCTAGAGGCATTTCTACAGAACTCTTTACCCATAGATCTTAGCAATTTATAGATAGATTGTTAAACTGAGGACTCTATTTTGCTGTTCAGTCGCAACAAGACCAGAGCACAGTGCTGGCAACTGTAGGCAGCAGTCTGTGCTCCATCTGTTGTGCTCTGCATCAAGCCAGCTCTGTTGGCTTTTGTCAGCAGGTGAGATGATGGTATCATATGTTGAATAAAAGTATGCTTTGGTGAAGCATAAGCTCTTACCACATTGCTCAGGAAGCAGAAGGACTGTGGGTAAATACTGTTCCCGTAAGCCAGAGAAATGCTATCTCTTCTATTCAGAAGAGCAGAAGATCCATATTCTTTCCCTACAAGAATTTCTCAGCAAACTTCATGAAACACAGGAACAAGGAGACCACATATGAGTGGAAAAAAAGAGAAAAGCCAAATCTCTTATTGTGAAAATGAGAAGTGATTAAATCAAATTCACTATTATGTTATGGAAGCAACCTCAGTAGCCACTAAAACTAAGACATTTTTAGAATTAAAACATGGTTCTTGTTCACAGGATGGAAAAGATCATGATTCATTTTCTGAAGTGGCAATAGGAACTTCTGAACCATTTGCACTTTGACTTCAGACAACCATTTTTATAATCATTTTTTTTCACTTGAAATACTCAATACTAATTGCAGAACTGGAGCAGTGTTGATAATGGTCTTTTCTGCAACCTCTAACCTGATTCTAGAATGTGTAAAAAACTAAAATAATTCTGAAACTTGCAGTTAAACTGTTACAAAGATAAGAAGCAATTATGTGAGATAGTTTTTCTGCCTGGAAAAAGTGGGTATTTAAATTTTCCTTCTGCCATTTACCTTTTTCTTGATAAAAATAATTACTTTATCTTGCAAACATAGAAGCTTGTCACTTATAGATTGCAAAAAAAAAGTCACTTAAAAGTAAAAAAAATATGCAACAAATAAATGCATTAAAATATTCAAATATTTTCACTCTCAGACTTCTGTGATTTTAATTTCATTGCTGCTTTTGGCTTTTGTATTGTTACTTTAGCTAACTTTTGTTAGTGCTTAAATACTGCAGTCAATAAAGCAATATGAATCCAAAAGACATATTATTTTACTGTCCTTGTTCTGTTGTGCTTTTTTATTAGCAAAATCTTCTTCAAACAACTGACATTATTAGATTCAAAGCTTTTAACTGGTTCAACACTGACTGTGATCACAAATACCACCTTTCAGTCCAGGTGTCTTGAACTGCATAGCTGCAGTTTCTTTTAACCCTTTGGTGATGACAGTATTAGAACAGAAAATTTAGACACAATCACCTGTGTGGTCTCCTTTATTTACTACAATAGCAAAGGTTGGGGTATTTTTTAAAATCACCCATAAAGTTGTTTGAAGTGGGACACAGCCTGTTGCTTAAGTGATGCCAATGTTGTCCTCATTGTCTTCCAAACCATTAAATAACACAAACAAAAAAACATGCAGCTTACTCCAGTCAGCAATTTTTCTGAGCCAGAACAGTTCATTTCTACTCCAGAAGAAGAAGAAGTGATTGAAAATCAGTCACTAGCAGCCTGTCTTTCAGAGAACTATTGTTAGCAGTGCTGTCAACACAGGTTACAGAACCTGTTAAGGAAAGAGATTCCTCTTTCCTGCCTGCCCCTTGGCCTACCTGTGAATCCACCAGACCATTACATGTTCTAAATGAACAGTTCTGTGCTTGTGTTCAAACTCTGAATATCTGTGTGTTTCTTGGCCTGCTGTAAGATTGTTGGTATTCAAGGTACACAATAACATGGGGATGGTTATGCACAAGGCTCTTCGTGAAGGCATCCTAGACCAGACTTTCATAGAAGTTGTGAGCACTCAGCAAATTCAACTGCACTTACCTGAAGATCTGAAAGAAAAGGTGCAATATTTTATACAACCAGTTGCTAGAAATATGTTTTATATTTTTTTCTGATGATGTTCTGCTTAGCAATATATTTATTGTATTGGTAAGTCTGAAGCATGAACAAAACTGAAACTCCTCAAAGTGTTCTAAAATCATGAGCCAGGACTATAAGACTGGCTTAAATTAAAGAAATGATATGTCCGTATGATTACTTTCTCTCATATTTTCAGGCCATACAGAACAGTAAGGCCATACTGTCTAGCTTTCTCTTCACATACCTGTATTTGAAGTTTTTTGATGAAATTTTAGTTTTCCCATGCAATAAAGAATCGCAGAACTGAAATTATGAAGGGAAACAAATGACTGCAAGACTTTAGAATTACATTTGTCTGTAGGCCATTCTGCCTGCCTGAAGAATATGATAAATGCTGTATTACTTCCTATTACGGGTGTTTCCAGAAGTGGTTGCTCCTGGGTGTTTAGCAAAGCAAAGCAAAATAAAATAAAATAAGGTAAAGTGATGCTCTTGACTTGCTACAATGAAGAACTTGGCTAGGCTTTGCAACCAGGATCACTGGGTTCCATACCCATTAACTTATGCCTTTGGCTTTCATAAAATCCTGTGGTAGCAACTTCCGTAATTTAATTACATGGTCTTTTTTAGAGTACCACTTAGTGTTTGTGCTATGTTACTGGATCATGCCACTTGCTTTTCTTCAACTCATCTTGTGAGCAACAGTGTCCTACCACTCTCTGTTCAAGTTGTCCCCATTATGCATGGGTTTGGTCTTCCCTTAGTTTTGACAGGCCTAACTCATGATACCTTCTGTTTAAAGTCATACCTCTGGCATCTGATCCTTAAGACTCCCTTACTCTGTGAAAGCATTAATGGTTTTTGGGAGTCAGTTGTATCCAGCATAATTCCTCAAAAATCAATCACCCCAAAAGCACAGGTGTTGCAACTTCAATCCCTTGTAAAGAATGCAGTGAGTTGTGGGCATATGATAGCCAGAAAACTATTTGTTCACCACAGGTTTTTTTGGGGGGACTGGAAAGTGGCTGCAGTTACCTACAGATAGATTCTGAAGTAACCCTATGCTGTTATTTTTATACTCCCTCTTTTCCTCATCCTCCAAAAATAGTTGGAAATAGTGTCAGCTACTAAGGCAGTAGAAAACATCAATAATTACTTTACCTACCTCCTTATATCAGTGACTTGTGACAGAGGACTTGGGAGCCACTTAAGTCAATATCCTAATGGAGATGCCTGTTAAAAATACAGTGTTATCTAGTTGGTAGATAAAGAAGATAAAAGAGGAAGGTACAATGGAAAATGTTACAGAAATCAAAATGCCTCAAAGAATATATATGATCTGAGGCAATAAGGGATGAAACGGAAACCTTTCAGCAAGTCCCAGGCAGTTAGAGACTTGAATGCTTGACTGCAGTGCTGGTGCCGCAGTTCTTCCAATTTTTTTTTTGGTTTTTATTCAGCTTACAAGTGAACTTACGTGTTTTTCCCCTCATTCATCTCTTTTTTAGACTGGAAAAAATATATATAAATAGAGGTGCAAGGAGTAGTTAATTCTGCCAGTTTTGAATATGATGTTTCAAGGGAGCTCTACATTATGGAGCTCTCAATTATGCAGAGATAGCAGGGAGGTGATGTTACTGTTATACTAGTCAGGGTCTCCAGAGTGTAAATTACTTTTTTTCCTCCTCATCAGGCCCAAAAGCTTGGAGTATTATTTGGAGGAAATAATATAAGGGAAATTAGCTCCATTCCTGTCCCTAATAGCTACCATTCAGTTTTCAAGAGTAAGGCCTTTGTGTTCCTTGCTGGTTCTCTTGTCCAAACTAGACCTATGCAGACATAAGATCTAGCAAACACATTACTCAAAAGTTGTGAAAGGAACCAAGGAATTTTCTTGAGATGATCATCTGTTAGCTCTGAAACTTGGACATTTTCTCTCAGACTCCAAGCTTTCATCTTCTATTGCCAATGATGGCTGTTGTCCCTTTTCTTCCTGTTCAGCTTCCATTCCTTCAATTGTTCAGTTGCCCGTCTTCTGTTTCTTTGCTTTCTTGCTTTTTACATGCCATTCTGCCAAAGTTTATATTTCATTTTTTCTTCTCCTTCCCCTCAGTTTCCTATTCCTCACTTGCCTTTCTTCCAAAGCTCTTTCATTTAAAGAAAGCTTAAATGAAATATGTTATAAACTAAATAAAATTTCCATAGATCCAACAAATAAGATATTCTCATAGCTGCCTCAGTTTAATTTGGGTTAATGTTTTTTCTTTTTTCCACTGTTTAGTTAAATAGTGATCAATCTGGATCTGAAGTTCTGTCTCAGAATTTGAGTCTGATAATGAAGTCAGTGATATAATGAGGTCAAAGTTCAAAATGGTGTGCAGTGCTGATATAAATGATGTTAAAATTCGAAATTCTTGTTTTCAATGACTGACAGCAAACATTGATTCTGTATGGGTTTATTGCATCAAAAGTGCTATGCTTCTGCAGTTCTGCATGAGGCTTCCAGCACAACTAGGGGTCTGGCTAAATCCAGGGTAATGTGAGCTAAGTGGCAGTGAAGCTACACATCTGTAGCTGCTGCCTTTACATTTGGGTACCCCATTTTTATTAGATGTGTCTGGACAATGGAACTTTTTCTCAAGGGATTTCTTTTATTTTTTTTTCCTGTTTCTTTTTTTAGATATTAAAGTTTTAGAAGTAAGAATTTGAGAGAAAATAAGAGAAAGTTAAGCAGTTCTTCGAGAAATTGAAGGAAGGATTAATGCACAGTTTTTCAGAACTTGCCATATGAGAAAGGTTTGAACTCTTGCGTATTTTTAGAGTAGCTGCAATAGTGGCCAGCAACAAGTGCACAAGAAATAAAGTATCTGATCTTGGCTTTACAGGAAAAATCCATTTGAGTGTATAAACTGGTTTCAGACATGGTAAAATAATATTAGCATAACATTTTAAAATTATTTTTATTTGTATTTTTCTTTTTTCTAATTATGGGTACTTATTTAGCTAACGAATAAATGAAGCTGCATACAAAAAAAATCAGCTTGTTCTAATTTTGCTGATATGATGCACGTTTTACAGCTATATTTCTTGACTACAGCAAAACTGATACACATATTGTAGGAGTCTCTATTTGATTACCAAATCCCAGTCAGGCAGAGTCAGGTCACAAACCTCCAGTGGACAGATACATGTGAGTTTTTCAATCAAATCTGATAGAAATTAATTTGAGGCTAACATTTCCCTTTGAGATTCTTTCTGTGTGTGCTTGTGCACACAATACAAGCTTTTTCCTGCTGGAAGCTCTTAAAGAGTACCTTGATTTTAAGGGAATATCTTTTCCCCTGCTGAATAGTAACAGGATTTGATATTATATAGGACAAGATCTTTGAAACTTTGATTATCCCACCAGAGAAAATACTTCCATGTAAGCAGGTTAAAGCCATAACATTCTTTTTTTCTGACTTTGAAGACATTTATCTTGTGGCTTCATCCTGCTTCAGATATTTAATTTTAGTTCTGTAGCATCAAATGCTAACATTATTCGGTTACTATTGTTTTATTTGATGTTTCGATAATAGGTGCTTATTGGATTGGGGCAAAACAGAAATAAAGGCACATGCAGGTGGGTGGGTGAGGCTTTGGGAATAGATAGGTGATTATACAAGAGTGATATTAGAAGGCCAGGGAAGTATCTAGATTCAAAATATATGCTAAATGAAATGGACATGCTCTACACTTACTTTGGCTTCCAGGCCCCTTTCTGTGCTGCCCATCAGAGTTGTGGCCCATGCTTTCTCTTTCCTCTCTCAAGAGCAGGGATGATGCCAATAGAAGGAGTTTTCCATTTTAGCAAGATAAAAGGAGAGGACCATGACCCTCTTCTTCTTCCTACGACCTACATATTTTCCATTATGGTAAAAAAGATCCCAGCTTGGAGCAGAGTGTGTGATAGCAAAGAATTGTGAGTCCCAGAAAGGAGGAGCTTTAAGGAGTAGAGAGGTCATTTATCTTATATGAATAAAGGTAAGGAGAGACGATTTCCTTCACAAAGTGGACTACCTTGGAAAAGCAGCTGAAAGAGTGACTGTACTGCGTTAAAGGAGGTGTACCCTTAAACACATGAGACTGGTAGCATAAAGACCTTTAATGTTACCCTGTCATGCAACTCCTTCATGAAGTGCTATCTCAAGGGGGAAAGTTCTTATCCTCTGACAAGGTGAGATTAGCTGGAAGCAGGAGACTGTGAGGGAGAGCAAAGGTCCCCCATCATAGCCTCCCAGCTCCCATCAACCTGTTGCCCATCAGAACATCTGGTGGCTCTATGTTTTCTTATTCATTATTGTGAAACAGACTAATGATACTGATCACTTATAATTTGATTTGGCTAGATGCAAAAAAATGCAGTAGCCCAAAGGCTAGCATGCTGATGAACCAGAGGCGGGTAGTGATGAATCCTAATGGATTCTGAATTTCTAGATTCCTTCCAGCTGCTTATCACTTCTTCTACAGTGCATGAAACAAAGGATAACAATATCCCAGGAGATCAATGAAAGACCAGTGTACAATGCTTTTAATGATGGAACTTGAATTTTCCATTTGCAGTGATCCACTGTAGGAACTGGAAAGGTACCAAGATAAATTCCTCCTTTCTTTTACTCAACCAGGCTTCATGATTGGGACATATGAGCTGAACAAGAAGGAGCCGAGGGAGGGCAGGTGCTGATCAACGGCAAGGCTCTGAGTCCTTGGCATGTGGTGCTGCTAAGGGAATAGCCCTGCAAATTAGTGAGATGGCAGCCTCTCTATGCAGAAGTGTGGCACAGGAGATGGCTCTGTGAAACCTGAGAGCAGAGCGCTTTGTCCCATCTACTGAGATTCCTAGAGGGTGGAGATTATGGCCTCTCTTGTCAGCTGTCCAAGGAGTTCTCCAGCAGAACCTAGAGAAGCTGTTACACTGGATATTTTCAATGTGAGGAGTGGAAGGGTAATGGGGAAAAGACATCCAAGAAACAACCTGCAAGGAATTTAAGTAAATAATTTTGTAAAATTTTTAACTGCAAGGGTGTAAAATCTAGTCTTGGACTCAAGTTGTTGTACATGGGATAAATGCTAGCTTAATGTGTATTCAGTCAGTCTGAAATTGTCCCAAATGATCTTCCCTTTGAAGGCTTATAATGCTTTTACCATGGCCCAGAGAAGCATCTTTAAAAATTGGGAAAGTCTTCCTGAAATAAACACAGAGGGCTGTTAACACTAGCTCAGGGAGTCTACACTCTTAAAGTGATCTGTGGCCCTTCCTCTGTGAGGGAAGTTGTACTGATGTTAAGGGCCATTGGAAAAACTGCTATTCCTGTAAGACTGCTGAGAGGTAGTTTGGGTCTTGAATGTTTGGAAAGGGAATGAATGTATGATATTTCTATATCACGTATATTTTACATTCTTATAAACCCTAATGATTTTATGTAATGGTAATTCCATGGTGTGAATTCTTATCATTCTTCTTTTAATATTTTCATGTCGAGTACTGAAGCATTGTTCATTAAAACTGGCACAAAAACCTGATTGAAAATAAGAGTAGTGTATCTCAAAAATCATTGTCTATAAATGGGAAGCAAAAAAAAAAAGAGAACTACTCTGTATTTTTGGGTTCTCCCAATTTTACTGTTGATGTGGCTAACTGCATCAACTGCTTATAGTTTTTTTGTTTCCACCCAAATACATCTATTGATGTGTGACAGTTCTTAGAACCCCATTTTTCAGAAATAGTTCTATTTTGTATATAAAGCAGCTTGAGGGAATAAGTTACAGAGCAAGGCCATAAAGGTCTTCCAGGAGTAGGAACATGTGAAGATAGAACTCATTAAAATCACAGCATGATATGACTTATATGAGTCACACAAATAAATAATCTAGAAGTGTATGGACTTTATGAGTGTTTTACTTTACCTTGAAAACCAATGTAGTTTAAGCACCCAGGGACACCGTAGGCATTTGCTTCACTAAAGATGCTGAAAGCACTAAGCAAGTACTGGCCTGCACAAAACCATTTACATTTGATACGTTGATATAGCCTGTGGCATGCAATATTAATAATAGTTCTCATTTTTACACTCTGTCCAACTTAATCCAGATCATTTGAAACTAAAAATGTTGATCCAAAATGCTTTGCACATGAACATGGGACTTAGTCTGAGACTTTGTAGTCTCAGGAGATGTAAGTCTACATAGCTTTATATACTTTAAGAATGCTTTCCTGATTTACCCTAGTTCAGGATTTTGTTGAAAATGCCTTTCATTTACTCAATATTCAGTTTTAAATGCTTTCTATAGCTTCATAGAGGATGTGTTGATACAATGCACTTTCATCCTGATCCTTTTTTTCCAGAAGTGGCTGGTTTTTGTCATCATTCCCCTCTTCTTAAATGCTTTTACCCATTCACTGGCTAAATCCATCCATCCTTGAAAAATAACAGTGTTCTGCCCTATCCAGGAGACTACACTCTCCACCTCTTCATTACTGGACTGCATTGTACTGTTATCTTAGCTTGTTCTCTTCATGGCTGCTGACACTTATTTTATTTGATACAGTGAATCTCTCATTATAGGCTTATTAGCATCCATGTCAAGACAATGTGTAAAGCCCTCCTCTTTCAAGACTGATGAATACAAACAAGTAGAGAATGGAACCCATGAGCAATCTTTATCATTTCACTGCCACATTAATACCTCTAACTCTAATTGACAGGGTAATTAAACCCCAAAGATATCCCAAGAAAGCAGCCTGGGTAGCTGTGATCATGCCATGTAAGTGACACAGAATACATTCTGTGAAATAGGATCAAAATGGTTTCTGTGCATTTTGTGTCACCAAAGCAGCTGTCCTGATGATTCACATCCTGTTAAATATTATTTAATGTGCTTTGAGCATGTCATAATCAATTAAAAATAGTTGTCATTTCAGATAACAGTTTTGGAATTTTGAAACTGGGAATAACTTCCTTGGGACAAAGACTCTTAAGGGCTCTCCTAGAGATCCCTGTCATTCACTCACCTCTCATTCCTCAGGTCTGTAAGAGTTTAGGGTCAGGCCTCCATGGGAGATCTCCATAGCAGGAACAATTTTATTTTTCTACTCACTCTCAAGTCTTCACCCACTGTTTTTCCCGCAATTGGCTCGTGTCTTGAGTTTCTTTGCAGTTGCTACCAGATTGTTCCCACTCTTCATCTTTCTAGCTCCTGTTTTTTTATTAACTACCTCTTATATCACTTGGGTTGCCTGTTCTTCTGAGCATCCCAACTTCAGGAACAGTGATTTTCCATTTGTGGGCAGTGAAATTGTAAGGGGACAGATGTATCAGTTGCATGCTTACACTAGACTAGACTAGAATAATTAACCTGGAATAGATCTAAAATGATTGCCCAATGATAGTCCAATTGCCTGTTCCATTCAAGGCTGATCAAAAGCTAAAGCATGGTATTAAGGGCATTGTTCAAATGCTTCTTCAACATTGACAGACATGGTGGGACCTCTTCAGGAAGCCTGTTTCCAGGGTTTGACCACTCTGGGTAAAGAAGTATTTCATAATGTCAAGTCCATCGGTCCTGATGGTATTCATCCCATAGTAGTGAAGGAGCCAGCAGATGTCACAGAAGGACCCCTTTCATTTATCTACACAAGGGTCCTCGGAGTCTGGGGATGTCCCCACTGACTGGTAGCTATTATAAACACTATTCCAGTTTACAAGACCTGGCAGGGTGTTCACAGACCTAAATGGCTGAGACTGGCCTGTCCCCACTCCTGCCATCTCCTGCCAAGGGTCCAGAGGATGTGTCCCAGCTCAGCCTGGGATCTTCAGTCCCTGCCTGAGCCCTGCTGTAGGTGTGCCCATCTCTGCCCCTGTCTCCTGGGTGGAGCCCTCAGACCTGGGTTGTAGCTTGTCATGCAAAACTTTGGGTTTAATGTGGCATAACCGTTCTGTTCCATTTCCTGTGCTCATCATGAGTCAAGTAAAAATGATCATTATTTTCCAGAAATGTCAGGGGCTTTTCAGCTCCAAAGACACATTGAAGGATGCATAGCACACAGGTTATATCTGGAAGCATGATATTGTTTTAATATTTATTTTTCTCCATCTGTTTTGGAGATGATGCTCACAAACATTACCACAATGTGCATGTGTAGCCAGGAGCAGGCTGATGTGTTCTTCAGTTTAGCTTTAAAAATCATCCATTGTAGTCTGGAAAAGGCAAGTGACAGAGCTAAAGAATGTAACAGTAGGAATACAGGCCTGGCAGCTCTTTCTTGAAGGGGGAGAACATGAAGAATGAAGATCTGTACCAACCTCACACAAAAAGAAAGAACGTGTGGTACTGTGGGGTATTTTACAAATTATGACTCATATTGATGACAAGCACAATTTTTGCCTTCCCAGACTTGCTTTGTTGCTGTACTTCCTGGCCAGGGATGCATGCCCTGTGCTTATGTTGCCCTGTGAAAAGCATCAGCTCGAGATGGATGCAAGAACCCCTGGGGAAATGG
>VZTX01001914.1:299085-546419 GCA_013400915.1 Pardalotus punctatus | reverse complement strand
AAACTCCCACATCCATTTGTGATGTACGATAACACACCACAATAATGGGTGGGTGTGAGATTAGAAATGATTAACCCTTCCTTCTCTTTAAGGGTGGGTGCATACATCCTATACTGTGCAACGCTTAGCTCATATGTTCAGGTAAGGTAGCTCATATGTTCAGGATGGGCTGCAGGTGCTTTGCCTTGGGAGACACTGACTGCTGAAAAAGACCTGAAAGCCTTCGTGGTTAGACAGATAAACCTGATTTCCCAGTAAATGTTGTTAAAGGAGAAATTACTTCCCTGCATGTATAACCAGGCATACATGGACATACTATTGTGGGCTTATAGAAATTCAAATAGAAATTCACATAGTAATAGGGGCATTCAGAAATTATCCCCTCAAAAATTCACAGTATCTTTAATATTATAACTATAAATTGGATTTAAAGACTTTGTTTTACTTCTGTCAGCAGGCAGCTGGTAACTATCTCTAACTACTTCTACAGTAACTGATAGATAAAAAGAATAAGCTCTTTGATCTAGCTGGGGAAAAGATGTAACAGGACTGAGTGGGAAGACCTGGAAGCTAAGTTGTAGGAGAAATAAGGTACAAAAATTTAATTTTGTACTCTCAATGTTTAATTGTGATTGGGTTTTCATTATTATATATTAATAAAGAATGGCTTTTTAAAAGATAACTAATCTTCAGCCAGAGCTCTTACCTGAAAGGATTTATTTCAGGAATGTTTTATGGTCTCTGTGCTACATTAGTCTAGATAGATTTCTGATTTCCTCTTTGCCTTAATCTAAAAATCATTCAAATATATTATTCAGAGAAGCAATTGCCCAGTTAAAACTGTATTAGCTTTATTCTGAATACACAGAGGACCAATAGCTAAAGACTTTTTTCACTTCTTAAGTAAGCATACAAATTCTTTTCTACAAGGTCTTTTGAGCTCTCCCTTCTTTGTATCTTGAAAAGGTACACTGCTGCTGCTTTTGGACAAGATGACAAATAACAAAACCCTTGGTAAAGTACTCTATTATACGCTGTCATGTACCTTTGGCATCCAATTGAATGAATCTCCCAAGCTGGTCCATGAGGCTGTGCTTATTTCAGTAAGGAAGGGATGGACAACAAGCTGCCCTACCACTGTGATCATTGCTAGGTAATGGCTTTTATAGAAAACTAAATGGGAGGTGATACTCGATGACACATGAGACCAGGTAATGTACCTGCCGGGGTTGCTACGTTTTGCCTTTCATTAACACAGTCTGCAATGTAAAAGAGAAGATTATTTTTATTACAGGATCAGAGATACACATTTATATATATTTCAGTTACGTGTTGTGCTAATGGTAGTACAGGTGCACTTGTGTATTGCATCACATTGCAAATTTCTTTCCTTTTGTTTTAGAAAGGCCAATTATCTTCACTAAAATACTCTGCTGTTCAGAACTGAATAGTTTCTCTTGAAGTAGATAAGGAGCCCCTTCCTGGTCTGGAGGGCAATCAGTGTCTCTCACTAGGTTCCCACTAGGAACAGGATGCAATTCATCCGCACTTTGAATAGCTGTCTTCATAACCAGCTCCTGATTTCATGTTCTTGTGGACTTCAGCAAAAATAAGCTGTTAAGGACTGAGCTCCCAAGAACTAACCCTGTGGGTGAGGATGAAAATACATGCAGAGTCAATCATTCCAGCAGCTCCTTATGCAAAAGGACAGAGACTACTTTTGTATTTGATGTGCAATGTTATCTTTTTTGAAATTTATTTCAAGAAAAGAACTGAACATCTATTAGAAGTGAATAAATATACTAGAATATTCAAACCTGTGATGTACTTGATTAATGCTCTAGGAAAAAATAAGAAAAAAGCCTGCCTCACTCTTTCTAGTCAGTTTATTTCTTTCTCTGTTAGTAATATTCCAGTTGATCAGCTGCAGTGATCTTGGTTATCAGGTGTTTTCGCTTGGCACCTTGGTGCCTCACTGCCTAGTTGTTTGCTGTTTTCTGGCTGTGTTGTTAGCACTACAAGCAACAATGTTAAAACACTGAACTCCATTTAATTATTCCTGGCTGACAAGACTTCTGTACTTCTTGGAATTCCCAGATCTGTTTGCCACTGTTGTGTCACTGGTGGGACTCTCTGCCAGGGCAAGCTTTGCGCAGCACTTATGTTGACTCAAGCAGTTTTTCAAGATCTGTGTGCAACTCAACCCCAAACTGATGCTCTGCTGAGCAGTTGCGCAGTGCTGCAGATCCTTTGAGTCCTATTAATGCAAACCACCATAATTCACAGAACCTAGACAGCGCCTCTTGCCTGAGTTGCCTGTGTTCATAAAACAAATTATGTCAATCTTTTATACTGTTACATTCATAAATTAAGAAGTACATACTGTAATTTTTTTGTTTTCTATACAGCAAATAATTCAACTTTTTTTGTTTTGTGTTCCTGCCTTACAAAGTTTTTATGCTTATGTAATACTTTAGATGTAACAAGGCTTATGTTTTCCAGTTGTGTTTTACATAAGAAATTGATTTTAAAAATTTTCTTTCTTTTGTGGTTGTTTTATATTAATTTTTAAGCAAACACTAAGGGGTGAAGACCAACCATCTTATGTTTGTTCATCCTTCCCAAATGGTTTGGGCAAACAGCTTTCAGGTTGTAAATTGGTCACAGACAGCTTACTCTGTCCACTCACTCCTAGCATATATATCTGTTTTTTAAAACCACATGTTCCCTAATACTTAATGCAGTAAAGATTATGAAAACCACAGAGGTGGTCACCACTTTTTTTATTAATTCATTATGTAAATTTTGTACTCAAATTGTTATCTGAAGTCATTCCTAAGTGCTGTTAAATTCTTCTGTTATGGTGCTACATTACAAAATAGTGCTGCAGCCAGTGTAACTACATCACTATTTCCTGAGACAAGTAGATAACGTTTCTGATAAAGTTAATTCTTTGTAGCCTAGTTGCAGCAAAATGTCTTCTGAAAATTCTTATGGGCTGCTGAGATAAAATACATGCCTACAGAAGTATGTATTCGGTGTATATTTAGCTTTCATTGGCCAATTTTCTATTTTTAGAATATGTTAAAGTGTTTCTTTCCAATGCCTGTTACATTGCATGACACTCTATAAGTGCTTTCTTGAGATTAATGCTTCTGATGTTTTGCTTAGCACTCTCTTTTAATAGAAGCATCTCAAATATTCTCTACTTTTAAGAGAGAAGTAATGCCTTTGCTAACACAGCAGACTACAAATATTTCTACTTAATTGATACAAAAATATTAGCAGAAAAAGGGAAGACAGAAAACAACCATGGAGACATCGCCATCTGGATTGTTATAATGTATTGTCATTGCCATTTCATGGAATGCTTGCAACTAATTCTATATGCAAGCATCTGTCTTGCTCCTTCCTTCAAGCATGTACTGCCAGTGGGGTCAGCAATGGGGGGCAGGAGGGCAGAAGGGGCTACAGAAGAAGGTGCTCAGGGAGAGTTTGAGGACTTGTTGAGTCTCTCTCTACATTGAGGAATTGGCCATGACTGGAGAAATTATGAGCTCTTGTAATTGTTTTCTAGGGCGTACAGATATTAGAAATCTCCTCACTTGTTTTCTTATGCCTGTGGTTTTTTGCCATAATTTATACTGGTTACTCCTTTTCCCATCCTCTGGTGTATTGGAAGTTGCTTATAGCTCCCCTTTTTGAAAGGAAGGTATTTCTCTCTTCTCTCCCATAATTTTAGCTTAGTTATATAGGTCAATTCTTTCCATCTTTCTTAACAGGCCATATTTTCTACATCAAACATTTTTTGTTCTTGCCATCCTCTTCTGAGCCCTTTCCATGTTGACTTCTTCTGTCTTGAAGAGTGGTGCCCAGGACATAACATAACAGGTAAATTCTTTCTGATGCTGGGTGAAAAGGGATTCCACGCCATGTAGAAAGTTTCTATTTAAAAATTCCAGTATAAGATCTGCTCTAAAGAATTTCTTATTTGCTAGTTTGGTTATCACAGCTGAAATTCAAAATTACTGCTCTTTGCATTACTGAAGCAGCACATTATTAATTTCAGTGCATTAAAGTAATTTTGAATTGTAGCTCCCATCTGCCAGCATGCGGTTACACCTTCCAGCTGTTCTCATTTGTCAGTTTAAGAAGTGTACAACCTATTCCATCATCCCAGCCATTAATGATAATACTGAACAGGATGAGATGAGCAAATTTGTATCAACATTTGTCCTAAACCAGCCCTTTGCACTTGCCAGACAGCTGTACTGTGGAGTAAACAGCAGCACGAGTTGAGCCACGTGGAGGGATTGGAGTAGCTTATACTTCCAGGTTTGTACTTCACTGGACCTGACTGGGAACCAGAACTGGGGTGTTCAGGAGGTGAAAAACAACAGCATTCCTGTACAAAATAATTGTACCCTGCAATGTGGGGCTGCAAGGCATTAATAGAGGGTAGGTTTGCCTTGGGACAATGCTGTGGCATGTATTCAAGATATGTTGTTTCTCCTAAGTTTATAGTTCTGGCTGACAGTGATACATTAATGAAAGGAGGGTGTTTTGGCAATAGAAGTGAAAGAACATTTTCTCCATACTTGGAGAAGAATTATCAGTCAGAAATTATCAGAATGTGAGAGAAATACTGCTGCATTCTGCTGAGCCACAAATGAGAGACAGCAGAGGGAAGGTTGTGCTGGGATGTGTGAAGCATAAATGGAAGTTAAAAGTATGCTGGAAAGTGATGACACAGTTCTTTGTGTTTAAGAATTTGAACAAATGCAATATTTAAAAAGAAAAAAATAATCTTTCTACCACTATCTCATCTCTTTGTTTGTATTTTGCAAGACCTTGAGCTCAGTTCCTCCCCCAGGTACAAATGTCTGATTGGATTATTAATATATTGCATCAACTTTAAGCTTGTTTGTTTTAGCCCGGAGTCACCAAATTTTAGTTTTATTAAAACCAGCTGTTAATTTCAAATGCTAGTTAGATAGCAAGTCCAGTTTTGAAAACAACAAAACACTCGCTTCATCAGAGGACACAGTTTGATGTCAAGTTTATCTTCTGCTCTTCACCTTTTTTTATGTCTTTATTCACCTATCTCTTGTTATGTTATTAAATTGGGCGAGGAAATTATTTTTGTTCAGTCCTGGCAGAATAGCCAGCACAGTGAGGTTCTGGCTTAGGACACTGGTGACTTCACCTCTGCAATTTGAGTTGCACCTTGTCAACCAAAACAGTAGCTGCTGTACTGCATTTTGTTATTAGAGTTGTGTGTTTATTGTCCAAATTATTCCATCACTATAATTTTGTGAGATTAACAATGCAAAATCTATACATAAAAAAGATATTTTCCTTGTGAGTACTTCATCTCACAAAGATCACAGCAGAGTCTGCACAGTGCAGAATAGGGTGACTGGGACTAAAAAGGTATAGAACACTTATATCTCATTAGCCATGACTTAGTACCAAACAGAAATGAAAATTACTGGATTATTTGGGAGGAAGTTTGAAATTCGCACAGGGAAATAGTCTTTCATGTGATATGTACTTCAGTGATGGAATTCATTGCTGCAGTCTGTGGATTCACAGAATCCACAAAGAGGTTATTGAATCAAAGGACACAGGTATCTTAGATAGTCCTGGGTTATTAACATTGGAAAGTTAGATGTATATGCTGGGGAAATTATCACACTGTAAGCTTGTATTTTAATTTGTTGGGGGTTTTTTTGGTTTGGTTTTTTTTGGTTTAGTTTTTTGTTGATGGTGTTTTGTTTTGTTTTTTAATGTTTGTTTGTTTTTTCTTAATAGCTCTTCCCAGGACATCTTTTATTTTCTTTTTGAAACTTTTCAGCATGGCATGACCTACTTGGATCTTTGACTCACTGTAGCTGCTGTTACATAGGTGGAAGATATGTGTGCTGGGTAGCTCCTAGTCTGCAATTTTTGGACAACAATGTTGGGAAGTTTCAAGCGTCACTTGTTTGTAGTGAGAAGTGCTCTGATCTCTTTCTTCAAGTTAGCAAACCCTAGACAAACAAATTGATCTGTGATGATTTTGTAATCAGAATGAGATTTTGAGCAGTCGAAGGGGTGACACTGTCCAAACCACTTACGTGTGCATTTTTTCTTCTCCCGTAAGTGATTTCATGTAGGAAAACTTGAGATTTGGCTTGGGTGAAGAGGTCACTTCCAATTCACACTCTTGTTGGATTCATGACAGTACATAGGAGGTCAGTCTTACTTACCTGTCCTCATCAGACTGTAATGGTTTAGAGAGAGAGCCCCACAGTACTCTGGCTGTATCCATAAATCCTGCTACAGGCCACCTCTGCGTCACATCGAGCTTCCCCTCGCCCAGGCTGGAGAGAGGCTCTCTTTTTGCCCATATGAATCACTTCTCTCAGTCCAAGTACGTTTAGTTTGTCTCTGCTCTGCATCCCTATTGCAGCCCATCCAGCCACCCTTCATCCACCTGGGGAAGGGGAGGTAAACTGAAAGGGGGCAAGGATGGATTAAGAAGGGTGCTTAGCAATTCCCATGCTTGGTCATGAAGTCCATGACAGTTCATTTGAAGGTCACAAAGAGCAGTTCTGGGAAGCTGTGGGGTTTTTTTTTCTGCTGTATGTAACTGTTTGTCTTGTGCTCAGCTCAGTCACAAACCAGAACATTCTCACTGTCTGCTGAAGGTTAGAGTCCTCTGTGATGAAAAGAAGGCTTTTTATCTGACTTGCATGGTTTAAAAGTAAATAAACAAATAACTAAATAAAAGCTCAAGGGCACACACATTCTTGGGTTTCACAGCCTTGCTCAGTCATCTGCAGCATGAACAGCAAGTTATGTGTGTGGTTAGATCTGCTTCTTTGTGGCTCTGAGTGTTCAACATGAAAAAGGGAAATGAAGGTACATTTTGAGAAGAAAGCAGTACCGTCACTTAAAATTAAGGTTATAATTTCCTTTCAGATATATTCACACTGAAGAGCTTTTTTCATCAAGACTTATGATTGTGCTAGTTGAAAGAGATTACAAAGTGACTGTAAAATCTCTGTCAGGATATAAAGGCCACTCACATAAAAATCAGGTCCCTACAGTGAGCCCCAAATTTGAGCAGCATGGCAGAAGCACATTTATTTCTAAGGGTGTCCACAGCCATGCTGGAGTTCAAGGCTCTGAGCTGATCCAAACTTGAGGGCTCTTGTGACCTGTGCTATGATCTACACTGCCAACGGTTTCATAATCAGGTCGTACAAGTCACTTTAAAAAAAAATTATTTTGCTGGCAAGTGCATTGCACACTCAGAAGCCTTACTGAGATCAGATGAAGGCAGCCAGTAAGATGAATGAATGATCTGTATTGTCTATGGTTTTATTTCAGGGGTTTTCAAGTCCTCATCAAGACATCTTTTTTCACTGGTCTTGGAGAGTTTGAGATCTGTAGTAGTTGCAATGGTTAGAGAGCTGATTTCCTCTAGTGTGAGATTAAATTTTCTTAAATGAATGGATGCAAATATTATCTATAATATTTTCCAGTTTTTCAGGAATTGGCCAGTTTACAGCTTTGGGACCAGTCAGCTATGAGGTCCTGAAACAAGGAGTTTGAAATGTTGGAAACACTGGAAAAAACTTTCTAAATTGCTGATTGACTGAAGCTTGTCTGTTGCTGAACTGGAAGGGGAGTTTTTATAGTTCTTGGTTAGACAGTATCCCCAGCTAGATTTCAAGTGAGTTTCCTAACCCTAAATGAATTAATGGTACTATTACTTCCCAAATAGGGAGTTAATGTTTTGTTAAGCACAGAGTGTAAAAGGGCTCTGATACTTCAAAGTCCTTTGCCTACTGTGTAGGCAATGTAAAGGTTGCCAGTCAGAGATCATTGCACCAGAATTTTATTGTTCTCTGTGTTCCACAGAAGAAAATAAAACTGCACAAAAAAACATGCATTAATGTATTTTGTGAGGTTAAGTGTTCAATATTCAAACTGTCCTTATTTTTACTAGTTTCACACTCTTCCTTTGTTTGTGCCATTAGAAAAGATAATAGAAAGCTGGATTTCATTATGCAGGCTCAGTCTGGATGTTGCAGGTGAAGATCTATAGGAATTTCAAGATAAACCTTCCTTTTCCATGCCTTTGAGATCTATGGATGTGCAAGATTTCTGCATTTGTAAATCAAGCTGTTTGAGTGCAAATATGTGAAAAGCAGTTTTCCACCTTTAATTTCTGATGTCATTCACCTCTAGCTGTCCGCATCACTGAGCACATGTAGATGTGCGTGAGGAGAGGATTATTTTCCTCTGTCAGGATTTACTTCATGAAGGAAGAACTCCTTGACCTTCCTTGGTGGGTTGCTGCAGTGAAGTCCAACTTTTCTTGTGGCTCAACTTAAGTTTAAGCTGATATGTCTCAAGCCTGACAAATGCCATCTGGCTGAACAGGGTATCCATCCCATCAGCCACGTACTACATATGCATTTTTTTGTGAGCAAACTACTCTTAAGTGACTGGAACAACCGAAACCACCACACAGACACCACTAAGCAGAATAAGTCTTGCAGAGAACAAATAAATGATCCAGGGTCACAGAGGTCCTGTAGTTTTGTTTGCAGTGAAAGTGAGCATTAACTTTTTTTCAGAAAGGGCTGGCAGCCAGAAAAGAAGTGTGTGCATGTTACTTCATTGTGTGTTAAACTGATGACCAGTTAGAATTGAGTAACATCTGTCAATAAATGAGTGAAACTTTTGTGCAAGGAGATAAAATTAAGAAATTCTTATGAATTAAGTAACTGGAAAACCGGCATGAGAGGTATATGATGCTTTTACTTCTTTATTTAATCTGTGTATATTTTTTGAAATTACATCTATTACTTGACACCTCTTTGAATAAGCACTACTTAGTCTGCCATAGAAATATGTTTTTCCCCTTCCCCTCCCTTTTTCCTTTTCCCTGTGTTTGATTTTTTGAACTTAATAGTATATTGATACAAAAGTCTGCAGGTTAAAAACTTACTTTAACAGTTCCTGAATTTATTGAATATTGCCTTTTTATCACAGATCTCTCTCAATGACTTACACCTTACACAGAACACCTGTATCCAAAGAAACACCTGGTGGAAGGAAACCTTGCAGTGAAAAGCACAAAAAGCATGTGCCATAGGACAAAACAAGCATGTCATCCATTCATTTTTTAACTGGGAGAGAAACACACAATCCTGGAGAGCCAGCAACACATGAACTTCCTGACCTTTGTGCTGCTGTAGTCTCTGTAATTATTGAATAGTGGGGATGGGCTGAGGGCGAAGGAGGGGTATTTGGGGGTTGGCCTTGGCAGTGAGATCAGGTTACATATAAGGGAGCTGCAGCAGGTTTGGGAACACTGACAGAATATATTCCCCAGTGCAGAGCTCAGTGAGTTTGGATCCTGAAATCATGAGCGCTTGCCCCTTTGCGGGGAAGAATTACCTGTGAGTCCTTCCTCTCTGTGTTTTGCTTTATAAATTCAATTCAAATGATATTGTGTTAGTGCAAAATATGAAATCTCAGAGAGGAATTCTTTATTATCAACAAATAGACAGCTGTAGCTATGGCTAAATGAAAATAGATCTTACAAGGACTTGTCTGAACGCTTGTTGTTTGATGAACTAAATGTAATGCTACCAGCTGTTACTGTGACAAAGAATTTCAGTTTTTGTCAAAAGCCGGCTTTGCTGGTTCTGTTTATCAAAATAAAGCATTTGTTTGAATTGTAGATGCATCTGTTAGTAAAAAGGCAGGTATATTCGTAGTTCTTTAATTAAATCGTTGACATATTTATTTCATTTTCTTCTTAGATTTAATTTTAGCAAGCTATCTTTGGAAGATGAAAATGAAGACAAATCTCAAGAAGGCATAAATAAAGCCAGCAAAGGTGGGCTCATCTATGGAGAATACCTACAAGTAAGTTGAATGATTTTATATTTGTTGTCCTGGTTGCTCTTACGACTTGAGGCGGGACCTGGATTTGACACTTCCCCAGCAGTTGCTAAGACAGGTCTCCAGGTGTAATAGGCACAGGTGCCCAATCTCAGCTAGAACTCAAGGTGGACTGTGGAAATTCTTCTCAAACTGCAAGGAAGATCGAGATTTTGGGGGTTTTCGTAGGGAATTATCTGTATTGGTAAGCCCAAACTGTAAAGTGACGCACCACAAAAAGCTTTATTTCATCTGACAGTCATCACTTGGCAATTTCTGCACATCAGCAGGCTGTGCAACTTCCTTGAAAGCCCACAATACTTGGCTGGAAAAATATATTTCAGAAATCTAGGGAGTAAGACAATGACTTGTGGGGGAGGGGAATGATTGCATTAAAAAAACCAAACAAAAATGGCAAAAACTAGAAGTAATTAGGAGACAAGCAAAAATAAAATGCCAGAGGTAATAAAAGAAGTTTTTTGGTTTTTTTTTTTTTTTTTCTGACAGGGTGAACTGAAGTGAGGGGAATTACTCTGTGCTTTTGAACTGATTTGTTGATATACTATTTGGAATCATGAAAAGTTGTTTGTTTTTTTTTTTTTTTTTCTGACAGGGTGGACTGAAGTGAGGGGAATTACTCTGTGCTTTTGAACTGATTTGTTGATATACTATTTGGAATCATGAAAAGTTGTTTGTTTTTTTTTTTTTTTAAAGCTATGATTACATTGTAAACTTGACTAAGAAAAGAAATTTAGTAATCTCAGAAATGAAATTATTACTACCCTATGAAATTATTACTACAGCCTCAAATCAGAGCTCTTATGCAAATGTTATTGTATGATTACTCCTAATTTTACTGTAGGAACTCTGTTTTCATGGGACATGAGAGGATAGATCTAAAATCTGGAAAGCATGCTGGATATTTTGTTTCCTCTTTTTTTTTTTTTTTCCTATGTATGTATAACTAAAAATATCCTTAAAATTATTTTCAAAATGTTGTTACTTGAGGTACCTAAATGTTTCATTTTAGGCAACATTTTTTTTAATTTAAAAGTCATACCTGAGACAATTTAGTCAAACTTCTCATATAACCTAGAGTGTGTTGTCTGTATGTGTATTTTAAAAAAATATTATCCTTAAAAATTAGCTGTATGCAGTAGGACTACCATTGCTAATAGTAGAATTGACAGCTTTACAGAAATTTCTCACCTTTATTTTTAAGCTGAACAAAATATTGAATGCCCAAGAACTTGAGAGTGAGAAGAAAGGGAAGAAAATCCATGATGAGCATCTTTTCATTGTGACACATCAAGGTAAGTGGAGGAGTGCAGTGGTTAGTAACCAACATTTTTACACCAGATAGTTATTTGGTGCCGAAACATGCAATATACAATTTGTTTTCATTTTAGACACTAGCACAGCAACAGCTCTGTCTTTTATCAGCTTTTATATTTGTATATATCCCTATATAAATTGTAAGGCTGTAATCAACTCTATGCCTGTGAAGCCAGAAGCATAACCTTTGGATTTGGTAAACTGAGATATAGATGGTTCTATTCTTAGGGAAATTAAGGTGGTGAAAGTCTCTGTATCATCCAAGCAAGAGGCTGCTATGCAGTTTATTGGAGTCAAATTTTGTGTGTTGCCTTATGCCTTCTCTGAAACTTCTATCCAGTTTTAACCTTCTAGAATCTTTTAGAAATCATCACACTGATTAGGCACTCCCTAATGCTCATATCTGCCTATTTTTCAGAGCCTTGCCTGATGATATTTTCTGTTATTGACAGAAAACATGCAAATTATAAGCAGCTCTGGAGTTAGATTTTATTGAAGTATCAGATCTGGATTTTCTCTTTCCTCCTTTTGTAATGAACAATCTGTAGATCAAATATCTGATGTGTAAAAACATATTAAAAACAATCTGTCAGTATTATTGACTCTAGATAATTTTGTGTAATACTTTAGGTAAAGGGCAGAATACTGGAACAGGTAATAATTGTATGTGTCAGCATCTCTGTGCACTGGCAATGTAAATGTAGGCTATTCATTTCAAATCAACATGTAAGAATTTCTCTTTCTTGGTGTTAAGAAGAAAAAACAAAGTGACCTTGAAGTTGATGCTAACAGTATCTTTCTTGTTGTAGCATATGAACTTTGGTTTAAGCAGATTTTGTGGGAAATGGACTCTGTGCGAGTGATCTTTCAAAATGGTCATGTAAGTTAAAAACAAATATTAATTTTTGGAAAATTCAGCCCTGTTTTTCTCTTCTTTCCTGCCTCTCAGCCTGACATACTTGGGTTTACTAAAGCAACATGTGCTCTTTTTGAAAACAGCATCAAAAGACCAAATAAAATTTGGCTGAGTGACTCATATCCTGATAGTACAGCTTTTTGATCAGCAAAATCTCATTTCCTCCTGAAGTATGCTTTTGTGTAGATCACCTTTCAAGGCCAATTTCATAGGCAAAAATGCTCTTATAGTCTCCTACTAGAGCTGGGTAACTGCAAAAACTTAAGTTGGAAATATTCTACTGCAGAAAAAGCAGGCTCAGAGGCAAAACTGAAAAGCAGAAGGCTCACAGGTATTATGTTTAAAAGTAATTTCTGCCTTTGCTCAATTTTTGAAGTCTACATACTACATTCTTCCATCTGATATCTGCTGTGAGAAGGAGAACTCGTTTTTGTAATTGTGTAATAGTAAATCCAACAGAAAAGCAAGAATTCAAAGCAGGGTAATACTGTGTGACAATTTCTGAAAATTACAAATATAAGCAACTCTTTACATTTGTCCAAAGCTAAACACACATTATAACAATAGGTAACAATGGAAAACTCTTGACTTGATACTACCTCCACAGAAAAAAGCTGACTGCATGCAATTTGAGAAGTACCTCGAGTACATCATGAGCATGTGTCTACAAAGAACATTTGAAACTAGACCAGACTGAAACAAGGAACCTTCTTTTCATAAGGTCCAATGAAAATGTTCTCTGTTGTCCACGATAGTCTTAATTTCATTAGCTTTTTAGTTTAACATTTTATCAAATTATAACTGACCAAAATCAGTTCTTAAAAAGAAGAATAGTATTTCATTATTTATTTTTGTGGGAAATGAAGCCTTGTTTAAAATTAGAATTTGAAATGCCAATGTTAAGGTCAAGTACACAGCCAGGCAATTAGGGAAATGGTTATCATCTGCCATTTTTTGTAGTTTGATATTTCCTGGTTGCATGCCCAGATTTTAGAGAGAAGTTTAATTCCATTGAAACTGAAAGGAATTTTAGCAGACTCCTCTGCAGGCAAAGTGTTCAGCTTAGCCAAAAAAAGAACATCTGTGTTTTCCATTTAATATTTTCTATTTCCCACCAGATGTAGTCTTTTCTCGTCTTCTCTGCTTGCTAATGCACATTTCTGATGATCATGTTTTAGATGTGCCCTCCTCATGTAGTCAGATTATTCTGCTTCTCAACTTTTAAGTAATTTCCATACCTGCCTTATGGCTTGTTCCTTCACAAGAACAGAAATTATTCTAGAAGTAACTATAACAGAAAGTATATAATTATCACATTATATAATATAAATGTACAATAATATTGTAATTATTGGAAATTATAATTATATAAATTATTTAGCTTTAGAATTTAATTTCTTTGACTTCTATTTTAGTCAAAAACATAGAAAAAAAACCCTATATGATAGGCCTACTTGTAAGTCAGAAAAAATGGATCTCAATCTTTGAAAATTATAGTTTCAGTTTCCAGTTAAAACCCAGAGCACTCTATTCCATATGAGATTCTACTGCTATGGATTTCACATGGGAAGGACTTGGGAACTATAGTGATGTACAACAGTGAAAAGATGTGCAATAACTAAGTAGGATCTAGAGAAAACACCATTCTGTATGGTTATGAACTTTATTTTTTCTACAGGTAAGAGATGAGAGGAACATGCTGAAGGTTATTACTCGAATGAACAGAATTTCACTGATTCTGAAACTACTTGTGGAACAGTTCTCAGTTTTGGAAACTATGACTGCATTGGACTTTTTTGATTTCAGGTAAAGACTTAACTATTCCTCCACAGTAATCCATGAGCTGGTAATTCCCATCCTTAGAACTGCTTGTGAATTTTGCATGTGTGCTGGTGTCTTTCAGCAAGCTGAGAGCTCACCTTAGAGAGGCAAACATGATATTAACGCACAAAGGTCAATTACGAAATTGAGCCTGAGTGTGAGTCCAGAATGTTCTGCAAAGAAGTACATGTGAATTGTTGACGCTTTGGGGTAGGGTGCTACTGACTGGTCTCAGAGTCAAAAGTTAAAATAACAGGAACAACAGAAATAGCTCTGCATTTTGGTACCCTTTCTCTTCTATCTTTTAATGTTCCCTAATAAAAAGAGCAGGAAACTACAATTTTTCTTCACTTGTTTGAAGATCGAAACATCTGTATCATCTAGCATTACTCTACAGCAGGGGAAATCCATGGGCTAATCATGTGTTTTGATCCATGCTTGCTTCAGCTTTTCAACCAGATACTGTCATTTGATAAGTAAACATAAGATTAAATCAATGATCTGCCAAATCTTGTACTCGCAATTCAAAATGCATTACAATTACCTAGCAATGTGGGATTTCAGCTTACTTTTTTTAGTGATGGGTTTTCAGCATGGTCAGACAATTTAACTCTTAAAGACTCCCATTAATGAATCCTTCAAAAAAAACCAAAAACCCACTGGAAGTTTTTCTGAACATTATTCTACTGTACAGAATAAGGCAATATATAATACTGCATATATATATATATTTAATAATATATAGGAATTATGCTGTATAACTTTAAAATGCATTCGTTGGCACTTTATTGCAGTGAAAATTTTTGTAATAGCTATTTGGGGTGAAACTACCTATTCTGTTTGGAAAAGAAATGCTATTCACTAATGTTTCCTCATGTACATCACGTGCACAAAGCTGCCATTTTAAAACACAGTACAAACATAAGTGTGTGACTGTATCTCTGTATGCAGAAACAATATAGAACTAGAAAATAACATTATGTTGTATGAACATTGTAGTTGCATTAAAATTGCTTTGCTGTTTTTCTCTTTTCTTAAATGCAGTCATATAAAAATGCTGAGATAGCTATTTGATAGTCTTCAAATGTGAAATATGGGTGGGTTTTTAAAGAACAAGATAACCAACTGCTCTAAAATAACATCCTGCATTTTTGTATCTTCTTTTCTTCTATTCCCAAAGATACTACCTAAGCCCAGCCTCAGGCTTTCAGAGCCTGCAGTTTCGCTTGCTAGAGAACAAAATTGGTGTTCCCCAAAGTCTGAGAGTCCCTTATAATAGAAGGCATTACCGTGATAACTTCAAGGGACAGGATTATGAAGTACTGCTTAAATCAGAGCAAGAACCTACTCTACTGCAACTTGTGGAGGTAACAATGTCTGTCTTAGACCTTGCTTCGTTCTGCCCTATCTCCCAAGAATGTCCTTCATTAGTGTCAGCGACCAATTCTTCTACCTTAAGAGAAGCAAGCATGTTGGCAAATTCTCTGTTAATTGTGTTTTGGACTCTTGCCAGATTTTACATGACAGAAAGCTAGTCATTACTAAACCAACTGATTTTTCACAGCATCTCCTTTCATCTGAAAATTCTGTCTGTAAAATGCACTCTGGAAGTGCAAGCTAAGAATGTAAATGTACTGTTTTATTTGCATTGTTTTTCCTGACTGTAAGTCCTTTTGAGAAGAAAACTGTAAAAGTAGTCCCACTGTTAGTGATGGCTATTGCAGAGGTTAAAAATTATAGATGGCTCTCTACCTTCCTTCTGAGATTTATCATTATTATTATTATCCTATATATTTGTGGAATAAGATTGTTTTATTGTAGTTTGTTGTAAAGACACCCTTAGAATGAGGCAGCTTTTGTCCTCCAACACCGGCCATTTAATTTGGAACCTGATGGGGTTGGTATGGTGCCATTATGCAGGTGTAAATCATCTGCATGGACATGCTGAATTTAGCAATAAGCACTTCTACAGGATACTAAATCAGAACTGTGGTAGTATAATTTATGTTGCTATAACTTGTAATTCTGGGATAATGCACTTGCATTGTTATTGCTTGAGCACATTATTATTATTACTATTATTATTAAAGGCATGGCTGGAAAGAACTCCAGGACTCGATGCAGAAGAATTTGATTTCTGGGGACAACTTGAAGTGAATGTTTCAAAAGGTCTAGAAGAGGAATTTGACTTGATACAGGTATAGCGTACTCTTGAACTACCCATAAACAAAGGCAGCAAGAAAAAATTATATTCTGATATAAATTTAACTTTGGGCTCACTCACAGTTTCTCACCTACTTCACTTAATCTTCATCAATCTCTGTATGCAAGAAGCAGAAAAAATGGCAAATTTTTCAGGAAATAGGAATATTTTTTAAATTTGACATTTAAGATGATTTAAAGCATGAAATACATGGATGATTTTGACTGCAAAAGGATTGGATTAGTATCAATGGAAGGGCTGAGGTTGATTTTACTGAAAATACAACTTTACCTTTAGTTATTACTTGCATCTACAATCCAGAGTAAATAGGAAGTTTGGGCCCCTGAGCTGAGAATATGGAATGCCACTATAAACAGCCTATTTCTGTTTAACAGTATGTGGCAATTTGCTGCTATATGATCATTTGAATTATGCTGGAAAATAAGGACCAGAAAATCCCTGAATATTTTAAGACCTGTAGCTTTAAATAACATTTTTAATTTTTTCATTTTTAATGAAAAAATTACAAGAATTAATCAACTTCCTGAGAATATCTGTTTACAACTTTCTAATTTATGTAAAGTTTTTTATTTACAATTTTCTTACCCACAGCTCTTCAAGGATGTAATATTTTTTGCCGTGAGAACACATAAATCAGACTTCAAACAAATTAATATTAAATGTTTTCAAGGCATCTAGACCAAAACAAGTGATAAGTTGCCAGTTTATTTGAATATTTATCTGAGTTTGTTGGCATCTATTTAATTGTATATTTCTTGGTAATTATACTTTTCAACGGACAGTGACTTGTTTCTTATTTGCAAATACAGTTCTTACATCTAATATGCAAACTTCAGAGTATTTATTTAAATAAATGTTGCATAATGAGTCATTCAAGTGCTTAATTTTCCCTGTTGAATTCTAAAATTTGTCTTTGTTTTAAATACCAAAGGCCAAAGCAGAATCAGAAGAAAAAGATGACTTACTGTCTGAATACCAAAAACAGAGAGACATATTACTTTCATTATTTGATGAAAAACGCCATGAACATCTCCTCAGTAAAGGTAGATTGTATTACCATATGTCAATATGCACTTTGCATGTTTTAGACATGTTATTTATTATCACATAATAGCATTACATTTGCAGAGGAATGAGCAACAAACTAAGGACACTTTTATCTTGCAGGAGAGAGACGACTGTCCTACAAAGCACTGAAGGGGGCCTTAATGATCTATTTCTACAGGTAATGTAAAATGTGGCTTTAATGGTGACTGGCAGGAGGAGAGGTGAAGGTTAAGAACAGCAGCACAGGTTTGGTTAGGTTGGAATGGGCTGTGGAAAGCAATGTATTTCAGCCCTCCACAGGAACCCTGGTTAGTCAGACACAGCTTGAAGATCAGACCAGGCTGCTCAGGGACATGTCCAGCCGAGTTCTGCGTATCTTCAATGGAGGTGGCACAACGCCTCTGGGCAGCCAGTTCTTGTTTGACCAGACGCTGCCTCTCAGATTGTAACCAGTAAATGCCTTGTTCTACCTGTCCTAGAAAGATTTGGAGTCCTTTTCCAAGTACAAGGGAAAAGGTGCAGATCAAGGCTTACATGGCAGAAGCATTTCTTAAAATATCTACTGGTATTTCTGTACCAATTTAGGAAAGTGACTTTAAGTCACTAAGCACTCATGAAGTGCAACTTTGAAAAATACAGCACATGCTAAGAGGTCTCACTGTATACTCTTTCATTTTCCAAGGGAGGAGCCTCGTTTCCAGGTTCCCTTTCAGCTTCTTACTTCCCTTATGGATCTTGATGTGCTCATGACTAAATGGAGGTGTAAGTTTGACTTTTTTGCCTGTGACACTCCCTCTTCTAGATGCAAGTAAATTGTTCTGAGTCTTAGAATTGAGCTTTGGAGTTTATGCTTTAGGAATGACATTTTTTTCATTTGTAGTTCAGCAAAGAGGAAAGATAAATAGCTGCTTCTGTTATCATTAGATACATAGGTAGAACTAGCACTGCTATAACCGGCTTTAAGTGTACTATTTTATTTAAGGGACAGATATATAATTCTCAGTGTATCACAAAAAGTCATAATGACATCTCTTTATATGCAAACGTTCCTTCTGCTCCTTCCCTATCTAGACATACATAAGTGAATGTAGAATTCTGTATTAACAGAGCATAGTAATGTATAATAATTATTAGCGTGTTCATTCTGAATTAACAATAATTTTATATTAATTGTATGAAGAATGGCAGAATTAACTCCTGCATTGCTGAAGACCTAGTTCTGTATCCCTGTAAAGATCGCTACGTGACCTTTAATAAATGTGACTGTCTAGTTATATCTAGACACTGAACATGTACCCTTTTCTCCTTTTGTATCATTTAGACAACCATGTCTGTCTGGTGCACAGAATGATTGGCAGCAAGGCTGGCACTGGAGGCTCATCAGGCTACCACTACTTGCGCTCAACAGTGAGGTAGGAATAACATGTTTGCCCTGTTACCTGCAATAATGCAGTTAATAAATAATCTAATGCTGGGAGATGTATTTCAGACAGCTCACTGGAGGCCATCTTCCCTGGTTGTTGTACATTTATTTATCAGGTGATGTATATAAATTCCAAGTCTTCTAGGGCAAAAATAACTTGAATGTCCACTGTCTTTTTTAGAAAGCTCTCCCAGCTCTTCTTTAATGTCAGGTTTACATTGTTCCTAGATAAATTTTGCTGGAGATCACACCCTATGTACTCTGCAGTTTCAGAAGAAAGATGTTACTATAGAACCCTACTTCCCTTTTAAGCCTAATCTGCTATGCCTAAGAAAGTTAGGACTGGATTCTTTCTCTGCAATATGTAGGAGAGTTAGTCCAAGGAATCTTGTTAAATACATGCGAAGGAATGATTACTGAGGATTTACAAATTATGGCCTTCTATGCTGATGGAATTATTGTTCCAATTGTCTTTTTCAGTGACAGATACAAGGTGTTCGTGGATTTGTTCAATCTTTCAACATTTCTAGTGCCAAGACACTGGATACCAAAGATGAACCCAAGCGTTCATAAATTCCTTTACACTGCAGAATACTGTGACAGCTCCTACTTCAGCAGTGACGACTCTGACTAGCCTGCCTTTCTAGGCTGGTTGCTGTAAAGAACTTCATGACTTTCACCTTGAGTGGTGCTGCCAGCCATTCTCACAGAGTGTGGGCATGTAAATATGTATTTATGTATGACAGCTATGTGAATAGTAGGTTTGTGAAAGAAACATAATTGCTTGTAGAAAAAATAATTTGTATTGAGTTAGACTAGGTTAAAAGTAAAATGATACCCCAATACAACTCAATGACCAGTTTAACTCTTAGTTGGCTTCTTAAAGCTTACACTTAAGAGAGAGGGAGCAAATTACACAGTTATCATGACCATGACTTATTTGTACATATTTTTGTATTTGCTTATTTTCCTAATGGCTGCTACTAATTTATGATTAGTTGAGGATGTAATAGTCTCATCACCTTCAGAAGAATATTAGTTTCTGAGCTCTAGTGCAGTTTCAAATGGAATTTTATGTTAAGTTTCAAAAGCTAGATTCAAAAAAGTAAGTCCTGAATCTATAGAAACCAAAGCATCCTGAACTTATAATACATCAAGAATCATGTTGCTACCTGTGGGTTACATGAGAATGGAAATCCCTTACATAGAAATACTGTTAAAAATAGCAGATATAAGTACTTTGCATTTCAAATAAAGCAGTATTAAAGCTCATCTTTTGTTAAGTCTTCTTCTAAAGCAAACTATTAAGTCCAAACAAGAGTACGACAGGCATTTAAAGTGTTTTTTATTCAAATAGATCTATAATAAAAGGCAACTTTGGCTAGAGAATATTGATAAAGCTGGGTCATCTTCTCATTAAATTGGCTTTGTTTTTAAGTGCTTCCTTTGGAAAGACACATACCTAGACTGTAGGCTGGAATTTCTGGTAAGTTCTCTCTACCACAGCAGTTCAGTTCACTGGCAGTAACACCTCACAATCACTGGTGGCACATCTGTGTTTCATACTGCTGTGACTACATTACTCTTATCAATGCCCATTAGGAACTTTGGCAATTGTTTTCCAGTTCTGCAAGTGTGCTATCTGTTGTTTGTAAGCCACTCAGGGGAGGCCAGACTACACAACACTGCGTACAGAAGAATTCACATTTTGTTCAACTGAAGTTTTCAGACAAGTAAATTCAGTAAGTAGCAAAACCTGAAGTAAAGAAACATTATACTTGGTCTTCCTTTCATTTAAAATATTTACAATTAGAAGGACTAAAACACAATACTTAACAATATACAATTATAAATACTCACTGCATTTGTCATAAAAAGGTTATAAAAAACTAATCTATTAACATGGTACAGTAATTGAGTGCAAAAATTACAGAATTGCTTCAATACTTTTCATAGGAGTCCTTCTTAAAAGATACAGGTAAAGCATTGCAGGTGAAAAGTTCAAAGCATTTTAGAATTACATGTTTGGTTTTGAGTTCTAGTTATATCTGCCAGCAGCTGCAGTTTCACATCTTAGCAAAGCTGGAAGCCCTTTTTTACTTCCAGCAAGTCCCACCTCTGAATTCAATTAACGAGGGAAATTTAACACTCACTCTATTTAATGTATTCTGTACTTGCTGATTTTCTAAATTGTTACTCATGATTCTTATACTCAAATATACTCTTATACTATTGATTCTTTCATCCAAATTCCTTCTCATTTGCCATCACTTCTTTCAAGATTTTTCTATGGAGAGCACTATTCAACACCTGGATGAAGTTCACATTTGAGGCTTTGGTCCATCTTTGGAACTTCTTTTTGTGCACTCTGCAGTTGATTCTGAATCTTCTTACTCCATGAGAAATTTGGCATTCAACACAAACTCCAAATAAAAACATTTTTAAAAACTCCAGCCAGGGGTTGCAGGAATTGCCCTTACAGCCATTTCTTACATTAGAAAATGCTGTTTTGAATTACATCTCATATAGAGTGCATGGCCAAATGGTCTTGTGGTCTTTGACCAGTTGTAGAGGCCCAGAGAAGTGTCAAACAAATACTGCAGAAACTGTATCTGCTATACCTACAAAGGAAGTAAAGTTTGGTTTTAATAAATACTGAAGTGGAGACTTCTCAGAATTCATATTCATATAATACCCTCTCCCCTCCCTGCCATGGCAGTAGGAATCCAGGGAATCATCTGCAACCCTTTCATTTCTTCATTGCCTGGCACTGTGTATAGTTGAAACCTAATCTCTCCTTCCTCTGCTTTTATGTTCCAAACTTTTTATTGTGGTGGTATCAGAGCACCTCTATATCAGAAGATAACATCTCTGTGTGAAAATTAGCAACTACTACTCTTTGCTGGATTGTTCTTGTGTGGTACACTACAGAAAAAGTGAAAATCCCTGCTTTTTCAAATTTTGAAAATAACACATCTTTTCTCCCTACCATCTCTAATTGACTTGCTTTATGACCTAAATTTCTCTTTCCAAGTTATTGTTGTTGTATAAACAAACAAGAACAAAAGATTCAGCAACATGAGAAAGCTATGACTGGATACATTGTTCTGACCTTCACAAAGTGCAGGCAAACTGAATATTATCTATTCTTATTTGCAGAAGATTTAGGTAATCTAACACCTCTTGCAATAACTGAGAGCTACTGTGAAATACACATGGAAGAGAAAGCCAGTGGAAGACCTCCAGTGTTACTCTAACACATAAAATTACAACAGATGTATTTCCCATCTAGTGACAATATCCCAGCAATTTGGCTCAGCAATCTCTGATGGTAAACAGGAGCTTGACTTGCCTTACCACCCTATCCAGCAGAAACTGGGTATTTAATGCTACAGCAATCCCCCAAACACAAATTTCATGCAAATATTAAAAGGGCACAAGATGGAACTAGCATTAAAAATATACATATCTGTCCTACAGGAAAAGCCACAGACAGGGTCCACAGTTCCCAAGCAGATTCACTTTTCATATTTGTTTGCTAAGCTGAGCCCAGAGCTAATGGCACCCAGCAGCCAAGCACAGCAGCTGTTTTAGCTCCAGGGAGTACAGCAATGGCACCCACCTCAAACCATGACACAGGGCTAGATAATTTACAGTGCCATTACCTCTACATGGTCAGGGACCACAGTATTTTAATTATTTGTTATGTCTTATACAGCTTTACCTTTACACAGTGCTTTTCAATCATTCAACTATATGGCTTGGTTGAACTAGCAACCACTTTAATAATTTTTCCATCTGGACTCATTTAACCTCTTTTAAAGCACAGCTAATTGTATTCTGTATTGCCTCTCTGAGGATCCAATTATATCTCTATTATATTATTATATTATATTACTTTATCACAGCCTTACTTACATGGGAAAACATATTCCAGTCTGTGGTCTTTACCACTTCACTTATTTTTTGTCAGACTTACCACAGACGTTGCCGCCTATCTTGACACGAACATAGCCACCTATTCCCCATGTCGGCCCCCAAGAGTTCTGTACAATCCAGTAAGGGATGCTACCTGGAAGAGACATTTCATGAACAAGATGAGAGTTGGAAGCTTTAGATTCCTAATACTCCACAAAGTTAATTCATTAGCATTTTAGTATCTCATAGTTTCTGATGGATTGATGATATAGGCCAGTGAACCCTACTGCTGTTCACATAAGAGAACAGAGCTAATATTCTGCTGTGGGAAAACTGGATATGGGTTCTTCTAGCACAAAGGCACATATAGCCATGGTCTTGATTTTAGAAGGACGAAGTCCCACAGAACTGAAGGAGCAGTAACTGAAAGAGTTCTTCTCCTGGGATCAGACAGCATTTCCAGAACTGATGTGACATCAAATGACACAGCTTTCAACAAAACATCAAGTTCTGGATTTTAGTCACTTGTCCCACAAAAGCCAAGTTGCAAGTAAGAAAAAGCCCACCAAACCTACTGTGCTGAAGTTCAGCTGGTGGAAACGCACCTGTTGTGTCAAAACCAGTGATAAGAACAGCATGGTTTGCTCTTCCACTGGAGCAGTGATATTGTATGATTCCACCAAGATAATCCTGCCAGCTAACGGCATCGACTGTCACTGCCAAAGGGCCCCAGTTGACAAGCATCCTCATCATTTCCTCTTCTTGATCACTGCGAAAGGAGTGAGTAAAAACCCCAAGTTACTGAAGTTAGCACATTAAAGTGACTCTAGTAATTGCAATCTACTTGTTAAGAAGAGTTTAAAAATCAAATAATTTAACTGTTTCCTCTTGAGTTCTACATACCACATAACATACATCAGTAATTATGTATTTCATACACAACAACACAATGATACAAATATAGGGGACACAAACTATGAGACAGGTGCAGATCCAAAGACATAATGCGACTAAAAAGCAGCAGGTTTCTAGGTCAACCCAGTGGGCAATGAAGACAAAATACTATGTCATTGCTTCTGTGTATCACTCTTCTTAACCAAAACCAGCTTTCAATGAACTATTAGTCTGTATTGTAATTTCTGACTGTTTTTAAACCTACAGAAGTACCTATTGTACATAATAGTACACTAAAGTATGTGCCTCAAGCATAACAAAACAGGACATTTCCACTATCAGAAATTTACCATTAGCATCTTCATACCGTTTTATTTATCTATTATACTGGAATAGGAAATTTTCATCACTGCATCATATGTTCAGTAACTAAATTTGGCAAATACAGACTGGCAAAAATATGATTGATTTGAGTTACTTATATCTAGCAGCAACACAATTCCTAGTCAGAATATTTCCTGTCTTTATTCAGTATGTAGCTATATTGCACTGATAAAAATTAGAAAAGAAGTTTCTTCACATAGAAACCTAAAAAGCTGAAGTCTTTACAGAATTCAGTTGACAACACTGTTTCTAAAGTCATGGGCTGGAGAAGATGTGGGCGGATATGTAAAGAATACTGAAGTAATTGAATGCTTCCTAATTTTTTCAATAAATTCCAATTGCTATTGGTATGATTTACTGATTCCCATAATAAAGTAGTGTAATGTCCATATACTAGAAGCTGTAACTGACTCTGTCTTCCAGTTTATACACAGCCAATTTAAAAGACCTAATTTCAAGACACAAGCTTTCTCATTTGAACAGGCTTAGTGATGGCAGTGGCGAGTGGATTCATTGTGGCAAGCCTTAACTCTCAAAGATGTTATGCATTAATCCTTCTCCAGCACACAGCTACAGAAGTGATGCCACCAACCTCATAACCTTTGCCTGGTCAATGCACTATTCACTCCAGCTTCCTTGCTGATTGCTGAACACAGAAGGAAAAGTACAGCAAATAAAAAGAATCAGTAATAGCTACCTGAAGTCATATGCAGCAAATCCTGTTATTGAAACTCCAAAATCTGAGCGATCAAAATAATGGCACAGTCCTGTCTGAGCTTTAAAAGTATATTCTGAATCTCTCACGAGTTTGACTTTTGTCTGCAAGAAGGTAATTGAGTAAGAATTTAATGCATTTGACTTTACTACTATGCAGCTCAAAAGGTATACAAAATGACCACATCGCCCATTCAAAATTCAGTGTGCTCTGGGCAAGATTAGAAATAAGTGTCATATTGTGAAGTAAGTATTTACTATCTCTAGAGCCCTTGTTCACTGAGACAGCTTCAGAAGGGATTCAGAAATCTTTAAATATGGGATGAAATTTAAAAGGCATCTCTGATTTAAACTATCCTCATGAGCAATCCTGTCAATTTCAAGACACAGAGACACTCATTCAATGAATGACTATTCATTGACTTCAAGTGACTTCCACACACAAAACCATCCTCTCCTTCGGACAGTTCAAGAAGCACAAATATCCCGAGAAGTTATATAAAATATTGTAAAGTCCAATGCTGTTCCTGGCATCAAATTCTCATGATAGTATATGATGTATTGCCTCAGCCTTTTATACCCTTCATGTCTTCTGCAGTACAACAGTGACTTCTTCAGCCTAATTCATTTTTGGTCCCTCTGTTGCCAAGAAAGTAGGAATTTTGCTTCAGAGGAATCAACGTGAGTATCCTCTGTTGTTGCTGATACTCAAACTTAATAAGTTATCTAAACTGTTATTAGCCATGGTTATATTACTGTTTAGGGGTAGAATTACAGTTTCTTAAAGTCAGGGTTTTTTTAATTAAAAAAACTAAAGAATTCTTTTTATATTCTTGTGCTTCAATCTGAGAGAGCAGTTTTTATTTCAAAGATATTAAAATGTTTCTGTTAATATATGCTATTAACACACATTTTGAATATTTCATTAAATGAAACAAAGGTAAAAGCAGTTCATTTTTCTCTGAGGTTTTCCACACACATAATTTTACAGTGTTTGCAACAGAAACTATTGAAATTTGAGATCAGAAAATGTCAAGATCCTTCAATTTCCCCCACATGCTGGTGCCTCAAATCCACGAAATGGCATATGCATAACTAGCTCTGTCTACACTGGTACTATATGCCTGCAAATGAATTCAGGAATGTTTTCAGCCCCTGTGAACTGATTTGCTACACAAAAACATATATGGACCATAAAGTTCCAATCAAATTTCAATTCTGCTTGAACAAATTCTCTCTTGGTTCCAAACTAAATAAATAGGCATGCATACATATACACAAACACATATGTGTATGCATATATGCACATGCACACATGCATTTAAAAAAAATCTGCACATTTCACCTTCCCCATCACTTTTTCCGATAAATAAGAATGCTAATATGAAAGCTGATGAAGTCTTTGGAGGTTTTTATAAAGAATTTCAAACCTGGTTCAGCCAGCTCAAAGCACTAACAGTGGATCCCCCGTTGCAGCCGTAATTATTGTATGAGCAGTCAATAACTTGCTGCACACTAAGCTCTTCCAGGTTATTTCTTTTAATTGCATAGGCAGACTCTATGCCACCTACAACGCTGAAAGCCCAGCAGCCTCCACACTGAGAGAGAGAAAAGGGAAATGGGGGAGAAAGCAAAAGTCAGCTTTGTTTTTGAAGCCTGATGTGAAAAGACAAAAGGAGGCAAAAGCGGTCTTCCAATGCTCTTCACTCAAAACAATGCTTGAACTCTGTTTTTAAGGCAATAATAAAGCAAGGTAATCATCCACTTAAAATATGGAACGGTTTTTCCCCCTGTACTGCTCTCTGAAAGCTGGAAATGCATTATGGGTCTCTTATTTTAAGGACTCCTTCCTGATGAATTTTTGCTCTTGAAGATAGGTCTGAGGTGAGATATGTATTTTCCAAAGAAAAACGTGGCCTCAGGATGAAACTAATTTTTAACCACATTAATAAGTTGTTCTAAAATTTTATAGAAACAGATTAAGTTTAAGAAATGGTAAAGTGAAATTAAACATAACAGAAAAATTCTTAGACAATAATGATATATACTGCAATTCTAGGCTCTTTAAACTGTGACATTTAAAATAATTTTATTCCTCACAAGGTCCTGTGTGAAGCACAGAAAGGAGAAACTGGGGATTGAACAGCTTTCTTTTTATCAGTGACCATAACCACTTTGGCATAAACTAATTTTGTGGGGTCTGGTTACCTTCCTATCATGAATGCATTCCCTGAGGAGTTCACTGGTAAAGATATGGGTGTTGACCAGCCAAAGGGATTCAGTCATGGAAGAAAAACAACAGGAAAGGATCTATACCTCTCTAGGTGAACCAGGGGGATGAGGTCAAGTACTGAACTTACAATGGTTCCTTCAGAAAAATATAAAATGCATATGGTGCAAAATATTTGCTAAATTAGTTAACTAGATGGAAAAATGTATTACACACAGTTTCTAAATACACAGCTTTTACACCTCATTCTTTTAAGTCTAATACCACTTTGCATGAAATGCTACCTGACTTTGTGTCTGTTCAACTGGCCACTCTTGTGCCAGTGCTCCAAGGAGCCTTCAGGCAGTGCTGGTCCCTGCAAACCCTTCATTGTGCCCTACAGCCTACCTGCTGAGAACCAGGAAAGGGAAATGCCAGGACTTACTGTTTGTTGGTTTCTCACTTCTGCAATGACCTTCTTGTCCCTCCAGTCAAACTTCTTTGGCAGAGGTTTTTCCTTTCCCTTTGGCACTTTTATGTATCTGGGAAGTTTGTGAGGTATGCTTCTTAAGTAAATAGCTAAACAGAATACAAAAGTTTATAAATCTATGAACAAAAACCCACAAACTTTACTAGAATTCAGAGGTAACTTTGATCTACAGCTACAACCGTGAGATTATATCTCATTCTAAAATCCACAGAAACTTCATGTAATTTAAAGTAATCATTATACTCCATAATGAATGTAAATATTCCTACAGTTCCAGAAAGAACAGGAATGCTCTTTGTAAGGAATGTGGGTAGGAAGTATGAAGATTTTCTGAAGTTGAACGATAGCCATAACCACTCCATAAAACAAATTTTGCTTGAAAATTTCCACAACATTTTACTTACTTAAAAAATTCTTTGTGTTAGCCATGTACAAGGGGAAAATAAGAGGAGAATAAAGTAAAGATTCTGAAACACAGGCAAGTTGCTGTTTTTTCACTAAAAAGAGTTGCTTAATTATTTAAAATTAAAAAAATATGTTAAATCCTCTGATGAATAGAAAACATTGCATCAGACGTGAAGAGCAAGAATGGAAGATTAGGTTAGGTATCAGATAAATTTTCTAGGAAAAAAAAAAAGTATGTCATATTGTTCCAGAAAGCCATAGCTGTCATTGTACAGCCTTGGTCCTCCAAGCATTGCTTGGACCATAGTCAATTTTGTATTGGGGTAGGGAATATGAACTTACTCGAGAACCGTGTGTATCTTCCATTTTTAAAACTGTTGCAACTGAAGAAAGCTTTAAAGCACGGGGAGAAAAAAGGAAAACCAGAACTGCCTGAATACTAAAACATATTCAGGCTGTGGGCAATTCAGCCTTTCAAGACTACAGAACATGAAAAGGATTGTTGTATCCTCCAGAAGTACTTACAGTTTGGTACCAGCCATTGTAAATTAGCTGACTATCATCACGGGAAGAATCTGTAAACGTGAAAGACACAGGTTCTGGGAAAGAATAAAAAAAAGTAACAGAAAAGGTATTAGAAGCAACCAGAAAATGTACCTTTGAACTCTTCAGGAAACAGGTGAGAAAACTGATTTATTCCATAGACCGCAGTCGTATTATCTTTTGATGATGAATTCAACAATCTAATCCTCTTAGCACTTTCCTGAAGGAATAAAAAAATAATTGTGGGCATTACTAAGTCAGCAGCAGGGACAAAACCGTAAGAGCAGAAAGAGAAAAGGTTAGCAACAGTAAACATGAAAACAGATAACAAGAGCTGTTCACCTCAAATTCATCCTGTATCCTTAGCAAACCAGTAGGAAAGCCATTAGACTAACTTCAACTCCAACAGATACCAAAAAACATTTGCTAAGTGCAAATAATTGACATGAAACAGACAAAACAGGCACACTAAGTTATGCCCAACTAACCTGATGTTCTTCTTCGATAGCACAACAAACCCTGTGGTTCAGAGATGCGCAAAAAATGTCTTTATATAAGAGTTAACCCCAACACGCTTCGAGTCTTGATGAAGGAAAAGAACAGTACACCGACCTAACGGCCCCCCGGTCGCCCCCGTTCTCCCTGCCGCCCCACGTCCCTATGCAGCCGCTCTGGCGCTGGCGGCCGGCGCCGGGTGCGGAGGGAGCGGCCCCGGGCGGGCGCGTCCCGGCCCCGCCGGAGCGGAGCTCTGCCGGCCTCCATCGCCGCCTTTCTTCCCCCGGCCCAGCCCGCGCCAGCTCGGCCGCAGCTCCGCACTCCAGCGCGGATGGCGAGGGGAAGCACAGCTGGGACACCTACCCGCAGAGCCGCCGCTTCTTGCTGCCGGCCGCCGCCACCGGCCTCCTGCCCAAGCCGGGTGCCTGCAAGCGCCGGGAGGGCGGCAGTGCCCGCCCGCAGCAGGCACAGGAGAAGCGCCAGCACCCGCATCGGCCACCGTGCCATGGCGGGGTGGGCCCGGACACACAGTCCCACCCGCGGAGCTGGGGCCCGGCGGTGTCCGAGCGGGAAAGGAGCCAAACCCTCCTCCCTCCCTCCCCGGCCCGAGGCTGCGCCCCGCTGCCGCTTCCCGCGGGGCCGCTCCCGGGGGGCGGGGACAGGCGCGGCCTCAAGGAGAGCCCGCCCCGCACTGCCGCTCCCGCGCCACCACCCCGGACTGGCAGAGCGCCTTCGCTCCTGCTGCGGGGATGTGCGGGATCGAGTGCGAGCTGCGGCTGAGGGTGCTCGGTGGCGCCTGGGCAAAGCCGCGTTTCCAGCGGTGTTTTTCCGTGAGGGAGACGCGCGCCAGGCGCTTGGGGCTGCAAAGGAGGGGCGAAGGGCGACTGAGCCTTCAGGTATCTCCCAGGTTATAAATTTGTGCAAGCCCTTCACCGAGAGGAAAGGTAGTTGGTACCTGCAAGCCGGGCTGCCAGCAGGAATGCAGGCTACAGGCTTTAGCAAGGGAAGGCGCGGGTGGGGAAGGCACAGGTGCCCGCAGCCCCTGGGTTCCAGGGAGATTAGCTTGTGCTGAAAGAGCACACGGAAAGAATCCTTTACTTTCCTTAGAGGCATCGCGCTGGTCCTTGAACAAGCAGGTCAGTGCTCAGCGTTTAAAGCGCCATTAGGCCACTGAGGGTTAAGAGAGCCCTCTGTTAATTTCAATCACCAGGTATCTTTACTTAATGCCTGTAAATGGGGTATTTGTATGTTTTAATCTTGCTCTACGTCTCAGTTCTCTCTGCTGCTTTTCCCCCACGCATCCCCTTGTTAACACAACTGGAAGGCCCAGGTGCCCGGTCCTGTGGTGCCAATAGCAAACCTGGCAGTGCTGTGCTTGGGGAACAAACCTGTGGGGATCACCATCCAGCTTTGCCTTTGCCCTCCTCCCATGGAATGGCTCTTGGGGGATTGGCTGAACTGCCACCAGTTTTGTTACCGGGAGGGCTATTTCTGGCTTATAGCCAGAGTATGGAAAAGCTTGTTAACAGCGCAGATTTTATTGGTTTTTCTGATATGGTTTATCATTTTAAACCCAGGAGGTGTTATTACAACATATTACAAACTCATACTGACAGATTGAGGTCTGGGATCAGCATAGGCACTAGATAGGATGAAGACAGTAATATAAGAACTGAATGGTAAAACTTTTCCAAGGATGGTCTAAACCTCAGCAGCCAAATTCTGAGGCAAATTCCATCAAACTGCCTGAGCACTGAGACCCTCGTGAGAAGTGCAGGGTGTAGTGGCTGACAGGAGTGTCAAAGGAAAGCTTGCCACGGTCACCATAGCTTTGGCTGTACTGATTGTGAGAGTAACAGAAGCCTTAATGCAGCAGTCGCATGGTTTTATTCTATATGGTACAGTATAATGGGACAGGAAAGAAGTTACTTTGCCAGATAGTGTAAACAACAGACAGGTGCTGAAATTATGCTTTATTTAAAAGCATACTTTTCATTAAAAATTTTAAATTTTCCACCAGTCTAACATGACCAACTTTAAATTGGTCTGCTGGCCTTGATATCTGTTGTTTCAGGATTATGATTATCTCAAGCTGAATACATTTTCTTATTTTTAATATATAGTCATTAAATTTTAAACCAGGCAACTTTGCTTTAATAGAACAAAGAAATAAACTTTCAGTTATTTTTCTTTTTTAAAATTTCTACACACTATGCCGTTTTCAAACAGACGTAGTCTTGGAGAAGCCGTTTTGTTTTGTGTGTAGACTTCAAGGGTTACTTTTCCCCTGAAACACATGAGGGCAGCAAAGGACTTCTGAAAATGTAGTTGCAAACAAGCTTTCGTTTTTCTTTTAATTAAAATAAATAACCCACAAACAAACAAGCGATAAATCCCCTCCTATTTTGGGAAAATAGATATATCTCAGATTGATTAGCATTAAAAATTCTGTATAGTATAGGAAGAGGAAAAGGTTTTTTCTCCTGGAGTTGCCCTCTGTGTATTAAGTAGATGTTTCAATTTATCTTGTTCAAGAAGAGAGAGTATAAGAAAAGTCAGTGTCTCCTCTGGTGACTAGCTCAGGGGGAATACAGTGTAACAAACAGCCAGAGGTAGGCGACTGACAGCTAAAGTGTTTCGGAAGGTTTTATTTTTCTACTGAACTACCTACTCTGCTATTAAAACATTTTGTGCCTGTGCTTAGATGAGCAAAATCCCACCAAAGTATACAGAGAACTCAGTCTACAGGGATGCAGTCCCTTCTCTGCTTTGAATTACTCCTGTGTAAATTTAGCTATGCTTCATTAAGATAAAAGGAAATACACTTGTAAAAATAATATCAGAATAAGGCCTCTAAAAAGAATAAGGTATAAAGTCGTTTGGTGTGTATGTTTTGGATGTTTTGTTTGGTTGAGTTTTTTAAAAGGCTTTATTGATACAATTCTTATTGCTTCATTGACATACGTAAGCCATAAATTAGTTACACTGGTCACCTCAGATAGGTGGTGAAAATATTTTTATGCTTTTTTTCCCCCCCAGACACTCTGATTTAGAATTTATGATTGTAAATAGTTTTTAAAAAATATATTTTAATGAAATTTTGTGTATCTCTATCCCATTCTGGCTATTCATTAGAAGTATTTGATGAGCTGAAACAATGCATACTAAGGGAAGAAGCAATAATGAACATATATTTAGGAATCTCTAAACTCATTGTAGGATGTTTTCTTTAAATGAGGATATTCCTTGGTTAAGAGAATTTGTTTCCCATCAGGTGTAAAAACACTAATTTCTAAAATTATTCGTAGCACAGGATTGTTATTAGTGGGTGGGTTTTTATAGTACTACAGGTTAAGATTGAAAGATCATGTTAGTATTTACTAATTAGACTTTTTTTTTCTCCAAAAATTGCTTTTTGGTTAGCTGTTTGAAGTAGTTAATTGAATCTCATTAGACAGCCTACCTTCAGTATCTCCTGTCCTCTGTGTTTATAATTATCATAGCAAACAGGGCAAAATACAAGAAATTACTTCTGAGTTGGAGACAGGTCTGGTGAGTATGGGTGTTGCTGCTCCTAAGGGCAGCAATGAGATGTGTTGGTGGAACTTCAGGTTGGAGTGATGCCCTTATAGCACTTGGGGAGATATCTACTTACTAGCAGTTTGGACTCCTTTTGTAGGTGTATAAGATATTTAACAAATGGAAAATAAATCCATTTGTATTGTGTGGTCTACAGCCTCAGAGAGAAATAATTAAATCCAGCAGATGGAGCTGAGTGCCTTTTCTTAAAAGGGCTTGTGGGGAAAAATTATGTCAGGATAAGTCCAAGGATTTGCTTATTTTATGACCATGCAGAGGTGTTGTTTGCTAATACAGTTGCACTGGTAACAATTATTAAATGTAAGCAAAGCAAGTGAGAATTGCAATCTTGGGATGAAATCTATTCCTGTGAGGGCAAATGAGTGGTGTTGATGTAGCCAATGTTCAGAAGTTGTCTTTTCTGAGCCTCAAGGTAGATGTTTTGAAATTTGTGAGAAGCAGAGAAAATTACACATGGGAGCACTTGGGTTTGCAGGAATAACCAAACTGTGCCAGGGGCTGCCTTAGGTAGATCATGACAAACATCTGTGTTGACCGTGAAGTCTCTCCTGGTAGAATGATCTTTCTTTGCAAATAATGAAATAACTGTGGGATCTGCTTCCCAAATCTGACTTGTCTGCATCTCAGCTGAATATCCTAAGCTAGAGACCAGTAAGTCTCTTTTAAAAATGTTTTTCTTCAATCTTGTCTTCTGACTGAAGAAAGCTGGCCATGGAGCTAACTATTCAAATCAAACAATGAATCAAAAAATAAATATGCAGAAAGGAGCAACACCTATTCTGAGACTGAAGTAAGATGTCCTGTCAGTTTTAGGGAGCTGAGAATTGGCTTTTCTCTGAGAAATCTGATCTGCTGATACTCTGATTTTCTGTCTTCATTGCCAGCCTCACTTGCCAGTGTCTACAAATTCACATTAAATATTCTCAGCTGAGAAAATTTCTTAGATCCAGGTCATTTGAGTCTTATTTTCTTGTTGGCTTTTTGCTTGTTTGTTTGTTTGTTTCTTTTTAATATTTAATTATCTCCAGAAAGTGGGTTAAGTGGTCAGCTTTTCATGAAGACATTCAGGCAACATTTGGTGTAGCTTGGTTTAAGGGCACAGGGATTGATAGACTTTTATTCATGGTAATTATTCTTATTTCTTCCATCAAACTGTTTGACCATGGGATGTGGACAAAGAGTGCATATATAGAAGCAATACTGTTTTATAGAATCTGCTTTGCAAATTTCTGTAAATGCTTCAGTTAATTTGTTTCATGAATTCATCAATTACTTTGTCCGTAGTGGAATCGAGCAAGAGGTTAAAAGGGCTTGCAAAATTCACATGAAAGGAGAAACAAAATAAAGAAAATAGTACCATTTAGGAATCGAGGTATTTCTATCCTACATAGATTTTTGTGCTCATTTTTGGAGGATCTGGTTGCTGACTTTCTCCATGGCTGATTATAATTAAAAAATGCTGTTGAATCATCCCAGCCTTATATTCTTTCTGTTTCATATGCAATACCTTCCTCTTTTGTTTTACTGTGGAACTTATAAGAATGGATTTTGCAGTCACATTGATGTGAATCAGTTGTGACTTACTGCTATGATTATAATACTGTTGAATTTATACTTTGTCCCTATAGTGCTTTTCATCCATAGAACTCCAATGCCCTTTGTGGGAAGGTCAGCAATGTAAAACAAATGTCAAATTTCAGTTGTCTCTTCTCAAGGCTGAACAGGCCCAGCTCCCTCAGCCTTTTCTCAATAAGAGGGGTCGTCCAGACCCCTCATAATTTTTGTAGCCCTCCACTGAACCTATTCCAGGATCTCCATGTCTCTCTTGTTCTGAGGAGCCCAGAACTGGACACAGCACTCCAGATGTGGCCTCACCAGGGCTGAGCAGAGGAGCAGGATCAGCTCCCTCATCTTGCATGAATGCTCTTCCTAATATACCCCAGGACACCATCAGCCTTTCTGGCTGTAAGGACACCGCTGGCCCAGGGACAGCTTGTTGTGCACCAGGAGTCCCAGGTCCTTCTCCACAGAGCTGCTTTACAGCAGGTCAACCCCAGCCTGTCCTGGAGCATGGGATTATTCTTCTCTGGGTGCAGGACCCCACATTTACCGCTGTTGAATTTTGGACAATTCCTCTTGTTCAGTTGCAATAACTGATTCTTCTTTTTAGGAAGAAAAAAGTGCAGTAGGAATGTGTCATATATACTTATGCTGATAAAAGTTTGGGGACAAAAAACAGGTAAAAATGCTTTTCTTATGCAGAAAGGCAAAATGCTTTAGGATTCCTAGAGGCGTCTTTCCACTTGACTTAATGCCATCATCTTATAAATTGGAATTTGAATATATTTTGAAGTAGGGGATCATAGGATAATCTATTACGCGTTGTAAAGCAACAGTTAAGCGAATTCTGGGCTTGTAGTTGTTTATATTTGATGTGAAATTTGGACTTAAATTGTTATTTTAGCATAATTTCAAAAAAATGTTAACTGTTCAATTGAGCTGATGCTTTTTAAAGACTGTAGACAAAACTTTAGTTTCACTATTATTCTATGGTCCTAGTGGTGGTTTTAGATGGTGTAAACCAGGAGGAACTCCATGTGAGTGTGTAATTTTAGTGATGTGAAATTAATGCCATGGTGAGCACAGCTGAGCCTTGTGTATTTGTCTTAGTTACAGACTTTGAACTTGTGTCTAGAGCTTGTCAGGGGAAGGGAGGAAATCCTATTACAGCTTCTAGTTTTGTTCTTACAAACCAGTACTGTCGGCCTCCTGTGTGAGACGATACATGGCAGTGCATTTAGAGTTTCCCAGATGATTAAATTACATTGTTTTGAAAAAATTAGATGATGTCAGGAGCTGTTGCACAAAACCAAGTTCCATTAATTACTCAAATATTTATTGCATTTGGGTTGATTTAAAACATAATGACAGATTACTTCACCCTTTCTCTGTTAGCAAAAGTTAATTCTTGTTGTAAAAGGGTAGTGCCAGATTTTGTGTCTTAAGGTCTGACTTGTTTTGGTTCATGAGGATACTGAGCTGCTCTTCTAATTTTCCCAGGAAGTAGAAGCTTTATATGTCATATAAAGGCAGTTTCTTAATGATGGGGTTAGCATTCCCTGTTCTACACAATCACAGCTTCTCATGTGTAGCTGAGCACAAAGGAGAACTGGAGAGGCAATTTGTTTTGAAAATCCTGATCATGGCAAATGTTACATGTTACCTCTTAAAAAGGAAAGCTTTCTTGTGTCTCAGTTTTTCCTTGGAATATTGAGAGCTCATTCAAGTTGAAGCCCTTCATACTAGAGATCATTGAATACATTATTCTTTAAAAAGGACTCAAGAAATATATTCTGCTTTTACAAAAAGTCCTTGACATTATAATTTTTCTCATAAGTTTTTTTAGATGCATTTTAATTACCAGCTAGCCACGTACACAACACTACAGTGTGTTTGTTGTAATAGCTCAGTATCCAAAGGCTATGAATACACGACATGGTAGAAGTGGAGGGAAAGTAATACATATTTAATATTGCATGAAAGGATTTCATATCTAATTTAACACCTACATTTAAGTTTCTGTTAAAATGAACAACATTAAAGTAATTTTTTTTAAACAACAGCTTTTAAATAAATTGAGGTAATTCTGAATGGAACATTTTGTCTGAAGAAATAAATATGTACACAAGATGTTCATACTAAAACTGTGTGAAAGCTTTTTGTACTTTGAGCCTGTCAGCCCCACCAAGATGTCTGTGTTGTTACCAGTGTGTCACTGTTTTTTAATACTGATGATGAAACGTTGTGTCAAACATTGTGGTTTTTTTTTTCCTTTGTGTGGTCATTTCTGGGGAATGTAGACGTAATATTCACGGACAGATGTGGATGTGATGCTGAGATTGGTACATGCTCTGTCTTCTCTCAGAGAAGTAACTATCTCTGCTGGTCGTTCATGATATGTTGCCAGTTGCTCTGAGTAAAGCACTGCTCTTTATGTAGTTTACCATGTATCTTTCTATGCACGTGGCTTTTTTTTTTTTTTTTTTTTTTTTTTGAGAGTAAGATGCTTATCCTTCTTTTGAACTTAACAGAATTTCTCTTTGGGGTGGTTAAAGAAGTTGTGGTAACCTCTACCAGGCTACCTAGAGCCAACACAAGACATACTGCTTCTTTTGGTTGACTGTGAATGTACAGTAAGATTATTATTTTCTGTGTTAAAAACACAGTTTTTCTCATTGAGTTAGTCTTGCTTAAGTATTTTGAAATGACTGAGAACCACCATTTATTTCCTGCCAAAATGGATGCAAAGAGAATATGAAGTCCTATAGAATTAGATTTCATATTTGTAGACTGCAGAAGGAAATGAGCACTAATGAGTACTTAGAAGATCTTTGTTATATGCCTTTGTGGTCCGGTTTTGGGAAGAATATGCATTACCTGAGATGTCATCCATTTGATGCACAGGCTGGCTGGCCCTAGCAGTTAAATAATTGAGATGTTATTTGCCTTAACAATTTACTGTTATTTGGAGCCAATGTTATGGTGAAATGTGTGCAATTAAAATGGTCACTATATGCTGTGGCAAGAGGTGCTTACCTAAGCCCAGCTTCTAGAGCTTTCAGGAACTAATTTTCCCTGGCAGGCCTTGTCAGGTGTATTACAGTCTGCCCTTGCTAATTACACAGGCCTTGAACAGTGCTGAGTTTGAATTGCCGCAGCACTTTTTCTTTATATAGAGTATATTCCTTTGGAGCCTGCAGCCCCACTGCACTGTACCCTGTGAACCCCTCTTTGCCATGTGGTAGGCAGCCTATGAAGCAGAAATAATGTGCTTGTCAGTGAAGCAAGTGCTGGGAGTGCGCTTACCCTTAAGATTGGCCTTATAGCTGTGGGAGAACTTTATTCAGAGATCCTTTGTTTTGAATCTGAATAGACTTGGGTTAATTTTTGCTCCTTTGTTTGAACTTTATTAAAAGGAGTTTAATATTTCTCATTCTGTTCTGTTGAGTGTGATTTTGCATAGTCAGAGGTATCCTCTGGGTCACACAGCAGACGGGGAGCAGCCCAGGTAGCCGGCCAGGAGCAGGGAGGTGTAAATCCAGGGAAATGGCCAGAAAGTCATGATTTCCAGGTAGGCCTGGTCTGGCTGTATTTTCAGTGCATTGCAAGAAAGGAAGTGAACCCACTGGGGTGGGGCAACTTTATCCCTTTATAGCATTAAAAAACACATTCTTGATGGAGACAAATGTATTTTAGAGAGAGCAATTTCTGCCTTTACAGAGAGAATATGTCCCCTTCAAGTTTCCCAGTTATATCTGGCAGCAGCCAGGGCTGACTGCAGACTTGGCAGCCACCCATGTCCCTGGTGAGCAGCTGGTGCAGCCATCCCATGTTCAAGGGATATCAGGTGACATGCAGACAAAAATGGAGATATTCATTGTTTTATTTGGATGTTGGGACAAATGGCTGGTACGTTCTCCTTTTCCTAAGAAATTTTCCTTTTGATAAAGGTGTTGACCATTTTAAATACCACAAAGTTAAGACTTGGGATAATGACATCTCATTTAAAAACCAGATATGCAGTGCACTGTGTTTTCGTTGTTAGAGTATCTCATCCAGCCATATTGTTTTGATCATCCTCTTTATTCTACTTGGCAAGTGAAGATTGTCTTCTTTGTTATTTTGATTTGCAAGAGGTTGGGAAACAACCTGTCTGCTCTGTCTGCTATAAATCCCAGCACAGGTCTCTCCTAAAGTATAGATATAATACTTAACTAGAATTGCAAGGAACACTGTACCATGAAAACTTGATAGGTCATTGATAAGTTGCACACCCCTCTGGCATGCCTGGCTAGCCTTCCTTAAATTCATTGACAAACTCTCAAGTGGATTTTAGCCTCTGACTCCTTTTTTTCTGGAGTAATCCTGCAGTTATTGAGTTACCACCTTTGGGGAATAGGAAGAGCATGTAATAACATGATAAAAATCTAAAGATTTCTCTATGGCTAGCCAAGTGAAATATCCCTGCAAATGCACTTGGTTCATTGAAATATCAAACTCCAGATTGTTGAGGTAGTGTTCAGTAACTGTAGAGAAGATAAAGTGGTTTGAATACAAGCTTAGCTCTTAAATACTGATTAGTCATCAGAGATGACTCAAATTTTGACTTCACAACTTAGTCCTTGCCCATTTCCCTTTGATTCTTGTAACCACTCTGAAGACTGAAAATTTCAGGGCAGCGGCTGTGTCACTAAGCAAAAATGCAGTACTACATTGGATGCTCAGTGAGTTTTACTGAGCAGTCTTACGTTCTGTGAGTAGGAAAAAAAATCTTGAAAATAAGTGGTCCCACCACTTTGGGCAAGAATATTTGAAAAGGATGATTAATTTATGAATTCTTTTCACTTTCATTTTAAATAAATTTCTCTGGAGGCAATTAAGAATTTCTTCCCATGTTGTAAGTTAAATTGATGAATTGTGATGGTCTAGAAATGGCTTAGATTTATTTTGGGCAAGTACAGTCTATCAAATTAAAAGTTAGTAATACATTTTATAACAGTCTTTCAATAAATAAAGAAGCCTCATTGGGACTGGTTATATAAATGCTGTTTGTAAGTGATTTATCTTCACCTCACTCTTTAAGGTCTTTGTCCAAGAATTAAGTTCGACTTTTACCAGATATTATTTCAGGAGAAGAAAGAATTAATGCATGTGAGTCAATGGCTTATTGACAAAAGACTTTCAACTTTGCTGAATGGTTTTAATCTGATTAAAATGTATTTAATGAGCTATATGTAGTATTTCAGTTACCACCTTTGAAAATACAGTAATCAGTTTTACCTTTCTGCACTGCAGGTACTTAGCAATAGTCAGGGATTTAAAGCACAAGTTTCCTTGTGCTAAAGAGTTAATTCAAAGGAGAAAAAAAAATCATGATATAAAGCCTGTTGAGAACCTCTATCACCAATTTCTAGTTCTAAGGCCTCTTGCATCTTTTCCAAACACAAAGTCTAACTAATGGTTTACTGTGGAGTCAATTTAGTATTAATTAAATACAAACCCCTAAGGATTGAAAGTGGTGTTCTTCAAAAGGACTTGAACAGTATATAATTCCATCAGCTCTCAGCTAGTTCTCATTAACCTGTAGCTAAAGGAAAAAGGAGGTGCCACAGCTAATAGCATAGCAGTTTGAGTATTATAGAGACATTCAGATGTATTTCTGCTGGGAGCAAGGTGAGAAGTCCTCCAGGAAAACCAGTGGCATAGGAGAGAGCGTGGTGGAGATGCTGTCATTCCTCCTTCTGCCTGATCCATGCCTGCTCGTACTGGCTCTGTGATATGCCATTCCCAATCTAAAAAGGAAACTACATGCAGAGAACTTGATGATTATAATGGTGATGATAATAATAATACTACTAATAAAATAGTAATAGAGGAAGCATATATGTGTATGTAATTAACACAGTGTAGTCTTAAACACAAATGATAATTTTTTTATTATAGGATATATACCTACTTTGTATACGTAAAGTAGGTATACATATATATGTATATATATACACATATATGTATATACATACTTTATATACAGTCTGAAGTTATAAAGTTGAATAATTTTGTTTGATGTTATTAAATATTAATTATAAAAAAGGCATTTAATAGCATTGAAATGCAGCAATTGAAATATTTTTAAACAGTATTTTTCAATTCTTTTCACAGTTATTTATAAGAGAAAATATTTTAGTTAAATATTATTCAGAGTGTATTTCAACTGATGAGACTTTTTTTCCTAAGACAGTCTGGTTGGTGATGGTAAAAACATACATTTTACAGGTTGCATTTACCAAGGTAGAGAGGGACATACTCAATTTTTACTCAGTACCCATTATTTTAATAGCAGAAGGACCACTTGATGTAAAAGTATTTACAAGGGGGCATGGCTTTTTATTGCATCATATTTTTATCTGTCATACCCTGTCAGTCTGTGGGAGAGAGAATGAATGCTTAGAAATATCTCAGTGCAGCGTAGGTGAGCAATATGCTAAATGTGAGCACACATTTAAAAAATCTGTAGCTGGAATCTGAAATAACAATAGAGTTCACCAAAATTAATGGGCATAGAGGTGATCAGAATTTTTAAGATCTGGTCATCTGGAAACTGTCTTTAAGTGTATTTCACAGCAAGAGTCAAGAGGGCTTTTTGTACACAACAGGAAAAGGTATTGGATAAACTGCACCACAGTGACATGTATCTGTTCTTAGCATTTCAAGGGTTAATTTAAACCTTAATCTTATACTATATTACCATTTTAAACTCTCTCTGGTCTGATCTATGCCACACTCAGACAGTAACAGGGATGAAAATTGTGTTCTGGTATTGTAGAATACTGTATCTAGGGTAGAGGTGCTAGTTGAAATAGATCTCTGTGTCCTGCCAAAGAGTCGGCTGCACTCAAATGTAGCTTAATGTCAGGGAATAGTGGTATGGTATCTAAATCTTTATTTTCCAGTACTTTTTCTTCAATCATAATCTGCTGCACCATGTAAGAATGTAGCCATTTAAAGGGAGGTTTCAATGGGCAGCTGTGGAAACATCAACGAAAAGGTTTTTTTTTTATTCTTGGGCTATTACTTGTTCCCTTTCCTAAAAAAAAAAGAAAAAAAAAAAAAAGGCTGCCTAACTAGAAAGCTAAAGCACTCAGGGCTTCTGTGCCTTATTTTTAGTCTAAACCAACCCTCTTTCAGTTTAAAGCCATTCTTCCTTGTCCTATCCCTACATATCCTTGTAAAAAATCCCTCTCCAGCTTTCTTGTGGCTCCCTTTACATACTGGAAATGTCTTTGTTTTAAAAGCTTTGCTCAATCAATCAGAAAAAAGAAAAAGCAACAAAAAATACCCAAGCACACTAAACTCCCTAGTTTTTTATTTTAGATTCTGATCCTGTGCAGTTAGCTGTTCCCCCCTCAATGCTCCAAAAGTTGATTTTACCCAGTTTCTGTGATCAGCAAGTGAGCTTTGTGACAGTGTTTTTTCTCTTGTGTCAAGCTTCATATCTGAACTTCAGATTTAACTGAAATTGACCTGATCTTTTCTATCCTATGTCTGTAATACACCTATTTAAAGAAGAAAAGTCTTAAGAGTGGCAACTCAAATTTCCATCTACAGTTTCCTCCTGGTGAAATAGGTATAGATTTCAAAAAGAATACTGCACCTGTAAAGATGTACGGACTAAGAATGTCCAGAAGGTACTATTTCCAGTTGCACTTCCTTGTGCAGGTAAGCATGATTACTGGAGAGATTTATCTAACTCTGTAGCTTCTTAATATGCCATGTCCCAAGAGCAGTCAGCTGTTACTTCTGCTTTTGTTATTCCCTATGCTGCCTGCTGATGCACAGAGTTCTGTGTGGACTAGGACTCTGAAGACTCTCCTGGCTCCACAGCCTGTAGTATCACATCTTAGATGCTGCTCTGTTGTCCTTTTCTGTATCCCTGTTTCACTCAGTCGTGTTCTAATGAGGCTGTGAATAGGGTCTACACCTGCCTCCATAAGAGCAGCTGTTTCAGGCTGGCAGGACTGCAGTGTCTGCAAAAAAAAATTGTTTTAAATTATCTTTACAGTGCTGCAGTTCTTAAAATGATTCCTTTTGTTAAATCAACATCATAGTAATGAGTGCCTTAACCACTGCCATAATCTCATCAACTTTTCTTGCTGTTAGTACAGAAATTTATATTTACAGTGTTCTGAAGTAGATAAGCAAGTTAACAAAAGGTGAAAATAACAAGAAAAACATGGAGGTTGTTACTATTTTACACCCTTGAAATGTGATTATCTGTAGAACCCTGTTAGCTAAAGCACATATTGAAATAGAAACAGCTGACATTACGTAGGTGTTACATAATATATAAAATAGTGTGTCTGATCATGAAAGTTATGGGTGAGGAAATGACTTAAAGCTATGAAAGGGTAAGTTTAGATTGCCTATGAGGAAAAAGTTCTTCACTGAGGGAGTGGTCAAGCACTAGAACAAGATCCTGGGTAGTGATCATATCCCCAAGTCTGTAGGTGTTAAAGAAGGGTTTGCTCTTAGATATAAGGTTTAACTTTTAGATTATCCTGTGTGGATTCAGGAGTTAGACTTTATGATCTGTGTGGGTCCCATCCAACTCAGGATGTTCTATAGCTGTACATTTGCACACTGTTGAATTTTCTTCTGGAACTCTTGTCTTCTCAAATCCTTATATATTATCACCAGTCTGTAATACATTTCAAAGTATTTAATGCAGGGAGTTTCTGTTATCCTGTTTGTGACTCTGTAACATGCTATAGTTAATGCAGAACTTTTATTAACTCATGCACTTACATATAAGATGGCAAGAAATTGATGTGTTTTTTTTTTTTTTAATGCATTAGTAGAAGAGGAGGTAAGAAGTAGGAGTCAGCACTGTGTGACCATTCCGCTATCTTTGAGAGCTGATGTGTCCATACTTTATTGTTGCAATTATTCCCCAGTGCTGCCTTAAGATTGTTTTACTAAGTGTTCATGGAAGCTCAACTGTGGTCACAAAAAGTTGTGTTTTAGCACTAAAAATCAGTTTCAAGTGCAATGACTGCAATGAATAGAGATCAAGATCTTGGCAAACTCTCTTTGGGATATTTGACAGATTTCACTCTTTGCTAAAACCAGGAAACATATATTGCTAAAATGGTAGCATTTTACTCCCATTGTTTACAGATGTGTAGGAACACAGGCTGTAAAAGAGTAAAGAATTAGGCATTCAGTTTTGATACTGGGCTGGTAAGATCATTCTGCTTCTCGTAAGCTACTTCAGGAAATTACAGTGTCAAATACCCTGCAGCTTACATTTCTTTTTCCAAAGCAAAATTTTCAGTGTATGACATTATATATCATTCTAACTTCTGCTTACAGATACATTGATCTTAATATTGAGGTAAACAGTGCAAAGAAAATGAGACTGAGATTTGGTGTCTGCTCATAATGAAGTACTGCTTCCAACCCTCCCCTCCACAGAAATTAATTACATCATTTAGTGGTCAGACACCCAATGGCATGACAGAAATTGTTTTTCTAAGACAAATGAAGATTAAGAAATATTACTTTCTGTACATCACATATCAAAGGACCAGAACAATGAAGAGGAAGTAAATGATAGTATGTTCAAAAACAAAAGTCCCAAGCGCTTATTTTGTGGCTGTAAGGTTATGAGGTCACTCAGGTTGGTATAACCGTACAGCATTTGAGAGGTGACTCATACCAGTCTTTTCCTTGCTCCCTATATGTGTGAACAGAGTCCAGGATTTATGAGGTGGTACACAATAACTTTGCTTTCTGACAGCACTGGTTGTACTGCCCTTGGCTGAAAATCCAAGTTCTTTCTTGGCTAATGAAAAGGTTTGGTTTGTCTTTGGTGCTTCCATTTTATGCTAGAGTAGAGCAATAAACACAGCTTGCCTGGTTTGCTGTGAAGAGTTATGACAGTATGAAGTGCTCAAGCATGAGATACTGTAGCCCAGATGCTCTTAAAAACATAAACAATGAAGATGAGTTTACTATCTACAGGAATCAAGCTACAAAAGTCCAGTCTGGAGACTTGGAACTGCAGAAAATAATTTAGGTGCCCCTGTAGACAAGCTGAACATATGAAAGTGATGTATCCTCTCAATAAAGAAGGCCAACTACATACTAGACTAAAAGCAAGGGCACAGAAAGCAGGTGGAGGGAACTGATTATTTCCCTCTGTTTGGTGCTTGTGAGACTGCATCTGAAATACTTTGTTCAGCTTTGGGCTCCCCTGTACAAGAAATACATAGATATAGTGGAATGAGTCCAGAGAAAGGCCATTGGGATGCTAGAACAAATGATATACAAGGAGAGGCTGAGAGAGCTGGATTTGTTTGGCCTGAAGAAGGAAAGATCTGTTGCTGTCCTAAACTGTCTAGTGGGTAGTTACAGAGAAAATGAAGCCAAACTCTTCTGGTAGGTGTACAGTGACAGAACAAGAGGCATCAGAAAGAAGCTGCAATGAGGTAAATCAAATTAAGTGGTAGAAAAACTGTTTTATCTTGAGGGTGTTCAGACATTAAATCTGAGAGTGATTGTGTAATCTCCACCTTCAAAGATATTCAGAACTTGAGCAGAGAACCTCATGTAAGCAAATTTGATCTCATGAGAGCTTTTAAATAGGTATTATTCTGATCCTTATTTTGTAGTCTGCTAGAAATGGTAGAAAATTTTACTCATAGATACTATTCAACAAAAGGCTTGCCTTGAGGGGATATTTCAAAGCAACCTGAGGTACTGATTGTGTAAGCCCATTCCTATCTCAGTTAAATGTAGCCTTTATTTATCAGAGCACACTGGAGTGAAAAAAATGTTCAGTCACTGCTGTTTGAGCCAACAGCTCTGTTTCTCTTTAGATAGCTAGGAGAGGGAAAATGACTTTCCAACAATGGATATATTTGAGAGGTCTGCTGTATATCTCCGTGTATCCCTTCAAAGTTCTTCAGCTTTCGCCAGAAAGTAAGTGGGTTCACTTGCCCTTTTGTTGAAGCTGACATTTTGTGCCAGAGTATGACAGAGCAATTGGACTTTACAACTTTACTGCTATGTTTTGCCCTAAAATTTATGATAGTCTCTTCCATCAAACGAGATGTTCTGTTAGTTAGTGTTTTGTTGGTTTTTTTTTTTTTTGGGGATATTTTTTAGGTAGTAAGGTATTAAGAGCACTTGAGAAAATTGCAGAGTTCTTGAAACCTTTTCCCATTACTTGGATTAAAAGATGGGCTTGGAATTGAAATATGTGGGTTATTTGTCCTTTTCAGACTAGCAAGGACAGAAGAAAATCACACTTTCTGAATTTATTCACCAAGGGGTGCATAATACACATAGGCTGATAGTGAAAACTGTCATGTAAACTGACACTGTGCTTGAGCCCATCAAATCTGCTCTTGATTCCTGCTGCTTCTCAATGGAAAGGAGAGCTTTTGTGCTGGTGCCACTTTTGGTGAAGACCCTAGTCTCAATGAAAAAAATACCCAGTTCCTATCTTAAAGTAATGAATTTCTTACATACAAAGTCAATGTAATACTTTTTTATGCTCATCTGAATAATAATCTATGTACATTAGGCAATAACAGGATTATTTAAATTGTTGTTTAAGACTCCAAAGATTAAATCATCTGAATTGCTTATTTTTCACACCAGTTAAAATTGGGACAGGGAATGTTTTCACCTAATTATTTGCTAACATAATTTTCTGAAGAGAGTCGAAGGTAGTGGTATTCATGATAGAGATGACAGCCATGTCCACATCATTTGAACATGGGACATCCAATAAAAATGAGGAAAACTAAATGTGAAAAGGGACAAAATTCATTAACCTATTTTAGCAAAATAATTAAGCCAGTGTTAGTGAACAGGTTATCATCTGTTGTAATGAACAATTTGTCTTGTAACCAAGATGATTACTAATACTTTATTCTGTTTGTCCTTGGTTTTTCTGACAGGAAAAGAGAAGGTAATTGTGATAAAAGTGGAACTTTTTTATTTGAGCTGTTTGGAGAGCTGTAAAATTGTTACATATGAAGTGTGTGTCATTCTGGTGACTCCACCCCCCGCTTTATTTCCTTGCATGTTTTCAATAAGAGCCTGTTTTGTACTTGGTTGTTACCTCTGTGCCCAATTATGTGCCTGTGTAGCCAACAGATAACAGCTGCTTTAACAAGAGATGGTAGTTTTTTATATATCTTATTTTATTATTTTCTACAATATTTGTCAAACACCTATAGGAAGCTTTAGATCACAGCTTCACAGTCTTAAGCCTTGTTTTTTAACCCATCACATATATATTTTTTTTAGTTGTTTATTAATAATTCAGTTAAATTCTAAAGGTTTCATAATGTATAAAGCTCTATATACTTCAGAGGTGTTCATATTATCTGCAGTAGATAATTTTCATCAGCTATCTTAATCAGTTGTTGGGCACGATGACTTTACGGTGTTGCCTTTAAGTAGCTGAGAGTAGGCGTTATGAATGTTTCACAGTTTCTAGAGATATTTATCTATTTTTTGCAGATTCTAAATTGTGTCTTCATCCATGCCCTTTAAACTGCAATGAGTGTGTTAGATTAAAAGGAATAGAAATGTCACTATCTGTCTTCTTTATTCAGAATTCCCAAATGCAAAAAAACCCACAGGGAGTGTAATAAGCTATTAAGATATGTTAGCCTAAAATAAGGGAACTGTACAAACTTGTATGTACTTATTAAAAAAATAATAAATTGATGGATTTTCTTGAGCTCTGTGACTGTGCACCATTAAGGAACATAGACCATTTTCAGCCTTGTGGTGTTTCACTTTTTACACCAAAATCAATATTAGTTGCCAATGTTTAATTGGTGTGTTTTGTAAACATACATTTCACATTCTGAATTGCCTTCAGGTAATTTCATTTGTGATTATATCTAATATTACATTGATTTGTATAGAATTTCTCAAAACAATAGATGCATTCTAAAAAGAAAAAATTGATTAATAAATGTTTTCCTAAAATTAACCCACTGAGGAATTTCTGGCTTTCTATTAGTACCAGCACCAAGGGAGGAAAACGGAGAAAATAATAGCTCAAATGCTGTGCTTCTGTGCATAAAGTTTTGTTTTTGTTTGATTATGCACTTTATGGTGGAATGAATTTAGCTTGGTTTGAAGGAGCAGGAAAGGTCAAGGATGTATAAAGCTTTGACTTTGAATGCTTTCGGAGCTAACTGCCATTAAGTCCTGGCAGAAAGTTGCCATGCATGGCTTTGCTGATGCACAGTCACTTCTCATTTGTGGATATTTTGTGCTCTCAAAAAAGAGGCTAAGTCAGATGTTTTTAGAAAGACCCGGAAAAAGGTTGTCAACTTCGTGATGTAAAGGCCATAATGCAGAGAATAGACTCTTAGACTGTTCTTAGTTGCTCTCAATTCCCACAAACACATTTTCCCGTATCACTAAGCTATTGTGTGGTTTCAGCAGTGAATCTTGCCTGATTTTGTAGCATCAAGTCTAGAAATCAAGTAGAGGCTACATCTGGTGTAGTATTCATTTCTTTCTTGGTTTTGCTTGCCTGCTGAGTTTATCTCTGCTGCAGTTTTCTGTCTCTGTGAAAAGGATGTAATTTAAGATGATCCTGCCTCTCCAGACTGTTGCATGCAAACTAGTGTATAAGAAACCTAAACCAACTAAAATGTCTTATTGTGCTAATGACAGTCCTTGTTGGGTTCCATCAAAACTAGTGCAGTGTTTGTCTAACATCAATGTGGTAACTTTGTAATAGAAGCTCAATTGGTTCCCTGAGATGATGATGAAAACTAATAGCAAAGCTATGCAAATTGTAAACAGGACACATTTCAGGTGGCCATGCATAACTGAGCCTTTGGCGTTTGGGCAAAGAGTTGATTTGCATACTTGAATATATTTTGCACCTTATGATCACTAACTAATCAGTGCATACAGATGGCAATCAGATTTCTGATCTGAATACACAAATATTACCTTGTGAATTCAATCAAGGGCCGTGAAGCTGCAGATGGGGAGCTCTACTCAGTTGGAGTGAAAAGTTATTAATATATCTCCTGTGATTATGAAAGTGGAGGAAACAGGGTTTTTTTCATTAGTACTTTGAAAGGACTTGTTAATTTATTCATGTGTGGAAAATAGTTGGTGAGAAAGTAAAAATTGGCTATGGACTGACTCCAACTCTGCATCCCAATTTTCATTTTTAAACTTTATCTACAAGACTGATATAAGTCTTATCAATTACTGAGGAGCAAGGAAATGGAATGCGTACTTTGTGTACTTTCAGAGTACTTTCAAAGATTTCCCGTTTCTGTCTTTCAGTTTCCTTAGGGAAAGGAAGAATTTTTATGGATGCTATGGAAGGTGCTCACGTGGGCTTCCATATTGCATAGAAGATCACTGAGATTATAACACTGTAATTGATTCTTGCTTCCTAATTGCTGTAAGTTTTATTAGCAGTTAAAGAATCTGTATGGATGAGTCTGAAATCTAATGATTCCATTTGCTGTTTTCTGTCTTTCTCCTAGTTTTTAATTCTATGTTAATAGTTGAACTGATAAATTGCAACTGAAAGATGTCCCTGCCCATGGCAAGGAGTTGGCGTTAGTTGTTCATTAAAGTCTTTCCAACCTAAGACATTCTGTGATCTATTAGAACATCAAGCAATTTTTATATGATCTTAAGATTTCTATATTGTCTTGAAAAACATTGTATTTTTGTTTTGTATTTCAACAGCTTTTGAGAGATACATTACCCTGCTTTACTTATCAGTCATGCAATTAGCATTTTTTAAAATGTTGGTAAATGGTGAACTTAAATACATTGCGACTTGTGGAGCCACTTTTTTTCCAATCTTGTTGTTCAGTGGTCCATAGCCATTTCAGCCTTGGAAGTTATTTCTTTCCATGAATGTTGTCAGCTATAAAACTCAAGCTGTTGACCTATCAGCAGACTTCTCCATGAAAACAAATAAACTTCAGAACCCTGTTCTTTCAAGGAACTTGACTTCTAAATGGCTTGACCTTCGATTGACTCCCCAGCCTGCTTTGCACTGAAATTTCTGTGATGGTAACATCATTAAGAATTCAATTTCCTTCCCCTCTGAAATATTACCTACATTGGCAAAAGCCTTCCTACAAACATATTCATATGTACAAAAAGCTACTATTCAAGGGAGAACATTGATGTTGCTTCTTGCAGTAGGGTATTCATTAGATGTGATGCAGTGATAAAATAAAATGGTCTCTGCATTAAGTGAATCTACTGGCCTGTCTCTCTAAAACCTAGAAAGGTTTTAATCCAGAGTTGTAATCCTGGCCAGCATTTTAATACTTGTGTATTTTACGGAAAAGATGCAATTGATATGCAAACGATATTTTTGTTATCTTTTATGTTGCAAACCAGGCTGCTGCTGATTTTTCACTGAAACTACAGTGTAGCTGTTTCATTACTAGTTTACTCAGCAGCTTACAACACAAGATTGTTTTTAATGAAAAAACTGAAAGATAAATGGGTTTTATGATTTGTTATTGAGTTTACATTCCTATTAGATGGAGTAATCAAGTAGACTAAGGCAGCTTTTTAAAATAATGAGATTTTCTTTTATCAGAGTAGACATTTGTTTTAAATGAATCATTAATCTTGTAGTTAAAACACTGATTAAGAATATTCATTGATTTGCATTCCTTTGTCTAAATTTGATTTAGGAGGGAGGCTGTTATAAAAAAAGTTGATAAACCTATTTATTATAAAAAATAATATCACTGGTATCTTGTATATCCTTTGCTATTCATTGTCTGTGCTCCATTTTACTTATTGGACCTAACCTTTCAAGCTATGAGATAAATTGGTTTAATATTTTACTTTTTCATAATTCAAGTATATGGGACTAGTCAAATTAATTTAAAATCCTCAGTTCTTTGTCTTCAGAGGTATTGGTGAGTGCTCAGAACTCTGGCTTATGGGGGTCTCCAAAGGCCTTTCCTGCTTTGCTGTGGTGACCACATCCTCCACAGCCTAGGGAAGTGCAGACACACTCTGCAGTGCCTGTGCTGGGCACTGAATGTGCCCACACTTGTGGCCTCTGGGCTCGGTTTTGTGGTTTGGGAGGAGGCACCTGCTGCACGTGAAATTCCTGCTGCCTGGCAGCACAGCCCAGCAGTGCAGGGACCTGCTTTTCCACAGGCTGGGGAGCGGGAGGCTTGAAGTTCAGAGGTGTGAAACTTAAAAGCTATGGAGTCACTGTAAAAAAAATGAAATCTAGAAATAGAAATAGTTACAGAAAACTGTTAGATTATATAAATAATAATAAAAAAAGACTTGGGAATCAGCACACATTTTTATGCTCTGCTGTTTGAAATCCTTTTTGTCATTCAAGTTTAAGCATGTAGGGAATTGGTAAAGAAGTGCTGAGTCACAGCTGGAGCACAACAAACTTGATGTGAGCGTCCTGTAGTGGGCTGTAGCTGGTCACTGTTTCTACTCTGTCCACCTCTCAGCTTTCTTTAATTGAGGGTAGGCTACTGTCTGCATTTTCAGGATCAAGTCTTCTGTTTATATGCAAAAGTGTATGACTTTCCCTTTTTCTCATTTGCTTACATTGCATTTTTGTCTTTGCTTGAAGAAAATAAAAAGTGTAATAATACTCTATTCTCTGAATTCTGAGGATAGGCAAAACCAGAAGTTTGCAATTTATCTCCCTCTCCCCACTTGCACAGACACATATCAGAACTGAAGCTTCTGCTTTCATAAATTTTAGAAAAAATTGACTCCTCTTACCCAAAATTAAAGGCTCTAAATATAAAAAATACTCTCCATATGAAATCTCACAAAGATGCTGCAGGGCAAGTGAGAACATTTTCATGTGACTGTGAACATATCTAATTTTTCCATTGCTTAACAGCCCATAAGTATGAAATATTTATTTTATCTCTTAAACAGTTTTCAGCTAAAAAGGAAAAAAACTTGTGGTAGCATTTCAGACACTAATTATATTTCAGAAGCATATCTCTTAAGTGGAATTCTTGTGTAACAGTCTTAAGTGCAACATTTTGAAATCTAAATGTAAACTAACAGTTCATAGATGTCAATGATGAAGTTGGTTTGTTTTTTTTTTTTTGTTATTACTCTCTTTCTTTTGTGACTTTGAAATTTTTCCTCAAGGTCAGGTTAGAAAAGGGTTGTACATAGCCAGTCACAGGTTCCTAGGATTCAGTGTAAATTTAAAACAGACAGCCCCTGTGCACTTAAATGGTGTTTACAGGCAGAGTTACTAACATCACTTTGTAAAAGTTTCTGATAAAAAGAATGTACCACCCTAATGATCCAGACCAAAGGAGGATATGGAAGAAATGTTTGAAAGAGAAAACATCTCCTTCATGAAAAGCTGTGGAGTGCATTATAAACCAAGAACCCACAGGCGTTGATGCTCCATCTTCTCTCCTTCATGAGCAGAGACCAGTTAACAATGACGGCAGATACTCCATGCAGGAATTTAGAGCTGTAGGTTGGGGTTTTTTTTTCTTTGGTTATCCCTGGTATGTGTTGTCTCAATTGCCTCTTTTGTGAAGTTGCATTGGTACATCTTTCATTGGCACATGTTCCACAGGTCTATTTTAGTTCTGCGGGTATGTCCTGGGCTGGACTATATGCTTTGTTATTCACCCCAGTCATGAGATCCCAAAATCAGAAGAAATGTTTTCAGGTCAAATGGTCGATAAGCATTTTCTCAGCTAATTTAATACATCTTTTTAAGACTAGCCTGTTCTGTGATAAAGGTAATAGTATTAAAATGGATGATCAATTTTATTTTATTAAATTTCAGAGCTATGGGAAACCTGTAGGAGAACTACAGCTTGCCTTCCCTAGGGATGCTTCCCTCATGGTGGCTGTGTCTGGGCTCCGTGTTTGAAACCATGCACTGAACTGGGACATTTGTGTACCTTGGCTGTAGCTGAGATTTTGGCTTGTGTACAGACTGCTGATTATGATTGGACTTGGTTGTTAAGTAAGGTTTTTTGCTAATTATTGTGCAAAATCCTGCTTTTGTTGTTATCACCTGGTGTTACAGTCAAAGCTTAGAATTGGATAATTTTTGTTTGGTGAGTTAGATTTTATTTTTTTTTAACTCTTCACTGTTTCTTTCATGTCAGGTAATGATCCTTGCTGGGTCTTGAATATCTTGTGTGGAAAGGCTTGATCTGGCATTATTAATGGGAGATGGAAGCTGTGTGATTTATCTGTGAATCTAAGAGCACCCTGGGAAGCACAGGAGTGAAAAGGAATAGTTTGATTATTCTCCAAATCTGTGATTGCGGAGGGCTGCCATAGGATGTGTGATGACTTTCTGTGTCAGGGCACACAGTGATAATTCTTCAGAATTCATACTCGTGGCCATGCTCTGTTTATCAACCACTTATGTGACAGCTGTTGCCCTCATAGATGGATGTGTTTGCTCTCCAGCCTGAAACTTGTCCTATTAACTTAGTCTTAGATTTCAGTTTACAGCCTGCTCATCTTCAAAGATGGCAGTAAATTCTCTTGATGGAGTGCAGAGATTATGTTCCAGGGGCCCAACTTCCATCTAATCCCTCCCTAGCCTTGAGCCACCTAAACTTGTCTAACTCTGGTTCAGAGCTTCACGCCAATGCAACATGCAGTCTAATTCACTTTTTAGAAATGATTGGTTTGTTATTGCTGTGCTGAAACAATTTATCTGCTTTAAAAGGAAAAAAAAAGAAAACAAATGGCATCCACTGGTTTAAAATTGCAGGAGAAATGGTTTAAAAATATGAGGACTTGTATTTTTTAATATGAAACTACTTTTCTGTGGTCACTTCTATATACTCACTGGGAATTATTTCTGCCTACAGCTGTTTTGTGATATAGAAACAATTATTTCAGTAACAGTATCTTTATACTTTCCTGTAAAATAGTTATGAGCAGTATTTTTTTACTTTCCTACATAAGGTAGATATGATTACCATGCATTGTGGATTTCTTCTAAGAATGACCTTTAGAAAAATGATGGTCGTGTCTCCAGTTTCAGGCAAGATAACAAAGTTGGAAGCAGTTGTGGAAGCTTTTAAAATGTTGCAGTGGGCATCTCAAATCTCTAAAGGTGTTTGGAGGAAAAGGGAATAAAATCAGGAAAAAAAGCAGGCCACTGATACTGGTACTTCTCCCTTGGGAAGGGAGAAAAGAAACATGGGGCAGTACAGGGAGACAAGTTGGGATCTGAGGCTTTAGCACATTTGGTGCCACCACGTGTGACTGTCTCAGCACCTGTAACATTCTGCTTTTGGGGGGAAGGAGTGGGGGATTGCTAGTTCAGAACCACCTTCTGGCAACAGTTCTCTGCAGAAAAAGACATAAGGAAGGGATCAACAGTAGGAAACACAAGTGAGCTGGATCATTGTTTTTTGATAGATAAAGAGAAGCTCCTAGGCCAAACCTGGAGAATGTTGGGCGACAAATGTCTTCCTGAGGATCTAGATATAAGAACATGAAATTCCCAGTGAGCTGCCTGCAGAGCTTCTAATGTCTAGCTTTGAACTGTATGGGAAAGAGCAGGTCTCCTGCAGGACCTGTGGGAACAGCCTTATTCTGATGAATAAACACTTTTGTGGTGGTCTTGATTGGAATCTCAGATGCTTCTACACTCCTTTCAACACTGTATATTCTGATTGTCTGACTTCTTTTTCTAGGTCAAATTTAAAAATCTCCTCTGACTAGAAAAACTCAGAAATTTATACCAAAATGTGAGATATATTACCATTTCTTGGGAAGCAAGATTAGAGAGCAAGAAAGATTTAACTTATGATGCTGTTTGATACCTTACTAAATTGCTTCTAGTGTGTATATCCTCCTTCTTGCAATAAATTTAATAGAACAGGAATGGTTCATTATTATGCTGGGCAATGTCTTACACAGTCTAATGTGACCATACTGATTATTCTAAGAATCATCCACAGTTCCTGATTTCCATCACTGTACTTGCTGTTGGATGTGATTGCAGGGAACATTTGCATTTGTTTGGAGTTTTGGAGTTCAAATATCCTAACTCTTCTATAATATCTGCAAATTGGAGAGTTTTAATATATCACTTAAATATCACGTCTGTTTTAATTACAGTGTCTCCCCAATTTACTCTGAAGGTGTGAGATTATGGGACTATTTAGGATCTCTGTATTATATCTGTTCCTTTAAACTGTCTTAACTAGCTGTTCATGCAGAAGTGCTTGTGCCTTTCAGGGTGAATTTTTTTCTTTTGCTTAACTTTGCTTTGTGGAATCCAGTCTGAGATTTTTGGATAATTGTGGAAAGCAGGTGTGTTTCAATGGCAAAGTGTGATTTTATTCTGATCTCTCTGGGGATTAGTATATTTTCATTCTTCTCCTGATGTGTTGAGAAGAAAAAAAACAATTTTTATGGCAAAACATGCAATTTAAATATAGGCAATTAATTTTAATTATTTATTACTTCAAGTGAAAAATGTCCTCAAGATATTTAGTCATTAAGATCTTTGTACAGGTTAGGACAATGCAGACACCCATGAATGATACTTGATCTAATTCTGTGTGTATTCATCATGTGAGCCACACAAGGCCTGTCTTTTTTTCTGGAAAATGAGATTTTTATGCTTAGGCCACTGTTTTCTCCTTTTTAATGGTCATTCAATGTACTAGTATATAAGTAGTTTATTAATCATAATTCTTTACTCTCTAGGAAAATATTCTATATGTGCAATGGACACAAAATTCCTCAGATGTGCTATCACTATTTTTCCCCATAAATCCAGACCTGCTGACATTTTATCTGCTGGTACAAACCTAAAATGAAATTTCCATTATCAAATCTGCACAGAAAAAAACCCCAACCTTTGTCTGCCAATTGCTATTATAAACAGGCATGCTGACAAGCCAGAAGGCTACAGTAGGAAAGTGCTGGTTTTCTATTCAGTGGCTGATCTTCTGCAGTGGGAGTCCTGGAAAATCATTCTAGCATATAATTTCCTCTTTTTGATGGAAGTTAAGAATTCTGATTTATTATCCAGTAAAGTATATGAAGTGTAAAGTAATTCTGCATTGAGGTAGAACAGTTCAAAGGTATTTGATAGGACAGCCACAGCAGTGTAGCTAAGAAATAAAATGTGGATTGAATTGAAGGGGGAGGAATTGCTCCCTTTAGTTCATATTATAGCATGACGATTGTCAGACTTCTAATGCATCAATCTCCGTGTTTCCATGGTTTACAATTTACAGAGTCTCAAGAACATTGTTTAGCTCTTATCTCTTATTTGAACAGGATGAGTTTCAGAGCAGATACTGGCATGTCATTCTCTGTTGGCGCTAGGACAAGCATGTGACTCTGGTTAAGTCTGTGTGTCAATGCTGCTTTATGGAACTGGTGTGGAAGTGAGTGGAGGTTTGAAAATTGGAGGGTGGTGGAGATTTTGTTGTTATTTTTTCATCTCACTGTAAAGAGAAGCCTGGTTTGACTTCTGAAATAGGTGAAATGAGCCCTAGTAATTCTATTATTCTTAGTAAATATGGTAATGCATCATAAATATGCCAAATTATATTTTTTTTATTTAAGTAGCCATAGGAAAAACTAGATATTATCTTAAGGGTGAAAATTAAAGGTGGTGCAGTATTCAGTTTGTAGCATGAGTGGCTCAGAGTTGCACAGCTGTTATATATTCTGCATCTGCTAGGAACAGGTTCGCACATGCTCACTTGTTTTATGAACATAAGTATTTGATTTCTCATACAGTCTCTTGGGAGATTAGACTTGGCCACAGCAGTAGCCTCAGAGAGTGTTCCCTTGATCTCCTTGCATCTGGTAAGTGTTAATATAGATCAAAGTAAAGACTTGTTTACATAATACATATTTGTATTTTACCTTAAAAATGAAAGCAGAGGTTATAGCAGCCCAGCTATCCCCAGGTTTTTGAAGCACGTGCTAGCCTGATGCCTCTCTGTAAGGCATTTTCTTTACTCATTCATCTCCTTCACCTGTCAGGGAAATCTAGTGGAGATGGTTGTACCCGTTTCAGGTGCAAAGATCATATAAGGTGACAATACAAAGCTCAGAACAAGATTGTAAAACCATTGTAAAATACCACCTTTGCATTTTAAAATTCTAAGTATGTGGCTGTAAGTCTCCTAGCATATTTCTTAAGTCTCTTAGTGGTGTGTTGTCTTCTTTGCAGCATGTGTGTACACAGACATGCCTCCCACGTTCGCCTTACCTGCCACTTTGGTCAATCCTAGGAGTGCTTTTGTGCTCTCAGTACTCAGTGAATTCCCAGTTCTCTAACTCCACTTAAAAAGGCCTCAGTAGATGGTGACTTCTGCATGTCATCTGTGTCTGTAGCCCTTTTAATAGTAGGACTACATAGATTGAATGAATCTCTCTCATGAGACTCCCCCTGCACTACTGTGTCCGCGTCTGGGGTCTTCAACGCAAGAAGGACGTGGACCTGTTAGAGAGTGTCTAGAGAAGGGCCATGAAGATGGTCAAAGGTATGGAGTACCTCTCCTGTGAAGATAGGCTGAGAGAAGAATAAGCTTTGGGGAGACCCTCCAGCAGTCTTGCAGTGCTTTAAGGGGGCTTAGAAAAAGGAGAGGGAGAGCCGTTGTATTCAGGCACATAGTGACAGGACAACGGGCAATAGTTTTAAATGGAAAGGGGGCAGGTTGTTTAGATATTAGGAAGAAATTTTTTACTGTGAGGGTGGTAAGGCACTGGAACAGGTTGACCAGAGAAGCTGGGGATGCCCCATCCCTGAAAATGTTCAAGGCCAGGTTGGATGGGGCTCTGAATAACTTGGTCTAGTGAGTGGCATCCCAGCCCAAAGCAGGGGGTTTGGAACTAGATGATCGTTAAGGTTTCTTCCAACCCAAACCTTTGTGATTCTATGATTCTATACTGATTATTTGGGAATGTAATACCAATTATTTGGGAAAGGATTCAGTGCCATTTGGACATACAAGAAATACTATCTTTTTTGCAGTCTCAAAATTCAAATTCAGTTAGTTAAGTGCCCAGCATATTTCACTATTTTATTTAGGAGAACTCGCAAGCCCTGTACAGTAAACATGAGATTATTCATATGTAGAAATCTCAGCACTTTCACTTAGACTTTAGACATATAGTTAAAGTAAATGCCGAAATACTTCAATGGGTTGAGCATCATATAATCTTTCTAGCATTCAATGACAAATATGACAAAAAAAAAAAGTATTTTCCTTAAGCTGTGAATTAAGTGTTACTATTCTGTTATAGTGTTTAAGCATTGGCAAACTTCACATGAGATGTGTTTTGTGACCTGTTCACTTTACCTTAATATGAAGTCCCATTTTATATATGTAAGGATTGAAGGTCTAATTTATTTGTTGTAAAGAAGCAGCAAATGTTATTGTTGTCCAGAGTACCATGGCAGAGAAACTCTTGCATGTTTAACTCCACACCCCACCTCCTACTCCTTCACTGGAATGCTGAACTGTTGTTTACTGTAGCCAGTAATACTAAGAATTGATATCTATAAAGCAGCATTCCTTCCAAGTGTCTGTCTCATAGTTCATATTCACAGTCTTTGCTATAATTGCAGATTAAAGGCAAGTTCCCTCTGTCCTCTCAAAGATCTCTAAAACTGTGTGTTATGTTACTTGTAATTTTGAATGGTATTAAGTCTGATGGGTTTTATACCTAAAAGAATGATTTAAGGGAAGTATTGAATGGTTATGAGCTGATAGCTCTGCCAGACATAAAGTGAAAACATATGCATCTACTTCCAGTCACAGGAGCTTTTATGAAAAAAAAAGTTGCAAAGGCAATACAAAGAGCAAAATACATGGAGATGCTGTTAACTATTCAAGATACATCCCCCGAGTATCTTCTGAAATAACTTAGTAACAAAGGATACCTCTATTTTTGGTTTTATTTTATTTTATTTTCTCAAAGCAATACTGTATAAGAAGTCATAAAAATGTTACATGAGTGAACAACTGTTTCTTATAATTCCACAGGCTTTGCTGAGGAAATACAGTAATTCTGTGTCTGTTTCCATAAACATTTCTGTGATAAATTTTTCTTTTTTAAAACTTTAAGTTTCTTAAGTTTTAACTCAATGACATGACTTTGAATAGTGATATTTAAATTATGCAGCATTTATTGCCTTAATTTAGAATGTTGTTCTGAAAGTGCCACTCCCAGTTTTTGGGTAATGAGCTTTGCCTCATTTCACCAACTACTTTGGTTTTGTTTTTTACTTTTTTTTTCTTTTTTTTTAATCACCTTTACTAAATATAGATTTCTTTGCATGCCATTATTCAGTAGGAGAAATAGATGTCAATATTGACACGTTCTTCCTCTCCTTTAAAAAAAAAAATCTCTACAGTGTGTATATATATTATCCTGATATTTTTAGAGAAATGTCTATATAAAAGAATAGATGAAATGTCTATATAAAAGAATAGATGAATATGAACCACAGATGTATAGTTTTTATTATAGGGAAGGAAAATCAACAATATCCTTGGGATATTGTTGATTTTGAAATTGAAATCCATAAGGATTTCATCTGTGTTCCCACATTGGTTGAGATTATAATATAATTATAATGCACTGTATATTTTATAAGCTTTAGGAATCTTTATTACTTCAGTGCAGTGAATATGTCCAAACCTTAATACTTGAATGTATTTTCTCATAAATAATTTGGTTTTCCTCCCATTTTTCAAATTATTGCAGTGATAGTTTGTTACTGTTTTCTAATGGTTTATTACTGTTTTGTACTAAATGTTGTGGTAGAAATTTTTTTCTTCAAAGACATATTGGCATATTCCATGTTTTACTCCATGATTTCATTGAGACCAACTCACTTCTTCCTCCTTTTTGTGTTGTGTCTTGTTTTACTTCTTCTAGTGTCAATAACAGTAGCTTTATTTTACCTCATTTGGTATAATTTTGTATAATTTACAGTGTAAGAACTGCCGTGTATAATTTGCAGTGTAATAGTTTTGTCAAAAATTTTTAAAGACTAATGTGTAAGAAAAAACATTATGGTGCAAATTCAGCTATCACTTGTGCAACTTGGTAGAAGTTCACCCTGTAAATCTGATGAAGAATAGTGAGCATGCAGTAACTTATTCAAGTTTATGATGAGCACACAGTGCCTGTGAGGAGAGACAAATAAAAACTTAAAGGTCTGAATCAATACCACTGAGACCAAAGGGAAAATTTAGTCAAGTTCTTAGATTAGTCTTAATGGAAATGCAGCACTCAGGTGTTGGTGATCTTGACCTTTCAACTGACATGTGGAAACACACTATTCATTACCATAATTTTGCACAGGCTTGCAAAAGCAAATCCTCAAATGTGTTTGGGAATGTCTTACATAAGTTACTGAGAATATGGTTGCTTACCTTGTACATATATTCTGTTCAGGTTAGAGTTTGCATAAGGACCACAGAGTGGATTCCATATGGTTGTCCAGGTCACATGAATTTTGGTCTCTAAAATGTTTAATATTTTTCTTAAATACTTAATTGGAAGGAAATTGTTTACATTATTTTCTTTATGTGATAAAATAATATTTTGATTCAAAATGTACTAATTTTTGGACTGTTTTGTTCTAAAATAAAAAAAGAGCTGAATAATATGCAAAGCTTGAAACTATTACAGTTATTATGATTTGTATGGCATTGTACTTCACAGGCAGTGGTGCTGCACAAAGAATATTTAAATGATTTTCAAAGCATCACCTAAGAACTTTGTATTAACAGTAAAATAGTTTTCCAGGTGACTAGTTAAAGGTCATTTCCATTTGGTCATCTGTCTTGGGTTAGAGGCAAATTTCCTAGGTGGAAAGCACTCTGAATAAATGCCTACCCCAAAGCAAAGGTTTCTGACACGCCCTCCCCCCACCCCAACAGAATTTCTTGGATGAAAATGAAAAAAGCTATTTATTTAACAGAACACACAGGGTGCCCTGTAAGGCACAAGGGAAGGGGAAAGGGGAAAAGGAATTATTACACCTGAGTAAACAGCTGATGAACTTTAGTGTTCTTTTCCTCAGGTGTAGCTTCCCCTCTGGGGGTGGGGGGGGTGGTGGGCAGTGGGTGGAATTGCTCCGTGGCTCCCTGGAGGATCCTTGTCTACTGTCCTCCAGGGTGTTCTTGGGCGAGAAAGCAAGTCGAGGAAAACAAAAGTCCAGAAAAGGAGACAACGAAAAAGCAATCCCGGGAAAAAAAAACCAGCAGCGGCCACAGCAGCAACCTGAGAGGAAAGTCCCTTCCTCCCCCTCGCTCCTCGGCCGAGAAGCCTGGGGGAGAGTTTCAAAACAACCCACGCCCGGCAGTTTCTCCTGGCTGATGAAAATGTAGTTAAAGCTACAGGACCACATTTCTGGGCATATACACAAATGATAGGAATTACAGGTACATCATACCATCACCCAAACACATCATCCTTTATCTTTTCTTTTATGATTCCAGAGAATGTAGTCCATTGTATTCTCAATCCTTGCAGAAAATAAATCAGGGGACTTAGATATATTTTGTTCATTACATATACCTATTTCATTCTTTAAGCTCCACTTGCCCTTTCAGTGCTTCAGAGTGTGGGGTTTTTTTGCTAATAAATTGTTTGAACTGCCAAAGAGGTGGTTGTGAATTTTTTTTCAACTGGAAAATGCACAGAACTTTTGTGGAAATAGAGCAGTCTTAAAAAATTTATTCAAAAACATTATTCCAACTCAGGAATCACATATTGACCCATTCAAGGTTAATTTCTCACATAAACGACCTGTAAGAAGTATCTGAGAGTCAAAATAAGGTCCCTATAACCTGTCTAGGTAGCTATAAGTGAGACTTAAATGGGCAGATAGACTGACAAGGAGTCACTTTTGTCCAGCTGCTCTCTTTTGTTTTCTGCATGAAAATTTCAAAAGGTCTTAGGTCCATTATAGAATAGTGTAGGAAGTGCTTACGTTTCAAAATGCATTCTGGGTCATGAAAGCCAGTTCTCTTCAAGCTCTGTGAAATGTAACCATCTTTCAGGGGTTTTTGTGGTGGTGTTTTCTTTCGTTGTTGTTGTGTGTTTTTGGTTGCGTTTTTGTGTGCTTATAGAACAAGGTTTTGTAACCCAAAATGGGAAAGTGTTCTGTAAATATTTGTGTCCTAATGGTGTGACTTAGCAGAACTAGAACTGATCAGTGGGAACCTGGCTCCTTATCTTATCCACCTTCTACAGGGTGGACTCCACCTATATGTGGAGTCTGGAGCTTCTGTCACAGTAAAAGCTTTAAAATGTAAACAATCCATTTTAGTAATGTGCAAAGAAACCTCAGTTATTTGGCTGAGGGTCTGTTTCTGTAATTATCAAGAAAGATTTGCCTTGATAGTGATACTGTTTTGGAGAATGTATGATTTATTGGGAAAGTTGTCTTATGTTTATTTTTTTCTGGGTTCATTTTTAAATTTTTTTCCTTGTTGTTACAGGATATGTCCCTTTAAAATAATTCAAGTAAATGCCTTTTGTATGGTATATAAATAGAGAGCTTTTAAAAGCTCTGTAGGTTGCTAGTGCTATTTTAAAATTGATAAATAAAACAGTTGATACAGAAGTGTCATACTGATGATAAGATCTTAGAAGTCTTTATGTTTTCCTCTTGTGGGATATACTGGTTATATCATTATTTCAGAAAAAGTCATTTTCTCATCAAACAGCTTGAGTTTATGGGCTTTTCCTAGAGGAAGGCTCCTGTGGGTATCCTGCATTCCCTTTCTGAGGCAGGACATTGAGCTCCTATATCAGGGATTTTACAAGAAAACCCCACACGTGAGACCTTCCATGCTACCCCTGATACCCTTTATTTAAGTAAAAAGTTTAATTAATCTCTTGGAGGACCCTTCAGTGATTTATGGATAATGATTTGTTGGGGAAGGAGCAGAGGCAGGAGGGCCAAGCTGACTTGTGATTGTTTCAGTCTGTTGGAAAGTCCTGTGCTTCCCACAGTCATTTAGTGTATTATAGTGATATATCGTTAGATGACAAAACTAAGTTTTTATAGTGGCTATCAACTTTTACTTTCAATTTAAAAAGTGGGAAATTAACTTCATCAAACAGTAGAAAGTAGAATGTGGAATATAAAATTCAAGCACCTTTTTAAATTTTTCATACTGACTCATTAAAAATTAATGGATGTGGAAAGGCAGGAGTTCAAAAATTTCACCCTTTGGCAGTCTCTTTTCTGATTTCTCTTGTTCTTTGTGGTGGATTCTAAGAAATGTGAAATGTTCTGAGATGTGTTTTGTCTCTATTATTCCTTGTAGTATTGATACCTGATTTATATTCATAGAGATAATTTATTCATATTCACCTGTAGGGCATTTTGTATACTGTCACATGTAGTGGAAAATGCATACGAGTGATCCACTGAATATTGATTTAATAGAATTGTAGAGTAATTCAGTCTGGAAGGGATCTCAGGAGGTTTTTAGTCAACGTGCAGTTCAAAGTAGGGTCAGTCCTCAGGTCAGCATGGGCTATCAGGACTTGATCCAGCTGGATCCTGAAAACTTCCAAGGCTGGAAAGTTGCACAGCCTCTTTGGGCAGCCTGTTTTATTGTCTGACTGTGAAAAAGTTCATTTCTCTAACAGTGAAAAAGTGTCAGGTTGATCAGGCATGATTTACCCTTAGTAAATCCACGCTGGCTGTTCTCAGTCACCAAGTTTGGCATGTACTAAGCAATATGAAGTTTAAATAACTTCTCAAGTGCATGAAATGTGACATATTTGTGAAGCTATTATCCTAGGAGTATTTTCAGAGGAACCTTGGTGTACACTGGAAACAGAAATGGAAACATTTTGAAGGTCTGGTGGATACTACTGACCTTGTACCCTTTATCTCAGATTCATAGTTTCTCCATGTCTTTGCCTTTAATTTGTGTTCCTGCTGTGTAAAGTCCTAGGCACTAGGGAAAGTGGGAAAATTCTTTATAGATTTCTGATACTGATTTTTTTTTTGTAGTTACTCCTAAAATTTCTATCAGTGTCTTGTCATCCTGAAATGTCTCTGAGCCACTGAAAATCTTTTACTTGGTACTTCGGTAAAAAGAATGGATATTTTAAGAAAGTTATGGTTATGCAACTGATAAACCTATCTAGAAGCGTGAATCTTCTTTGCTGTTAAGCAAGAAGCAGTTGTCTATAAAAGCAGCAATACTTCATTGAGTATCTGTTTAATCAGCTTTGAGTGAGGTTTTATTAGAGGAAATATTGAGCGGCTTAACAAGACAATACCTGCACTGTCTTATTTTTAATGTCACATTCCTTCCTATTCCTTTTGGGTTTATGACATAGGCCAACATGACATGACTAGACCCAAGCTTCAACAGAATGTCGTTCTGTTTTCTAGTCAGATTGTTTAAGCCTCATGTCTCAGCTGGGACAGAAACTGCAGTGTTGAATATAGATGTACTTTACAGCCTGGCTGTCAAAGATACATGGCTCATAGTAGACCTAATATATTTTTTTAAATGTGTCTGAGGAAAGAATTAATGAAGCCACATTTTGAAAATGATTTGGCTATGGGTTCTGTTAGCTATGGACAGAAATGAAAAAGAAGGTAAAGGAATGGTCTGTAGTAAGTGTTGAGGCAATCTCAGAGAAATTATTAGGCACAAGGTTTTTAATAAGTTTATTTTTTTTCCATTTGAATTAAACATTCAATAAATGTTAAATTTATCTAAATAAAATCTGGAAAAGGGTGGTACATAGAAGGCTTAAATATAATTGATCTATTGTAGCTACCAAATCAATTCTACATAAACAGACTTTTCTTCAAGTGTTTTTCTCAGTCTAGCTCTCTATTATATTTGTTGGATTCATTAAGGAGCAGCTAACCAAAAATATGAATATTTCTAATTTAGTGTAGTGTAGTGGTACCTAACTGTGATAAAAAAGTGGCTCCTGGAGTCAACCTTCATTCATTAAGATGGAATTAATGAGCTAAGTTTTATCAGTAAAAATGCTGCCAGTTTAAGAAAGAATGTTTGTTTTATATAAAATAGAGTATATAAACCATATCTTGTATATGCTTAATGAGAAATGTTTATATCTTGATTTTATATTTTGATTGGGAATGGTTTCCCACCGTCCCTTTTTGGACAGAGGATGTTGCAGAGTCTTGCAGGCGTGTTCTAGGTTAGTGATTTATTCTGTTGCTCATTGTGCAGTTAAATGAAATAACTGAAGAACACGGGAATTACGGGCTGGTAGCAGTGCTGTTACTGTGCCTAATATATCTTATAAGACACTGAAATGCTGCCTGTGGGGGATATTCCCAAGAACATATTTTCACAATTGTAACTCCACTTCCCTTTCTTTATGTGTGTCTTGCCTATTTTAGCTTTAACATATTTAGTAAGTTTTTAATTTCATTTGTCCATTTAAAAAGTGCAATGAATTCTATAGCTAATACAGAAGAAAACCCCCGAGAAGACACTTGTGAACACAGACAAAGCAGATAAATTACAAAGGCAACAGGGGTTTTCAGTTACTATCTGTTTGGGCATGTAGTCAGAGACTGTTCATGCAACCCTTATTTCTATTAATTGTTTTTATTTGGTTCATTCTTCAAGATTTACAGAATGAGAACAAGTGACTTGTGTGATGTTTGAAATTACTTTTTTAGTGTAAAAAGAATTGGAGGTAGAAGTTGAAAAATTGAGAGCTTCTATTTTTTCCATACAAATAAATGTATTTGAACAAGGAAAAAGATGATTATGGTTTGCATAATCCTCTGTCACACAGATGTTACAATGCAAGATAGTATTTGAAATTCTTTAGCTTCTTTAGGACTAAAGTTATAACTTACTTTGGAGAGTATATCTAATGATCCATCATTAATAATAATCATTTGAGCAGCCTTAAGGGTTGATCTTAACTTGTGGTGAAAATTATCTGTTAAAAAGATAAGCTGCAAAAAGATAATTCAGGTCATATAAAATTGTTCTCAGATCCAGATAATTATTTTATTCTGGCCTTTTCAATAACTGAGTTGTGTATTACATCACTCTTTTCATTTCAATGGTACCTGAAATGAACCTGAAAGGATAGTCCTAGTTGACTGTCATCTTAGCACTGATTTCCCCCCACCCCCATTCTGTTTCTTGCCAACTTGTGGCCCAGTTCCAAGGTTACGATTACATTGTTACAGAAATAGAAGAAAGTGTCTTGTCAGTCAGCTGTTAGCAAGAGATACCAGAAATGCAAAATATCTTACATATTTGTACATTGGATTATGGAGCAGAAATAATTTGTAGCATTGAAGACTACAAATGCATACACCCACTTATGTTCTTTTTCATGCAAGAAGCAACAACATTCTCTTAAAATCAAATAACCCCACTCAGATACTTAACTGATATTACCACTGGCACTTTTTAAGGTCTATTCCCTCTGCTATGCTGCCACTGTCTTTTCTCAAGATATGTTTTTCTCATTATGAATCTTTTTCCAGGGAAGCAGGGAGAAGGAAATTGAAAAAGTAGCAAGGCTAGTCTCTGAATTGGTTTTGCCACTGCTCTTCAGAAGATTTGTTGAGATGGGTCCAGAGTTACCTTGCCAGCCATAAAGTAAGTGTATATAAGTTCTTTTATTGGTAAATGAAGAGCTAAATGGCTATTCCATCAGTCCAGATCTCTAGTGCAGTGTTCAGGTGTGCAGGATCACTACTTCTCTTATCTCAGGATAACCTTCTCTTCCTATAGCAGAAACAGCTGTACAGAGCCCACAGTAAAGCTTTTTTCCAAAGGCAGAAAACTGGCAAACTTGAACTGAGGAAATCATAGGAATAGAGATGTATGTGGAAAGGAAGGCTCTCTGTCAAGAAGAGTCCATGGGTTGGTCACCCTAAAAATAAATGACTTTGAAATACAAGTGACATACTGCCTGCTTACATAGCTTACATTGAAGAAATTTAATCCAGATATGGTTTAAATGACCCAAATCCAAGCCTTTTATGCAAAATCACAGCCTTCTTTACTAAAAACCAAAATTAAACTCCTGTGACTAAGGGCTTGGAAGAGAAATTAACAAACTACAGAAATGTAAGCAGGCATGATTGTCATGAAAATTTTATTCTGATTGTAAGAAAGTTCAGCTAGATTGTGAATATAGGTTGTTTGCTTGTTTTTGCTGAGGAATTGAAACTATGCCAAGTTGAATCTGTCATTCACTTTGAATAATGAGTTTTAAGAAAAGAATATTTTTGTACTTTTTTCATCGAGTCAGTGAGTGCTGTTCTTTTAATGAGAATTTTGTTGTGTGTTTCCCTGCAACACCCCCTTCCCATGTCATTTACTGTGAGAATGTGACCTTACTCTGGGTAATGATTCAGTTTAATCATTTAGTATGATTTTTATCATGGAAGAAAGGACAATATGTAATACATCACAACATGAACAAGGTTATTTTCATGAAGATTATTTGCTGTAATTTTCCAGTAGCACTCTGGTAAAGAACCTTTATGGTTGCCATTAACCCTGAATGCAGGGTTATTTTATCCTCCCTGAATTGCTGAAAGAGCTTTTGATTAAAATAAAGGCTTCTGCCAGGAGGTACTACAAATGTCTGTTAATAACAAATGTTTAAAGGCCTGATAAACTCTCAAACTCAGACAGAATAAGCATGAATAATGTGTATAGTTATTATGTTACTGTAATTTGTTGAGAGGGGGTTGATGGACAAAACATTTCTCATCTGTTTTTTCTATGGATTCTGAATCTAGCCTTGCAGAATTCTACATAAATATCTAAAACAAAAGCCTGTGTACTCAGGCAGGCAGGTGTAGGAGAACTAATGGTCTTATCAGACAGCCAAACATTTCAAGAAATTTGCCTTACGTGTCCAGAATCTAGGCCTATCAGTGCAGATGTACTGTAAATATTGTACTCCACCAGAAGCAGCATTTCCTTAAGCATTAAAAGATGTCAGAAGTATTTTTAATAATTAACAGAAAGTCTGTTAGGAAATGAGAAATGTGAACTACCTAGGCTTTTTCATGTATTGACAGCCCAGATGTTACAGGAAATAAGAGAGATTTTACTGGCTTCATTGGTCTGCTCTGATCCATCAAAATCTCTGTAGAGGAAATTTATGTTGATTAGAAGTCTAATTACAATTCCTTTTTTGAAATCTAATTGCTTGTAAAAGGTACAAGAATGAACAAGTAGGAGGTTGCTACCCTCTGTACATGTTGGGTAAAATTCCAGCTGGCAGGGCACTGCTTTCCTCTTCTCATTTATCCTCTGTGCTTTAGCCTTGATGTGAATATAATAGTAGCTTCTTTTATTTTCAGCCTGATTTGGGTTCCACATTGTCTGGGAATTATTCCTGGTCTACAGAGATGTAAAGGAAAGAAAAATAGAACTGTAAGTCTCTTTTAAAGGAATCAGGGTGTTTTGGATATTTATATATATATAATTGACAGCTGATTCAGATTCATTGGAGGGTTTTTTTTTACCTTCTGTGCTTAGGTCATGGCCAAAGAAGAATCTGTAGGAATAAAAAAAATCTGCAGGACTTGAGAACAATGTGGTTACATGGGGGAGAGTGGTTCCAAGGTTATTCATCCCTCAGGTATGTAATTATGAATGGACTTAGTATTTTCACATGGAAGGATCTTTTATCAAAACTGACATGGCACTGCAGAATCAAGGAAACAACAGGAAAGTCCTGTGAATTCTGCCAGAACTGAGATTAGTGCCACAGGTTATAGACCCACTTTATGATGGTGAGGCCATTCTCTTTCAGAAGTATCTATGAGCGTACAGCTTACTGGAAAATGAGCAACAAAATTTTTGACAAATGTAGTGGTATAGGTATTATTTGGAGATCTTAGGCCTTACCTGTCTCACAGCCAGTGCCGTCAGTGGAACCTTAACCTGGGACTTACAGGCACTGCCCAGAGGAAGGAGCTGTCAGGGGCAATTTCCTTTGGCAATGCCCTCTTACTCTGGCAGCTGTTTTCTGGCCCTATACCTACTGTAGCTTTGGGATCTCTTTGGCAATGTCTCCCTGCCAGCCCTAACTAGATGGTCAGATAAGTCCTTAACTCGGACCAACAGCCATGACCTGTAGAGAGAGGTTTCAGGGGAAATTTCTTTTGTCAGCCCTCCTCTTTGGCAGGCCTTTTGGCCCTACTTATACTGCAACTCTAGGGTGTATTGTTTTCTCAATATTAATTCTGTGCCTTCACCTGAGTCTTAACCCAAGACCTATAAAAAGAATTTTCTGCAGTGCAGAAATTGTTTTGGCAACCCCTTTTCAGCCTTACTTGGCAGCTTTAGGCTTTCTTTGTTTACAAACCCTAAGAAAAATTGCAGGTCTTAGCGACAGTTTATGAGAGTGTGTTTGGCAACTTTTATTCTTTTAGGACAATGTATCAGTTCTTCATTGTTATGCTGAATGTGCTGTAAATTCATATGGTACATGCTGAAAAGGCACGCTTGTTCAGATACTTGTACTTACATAATTTAGTTTATGCTAAAATTCATTCTGAGGGGAGAATAGTTACTTTTATGGTATGGAATAAATGGAAAGATCTGTCTAAACTCCTTCAGGTGAACATACGTGGTATCTAAAAGTCTGTGTAAAGACTATGAAAAGAAGATTGTCCTCTATCATCTAACTGCTATATTCTCTCAATCTCCTAAAGTAATTGAAATACCTAATTTTGTAGATGTTGCATTCATGCTGCATACAGAACCAGTGTGCATAACAAGGATATAAGCACTTCTGTATTTTTCTTCAAGAAAGAAATGGTCTCAGGTGATTTGAGTGAATATTGCTGTCACATTTTTTTAAAAAGCAAGTTCAACTACATTTTTAACTTGAAATTTAATAACATATGATATCTTTCACTAGAGCATCTCTCAGAAACAAATATATTTTCTTCTCTGTGTAGAGGGAAAAAAAATCACCTTGGCTTATAAAGCATATGCAGAATGTAATTTCACATGGTACATCTGTTTTACTGGCAGATTTTGTAACATGGCTGGAATGATAAAGCTCGCAGCATCACTAAGTGGCAAGAGTTTAACAATCCCTCAGTTTTATTGCTTAAAATATAACTTAATGGTGTTTCAGAAGTTCACGATGTTTTCAAGTCTTGGGGCTTAAAAAGAGATGTGATAAAGCTATTTCATCTTGAAATATGCATGAGAGGTGGAATACAAACCCATATGAGGGTGACTTCATTTTGGTAGGGAAAAGCTTAAAAATATAAATATCCAGGTCTAAAAATTCATAAAAGTGATCACTTAGGAGGAAAGTGATGACAAGCAGAAATGTTACTCACAAAATTCCCCAGTTCTGGAATTAAGGGGCAGTCCCTGAAACCGCTAGGAAGTCAGTATAAAATAGATAATACTTTTTCATGCAGAATGTAGAAATTCTGAAATTTCTCTCTCCGGGAAGTTGTGGAGTGGCAGAATTTGAGGCAGACTTTAGGTGCATGTCACAATAGAATCTTTTACATTCTTAAATATCAAGCAGTTTCACTCATGTTCTGGTTTGTTTGTTTGTTTGTTTTTCTTAGTTAAAGCAGCACCTTTTCAGATAACACCTATCAAAAATCAAACTAAAGACACATATTTTAAAAATATGAATAATCTAATGAAATTTTAAATTTCTTATTTTTCAGACTGAAATCTCTTATTTAAATTTAAAATGAAAGCTTCAATTCACCCTTTTCCTCAGTAAATATTGAAAAATCAATGTAAGTATTTCATTCTCCTATTTTTACATACCAATACCAGCAGTCAGATAATCTTGTCATTGTTCACTAGGGTCTTCCCTTGGGTCTCTTACAGAGGCTTCATGGTGATATATTTTAAAACAGATGTCTAAATATGACACAGCCAGCTAGAGTTCCACTGGAGGAGTATGAACATCTTAATTCTATTGGAAATTCTTTTATATCTTTCAAAATAAGTAAAATAAGTCAATTTTTTAAACACAAGGAAATAAGTATGTTCTAGACCCAAACAATTAGCTCTAAACAGAAAATTGCTGAGAAATCATTTGGCTAATTCTCTCCATGCAGTTTGGAAGAGTTCGTGATGGAGGCTAGTTGTTAGAAAATTAAAGGGAAAAGGAATGGAGGTTTTTTTACTCAGAAGTTGCTCCAGAAAGCTGACTAAGCCTCCTCTACCATTAGGAAGGAGAAAATCAAGGATCAATTGCCTTTTCTTCCATACTCTGAGCTTATTAAATATCTCTTTTCCACCTTCACCCTCTTCAGGACATCGTATGTGATCAGTTTATGAGGATTACATTATGCAAAACTAGCATGGATACTTTTTCATGTCCATTTGAAGTGGAATAGTATTGATTGTAGATTGTTTTAAGAGAAAATATAAGAAGCATTGCATACAGCAACCCAATTTAAATGCTGGCACTGCAGTTTTTCACTTTTATTAGTTTCTGTGAAAGCTCATACTGCTAAAGACTCTGCTGTCCACAGGATGTTCTCATTTCTCTTTCCATAAAGAGAACTTTCCTAAAGTTTACTTTGATAGAAAACTTCTGCTTGCACCAGAGGGTTAGAGAGGATTTTATTTCATTTTTCTTCTCCCGAAGTAAACATTTTCCTTAGAGTGGTGCAGTCCCTTCTGAGAACAGCAGGAGAAATCGAGATTGTAATATTTACCATAGAACCAGTAAGAAGCTTGTCTGTACTTTTACATCCAATCACTTTTTTGGCTTTTGGCTTGGAGAAAATAATTTTCAACTCAAAGATGTGCATAGTGTCTATGCAGAGAAGGCAGTAGGCTCTAATTGTCTTTTTAAAGTTCCATTAAAACATAAAAACAAAGGTAACTGAAAAGATTAGAAGGAAAGTATGCTTTGCAAGAACATAGAACTGAATTTCTACCTACAAGAAAGGCCTAAGAAATTGGAAGAAGATCTTAAAGATGAGATTTCTTCAGTCACAAATGTGAACTCTGCTTGCCCCTAGTTCCCCTTTTTGTTTTTCAAATTCATATAGAGTCTAGTTTCAGGACATTGACTTTTAACTGAGCAGGTGAACTGTTGCACATTGTTGAGAGGAATTTTGCCTAAAGGTTTGAAAATATTTGGATTTCTCAACTCCTTTTTTAATCCCCCCCCAAATTCTTGATAATAACCTTCTGCTTATGGGAATTCTCTTGTAGTCTGAGTTTGTCATGTCTGTTTTTCATTGTATGGTTTAATGTTATGTTGCTGTTATGGATGCCTGTCATGTTCATGGTGAGTGACTAAGGTATAAAATAATGGAGAATAGGGTTTTTTAAATCTCCCTAATGTTTCCAGCAAATGAATGGACATTATATAAATGATATTAAAGTAAATTTCCTGCAATTTTGTTAAAACAGATCTTTGGCATTCAAGATTAACCAAGGAAAATGTTTAGGTATAAATTATATTCTCTATATATTTAATATGGAAGTAGATCTCCGTGTTTCATTTTGTGTGATTCGTTCCCCACCCTGCCACCACCCAAGGTAGGCATTTCACAATCTTGAAATGCAACTGGCACAGTGGAAATCCTTATAAGAGAGCAAAAATCTAAATATAACTGTAAAAACAAATAAGGAAACACATATACATATATGCAGCTTATTATGATTGCATGTTTCTTGCACTTGAAGACAGGCTGAGAGAACAAAGCTGTATTTTATAAAAGTCCCTTACTAAGGGACTTAAAAAGAAAGTCATCTTGACATTCAAATGCTAAGTGTGAGAAAGGTCCATAAGAGCATAGAAAAATTTGTCACTGTACTCTTCAAAACAGTGAGGTGTGTAACTTACTTTATTTTTCTGGGAGGGAAACATGTTATTGAAACTTTATACTGTTAAAAGAAGATTGTGATTATCTGCAAGAGCAAATAACATATATTAGCTTTATCGTTAAGGTCCAGTGCTTGCAGCAGAAGTACTTTCTGCTCAAATGAATATAGCTTCTCAAGAGGGTGTCTTTTGAAGGAATGAGAAAATAAGGTGTTCAAGAGAAACTTGGTATTTAATGAAAAACAAAGCTGAATCCTAACTATTTTAAAAAATGTTATGTTGTAGTGATCAGGAAAAATATTTTGCTGTGAAACACCTGCAGTTACTCCTTGTTGCTGTCAGCTCTGCAGGCACCAGTAGGTTCCAAACCCAAATGTTGTGTAGGTCTGGCCAAGTATGTCTATATTCAATAAAGTCAGAAATGAGAAAACATGAAAGTTAAAGGAAACAAGCTACTTTTAACAGCTGTTTCTTCATGAGTAGATTGTCTGGGCTGTAATTAACTGTGCCGGGTTCAGAGACTGCCACTGCCTTTGCATTAATAACTTAGTCCTGGAAGACTTACAAGCATTTTTGCTGAGAGCTGCCCTTAAACAATGTAATGACTTATTTCACTATTATCTCATGTATCTCCTTCTATTAAGTTCTTGTCATAAGCTGACAGAGGTTTTTGTTGTTTAATTATATCTGGCATCAGTCACTGTTTTGCTTCGTTTGGGTCCTTCCCTCATTCATTTCCAGGAAAAACTGTTAGGAAACTGTAGTTGATGACATCCTGCCCTCATTCCTGGTGCGTGAAGTTGTCCTGTGTGTTTGCTGCCCTGCTGCTACAGCAAGCAGAATTTTCCTTAGGCATAATGGGATGTCAGTGTAATGGAACACACTGGTGCTTCATTAAGAAAATGGGTAAATTAACTCTAAGCCAAATAACTAAACAATTTTCTGATTTTTTTCCCTTAATTAATATTCACTTTCAAAACGAATGTTAGCTATTATTGGGGAGATTAATTTGAACAGTGAGACATGTGGACAGAGATCTTTGATAGTATTTTCTTAGCTTATTCTTCAATGAAATTCTAGGAAATAGCTTGTATTTAGACTTGCAAGTGTATCTTCCCAGAAGCCTGTTAATTACTGAATGATGACCCTGTGGTGAAAGCATATTGACTTTTCATCTTTTTGTCAGCTTAAATTTACTATTTGTTTCAGGAAAGGTCATACTTGTTATTTAATAGTGAATTATTAGAAATAATTGAGCATTGGTTTACATACTGGTAAACAGGATGTAATGTAAATGTGTCTTCTCAAACTGTGCTACATTTTAAAGTTTCTTTTCATTGTTTATGTCGTAGTAATTAGTTACAGATTGTCCATTTATTTTCCACTAGGTTGTACCTGATGATATAACATTCATATTCTTTTTACATAAAATGTTAATCTTTGATGAAAAGACATAATTTACTTCGAACAATGCTTGCCTTTCTAGAAAATGTAAAAGATGGATTTATATACCTGGCTGGGCCATAAAATGAGAATTTTAATTTCTAATTATTTGTGCTTTGGCTAGTTCTCCCTGAAATGTTAGGAATCAGGACTTGGTCCCATTAGACATTCGTATTTGATCTCAAATAGTTCCAGAGTAATCTTTCTTGTAGTAAAGGTAGACCACATGATTTAATGTATTATTGCTGCCTGCCATGGAAAGTTTAGTCTTTGTTAGTATCCAGCAAAATAGCATAAATTGTTAGATCCTGAGTCTCAAAAGCCCTTGGGTCTCAGCTACAGAATGGAGTGCCCAGCTGGAATTACTTCCTGACATGGTGCTGCCTAACTTGCCTTCAGTGAAAGTTTTCTGGGCATCTAAGCATATACTGAAAGTTTGTCTCCATTGTGTCACAGTTACATGACCTGGTGGTGCATGTTTTGTGCTGGAGTCTGCTCCAGGTCCTCGCAAAAGGGTCCTTAAAGAGTTTACTGAGAGAGGCTACATTCAATAAGCCTCTTCCTTGATACACCACAGGCATGTGCTTGGACTCCTTTTGCTCAGAATTGTAACTCCATTTTGCAAAGGTATGGTAGTCTGAGATGCCCTGTCTTCCAGAGTGGGAGGGATTTTACCCTACTTTTTCTACACAGGTGAATGTCAGAGCTTGAGGCTTTTGCTAATCTGTTTGGAGGAACTTTCCATTCTTTTATTGAAACTGTTCCAATATGCCATGAACAATTAAATTATTGTTGGAGCAGAAAAAAAGCAAGTAAGACTGTTTGAAGGGATTTGGAAATTATGAAGAGGCCTGTTCTTCAACTCATACTCAAGACAAAGTCAATTTAGAATAGACAGATATTTTATTGAAAGCACAAATCCAATCTTCAGAACACGTGTCCTTTCATATTTTAACCATCTTCTAGCAGCTCTTCCCCTGCCCATGTTTCCTCTCCACAAGGTTGAGAGATTCTGGGCTACTGCAGTGAATAATGTTCTTCCTGCCTGCCAAAATCTCTTATGAAAATCAGTAGACAGTTGTTATTCTAGATCACTTATTTTCAACTTTTTCTTAGTGTGTAGACCTCTTTAGAAAATTCACATTAATAGTGTTATGCAGCATAAGAACTTGCTTTTCTTTATATACTGTGGACTTTTTCAGAGGCAGTTGGGAGATAGCTTGTATTATCTATAGAAGAAGCAGATTTGTTGCATCTTCATGGTTCCCCTCTGAGAATACCAATTCCTTTTAGACAGAAAACTGAATTTAGTGTTTGTTTGCTACTTCACATGATCTGGATTTAGGTTAATGATCTCTAAATCAGAAACTTCATCAATTTCAAGTAATTTGATTTAAATTCCACAGGTTTTTTTCAGCAGAAAATGTCCAGAGCTAATGATTACTTCAGAATAAATTATTTACCATGAGTATATAATGTATAAATTGTACTATATTTATTTCTTCAAATATTCTGACTGTTAGCCTGAGATACTCAATAAAAGCAGTAAACCTATGTTTAGAATAGCTTTAGTTCTTTTCATAAAAACAAGCCATCTTCAATGTGTATGTATGTACATACACTGTGGGAGTGGGGCATTTAGAGGTTATACCTCTAGGAGTCCGGTTCAGTTAAAGTTAATTTATTTTCTTATGTAACATGATTCCTTTTCACTGAGGCTGAAAAAAAAAAATCAATTTCTATGATACGTCACCTCTTCAAAGTCATAACCAATGCTGCTGATTCATGACATGATTACCATGCCTTCAAAAGTTCAATTAGCTCAATCTGAAATAGAATTTCCAAAGGCAGTGTTGTCCTTAGAGGTAATATAAATGTCAGAAAAAATGTACTAGCTGAATAAATACCATCCACTTACAGTTTAATACTAAGACTGCAGATGGATTCTACTTATGGCACTTAAGCAAATAGAGCCATATTGTAGAAAAGGTTGCAAATATGCCTTTCAACCCTGTGAATTCTGTCCAAGAAGAATCAATATTAACAAATAATACGCTTTCAAAGTTCTAAAATAAGGTGCTTCTCTGAGCTGTGTATTTTTGTGAAAATTTTTCTGTTTTGAAATCGTATGCACTTGAATCCATGTATTTACTCTTGCTATTTTTTGTGTACTGCAGATACTCTAAGTTCTTAAGTTTCACTAAACTTCAAATTGAACTTCACATAAAGTGAGAAAAACGACATTATTTCCTTTTTGAAAGAGTTTAGCTGTTTTGGTGTGTTGAGGATTTGGCACCCAGTGCATCATCCATGGACCTGGGCTGGGCTCTTCAGCTTTGCCCATCATGTATTTTTGCTTCAGCCAAATTATGATATGAGGGAACAGGTTGGAATTTCAGTACACAGCTGAAAGTTATGGGTCAAGGAGGAATAATTTAGTAGAGATGCTCTTCTCTCTAGCATTAAATCAATCAAAACAATGGTTTACGTTCAAAATTCTCATCAACAAATGTTCCTCCATGAGCCAAAATGGAGAACAGGACAACCTGCTCACTTTCAGTTCCTGTGCAGTGAAAATGGTGGTATTATGAATCAGTTACTGAAAGCTGCTAGAAATATTGGGCATAATCCAAGCCCTGCAATCTATTTTGGTACATTATTCTCTAAATGGCAGATTTTAAGACTGCTCACCATCATTTTTTCAACTACTGGTTAGTGTTTCTAAGATGCAGAGCTGTGATAATGACCTTTATTGCACAGAATCTGATATACCAGCTCAAGCATTCTTTCCCAGGCATAATAGAAAGATTTGATATGAACAGCTTGCTTTTAGGTTTAGTGTTGGAAAAAGTAATTACTACAAGGTAATTGCACTGCTGCTGTTTTTGTTTGGAACATAAGGTGACTATTCCAGCACAATTTAAGATGAAATCTGGTCAGATTTTAATAAAATCCCAAGTAAATATGCACCTCTAAGAATCACACTCTGTCTGATAAATATTCTGTAGCTATAAGCGAAAGTTGTAGTGGAAATCAAGCAAAACGTAATGTTCCTTACATTGGTCAGATGACCCTAGTGCTGCATAAGGCTTGGGTGTTGAAGGGAAAAAGACCCCTGGATGCTGGTTGAAGGTTTTCAGTTTTTTTTTTGTTTGTTTTTTTTGTTTTTTTTTGGGTTTTTTTTGTTTTGTTTTGTTTTTTCTCCATGACATGTCAGCTTTGAATTTTGTGTGGTATTTGCCTTATATATTTTACTTTTTCTTGCTTCGGAATTGTATTCTCCAATTTAGTATGCCTGTGACATAGGAACTGGCTTTCTGACTATTTAATTTTTGTAATTACTAGAAACATTAGAGTGAGCATAGAACTACAGGAGTGCAAATGTACTCTTTTTTTTCTTCCTAAAAAGTTACACCTTTCTGATGTCATAACTGACTATTGTGAAAATGATTACAGGCTACCAAACAGAATTGTAACTTAAAGTACTGAGTAAGAGAAGAAACCAATTAACTGTTTAGGAAAAATTGTCATTTTTTGAATAGTAGTGGCGAGAGAGACATAACTATCTTGATTTCTTCCTAAAATAATATTCTCCAGGTTTTTGTAAGCTGTCAGAATATGCACTTTGTTCTTGCTAAGAGATATCCTTGAAGTGTGTCGTGTGATGTTATGCAGAACATACGCTGTGTAAGTACAGATGTGTAGAAGAGCCTGTGGGACAGGTGAATGAAAACTATTTGTGGTTCTCCTTTGTCATGTATTAAAAGTATTGCCGTAGATAAGATAGTTCTCTGCCTGTATAAAACAATGGGAAGCAGACGCTTACTGTTCTTTCCAAAGTCAGACCTTAAGCTGCATCAGTCTCTTTGAAAGGTTTGCTTTTGATTACCTCTACATGATTTGTCTGCATAACAGAGTGTCTACTTCATGAAGTTCTGATTTTTTTTTTTCAAAACCAAGTGATACCGCTGAACAATTTTAAAGCAAATCTATTTTACTCTTTTTTGATGAGGAAAACAAGAATATGGCTTTACTGACAAGAAGTCCAACAATACTGAAAGAGTAGCTCCTCAAGTACCTTATCTCTTCAGGCCATAAATTGGAGAAGTATGGAGTTTGAAAAATGGTATTTTTGTAAAGCTCCAGATATCTTGAAAATAATGAATGTAGTGTAATCCAGTCAAAAATAATCCTAACTCTGCTTCATGTTTAGAAGTATACTTTTCTTCAGCAAAGAGGTATATTTTTAATTGAATTGTGAGTCAGAGACTGGCCCCAGAGGTATCTTTGTGAGACACAAGGAAATTGGGGAATGCTGTAAAGCTGATTGAAGTCCAAAACTGTTTTAATGAATATGTTTACCCAGAAACAACTACGTTGTTTTATAAGAACAAAGAGCTGCTTTATTTGTGTGTTGACAAATTAGAAGTGCTGCTGCCACCGCAACTGAGACATTTTCTTGATAGGTCAGTGCTATTTAAGGATCACCCGAAAAGTTATCAAAGGAAGTACACAAAGAAAGGGCATACATTTGACTCTTTACTGGAGGTGACGAACCACAAATATAGTTTTTGTGGAATTTGTAAGGAATATGATTAGTTTAGGAGGTCAGGCATGGAAAGGAAAATAGGAACACTTGACTTGCGGTAACACTTTGTGTTTAATAAGCAGTTTGTGCATGATAAACAACATTATTTGTAATTGTGAAAGTCATATTCTGAAGCCTTAAACTTAAGATATTTTGATGTGACTTTCAAAGAGTCAGAGCTAAAGGATATGGAAATGATAATGTACTCTGCAGCCGAAGTTATTCCTAGGCTTTTGCTTATGCAAGCTCTGACATGGGGTTTATCCATCTTATAAAATATACAAGTTGTTAGAAAGACCAGTTTGATATTAGATTAACAGTAAAACTAGAGAAGGGTGAGTGGAAAACGTGCAACGCGAAATAACCAAGCAAAACTTGAATGACTTACAATTAACCAAGGAATATTTTCCAAAATTAGTGGTTACTAGATTTTCCTTTAAACCAAACCATAACTATTAAAAATAATACTTATAATTTCCCATTTGATCATAACTTACTACATACAGGTACGATATGTTTCATTCTTTGGTAAAATTATTTTAAAACCTCTTGAAATATTTGGGAACATATAATTGCACAAGTAATATTGTGCTGCCCTTACTTTGTGCTGTGGTAACAAAGGATTTAACTTTTCTCTTTTAAATGCTGCTTACTATTCCATGTACTCTTAGCCATGTTCTTTCAGCATTCAACACTTGCATTTTTATTAATTTCATGAGTTATTGTTTACTTTTTGGTCCTGCAATCTTGGACTTCAGTGTTCTTAGGACTTGTCAGTACCAGAGACATCTATATCCTTCATTAATTAAGTTAATGTAGCAGCAGCCCTAAGGCTGGATTTCTGATTATTTCATGCATTTTCTGAGATTGTGACACATCAGACTGGATGGCTCCTGTTGTCAGCTATTTTCTTAGTCTCATCAAGTTAAAATTGAGTTTCTTGGTATCATTTGTATCTAATGACTTTAGATTTGATTTTGAATCCTCAGGCATCAATGATTGTGTGAAACGGAGCATGGAATAGTACTATAATCAGATAAAGTCTGGATTAATAAAGTATCAGATTGAAATAAAGGGCATGCAGGTTCTTTTTACTCTTAGTCCAATGACAGAGCAGTGATGAGACAGGTGCTTAATTTCCGAGTGCTGGACTTAACCTGCCTGTATAGTCAGCATAACTATGCTGATGCATGTAAAGTGCATGTATTAGACATATAAAACACTGCAGGAGAAAAGTTACTGTTAAAGGCATGATTCCTGTGTTATCTCTCTTCAATCTAGTTTCAGAAATCCCAATCTAATTGCTGGACACTTGCCGCCTTTAGAATAATCTAGGTTTTTAATTTAACATTGTTTGGGTGGTTTTGTTTTTTTGGTTATTTTTTTTTTTTTTGGCTTATGAGTGTCTTGTTTTATTTTAAAACCAAGAAGTAGCTCTGTTCTTTCAAAGGTGTACATGTACATATGAAGTATAAAGAAAAAGTGGTGTACTTTCAAAGCCTTATGAAACAAGTCAGATCAGTAATCTAAGAGTGGTGTGGAAATAAACAGTTCTCTTTCATCTAAAAGTATAGCAAGATAAGATATACAGATGTTAATTTGCATTCCTAATTTTTAATCCTCTGTGAAGGTGATTTCCTTTATCTGAAGTTCTGTCTGTACACTAGAAGTGCACTTACAGAATTAAGAAGCTTGTACAACTAGAAAGCAGTGAAATATCCGGTTCTGAGTAAAAGCATTAATACAAACTTTAATATGCTCCTAGTACATATTAATAGTAGTATAAAAATTAATTGTTAATACTCTCAAGTATAACTCTTCTGTTGAAAGCAGAGCTAAGGTTCTCCTTCATCCTCTTAGTTTGTCATGTAAAGAATATCAGCTCAAAAAGGTGTTTTTGACCCTTATGTTGACATGGCCTCCTGTAGTAGCTGCTGGCACACCAAGGTTCCAGCAAGGATTGACAGGACAGAAAAGAGAATTAAACTCTCTAACTGCAGAAGAACAAGACTGTAGGACAGCTACTAGCACTGTAAAGAGAAACTGAAAGGAATTTCTGTTCACAGGTTATAAAATCTTTGATATTCTGTTTCATGTCTCACCAGCTTGGGCAGGGGATGTTCTCCTGTCTCCGGCTACATTACTGGGTGGAGGTACTGTAAAACAGAGAGTGGCTGCTATTTTCAGGGGCTTGCCTAGTATGAACAGAAGTATAAAGCCAGTGTGATAATAATTATTAAAATAGTGTGTAATAACACTGAAAAGTATCTCCCGATTCAGGTAATTGTATGAAACAAAAATTTCTTTGGTACTCTATCCATAGACTTAAAGGAAACCAGAAAAGAGACACTAATAAACCATAGCAAACATCATAAAATAAGGTGTTTTTTTTTTTCTTTCCTGCATGAAAGCACAATGTTTTGAACTATACTATTTATATAAAGTAGAACATGTCTAGACATGGAAGGAAGAAAGGTTTTCTTAGAAGTATTCAAAATGTAGCTCTGTAATCTGGGATGTGTGAGAACTACTGGCCTATTACAAATCAGTGCAAATCAAAAAAACCCACAATTTCTGATATCCAGGCAAGATCCTACAAGATGATGATACACTGACTTGTAACAGTTTCTTGGAAGACTTTGCTTTTGACTCTGGTTTTTAAGGTCCTGTGTAGTGATCAGATAACAAGAATGTGCAGTGGTTGGTTAGGAAGGTAAAAGAAACCAGAGTACATGTGATTTCGGCGAGGCATAGAGGATTACGCTATACTGTGTAAAAGGAGAACAGTAATTAAGGTCTCCAGGTCTAAAACATGTATATATGCAAGAAAACATCTAAAATGAAATGGAACCATTCAGATTCAGCCACTGACTATGGTTTTTGCTACATTCATGAGATGAAAGGGTTGAGGGAGGTGAAGAGTTTTTGGTGGGTTTTTTTTTTTCCACTTAAGATGAATTTAATTAGTTTCAGGCTGAGATTCTCATTAACTAGGAAAGCATTAGGATGAAATAAGTTGACTAGCACCTATGTAACCTGTCAAATGAATAGATCTATAGCCACAATTACTGAAAGGCTTTCATGTGCAAAGTGTACTTTCAAACTTTAAATAGAGCGTTTGAAATCAAGTTAATCTGAGAACAACTTGGTTGAAAATATTGACAGGTTCCAGGTAAAAAAGGTATTTTCTTTGTCATCAACAAATGGCAAATAATTGATCATTCAGTGGAAGAATGGTTACTCAAGTGTTTAACTAGATGATTCTTCATATATCACATCTTCATTGTCTCAAAAATTTTTCTTCAAATACCCTGTATCTGCCTTTACAAGTTTATTTCCCCCTTCTTTTTATTTTTAAAATAGGTTGGTGTATAAGGACATATGCTTGTGGGGAAATAGAAGCAGCCACTGTTCTCCCTAATTTTTAGGAACTGTTATTTAAATCCCTTTTTAAAAAGTCTGTCCATGTCTTGAATGGAAATTTTAATTAGGCTTCTGGATGCCAGTTTTGTAATATAAGATATAGTATACATACAAGGACTGAGGCTTCTCGTACCAAAAATGTTAAATTGTTTATTCATAATAACTGTGACCTTTTAAAACCATTTTTAAATGAGCTTCTTGGTTTCTGGATTTTATGTTAGATTACATATAAAACTCTGTTCTCCTTTGGAGAAAGTCCTGCATCATTTGGTAATAAAACAAATATGCTATGTTATACTCTTTAAAATCTCAGCAGTTCTAGCTCATATCTGATGTTCGTGGGTCCTGCACTCACCAAGAGATGCCACAGTGAGTATCCTATAGTACATTTCACATGAATTTATACAATTCTAAGGGAACTGTAAAACACATAGTACATGCCTATATTCATTTCTATGAAACATGTGGTGTAACATGAATCTCCTGAGGAAGCTGATGAATAGTTTTTCTCTTTGTAAATTAAAGGGGAAAAAATAAAATCCTCCCTACAAATTTTATGGTCCACATATTGACTAAGATGGAGACTATACCTAGTTGTCATTGCATTTCCTGTAATGAAAATGCATTTCTTTTCTACCTAATTGAGAATTAGGATACCTTTGTATGTCTGCTCTGGTGTCCCTGAGGACATTGCCAGTAAAAATGTAAAGCCCACACGGTCTCCACAACTCTCTCCTAAGACTATGTTTTTGTCTTGCAAGTAGCACAGTGTAATATGAGATACAGCCGTTGCCAAGGTAACTGTTCTTTTCTCATTTGGCAGCAGCAGGTGAATGGTTGCCTGGATATCCACAGTAATTTGCTGGGGCTCTCGTAACTCAGGAAGGATGTACACATTCTTTTCCAGGCTTGTTTTTCTCTCACAGAAGCTTTGACTAAAATCCCAAGGTACATGATAAGTATTAAAATATTATTCAATATTGTTCAATAATTATTCTTCCTTAGTGGTGTGTTTTTAATATTAATATTTTAATACTGTTTTAAATGCAGTATATTAGACAAAGATATTGTTATATTATAGTAGCTCTTTTCTGAAGACCTTATTTAGATTTTTTTTTTTAATATATATCTTGGTTTTGTATTTCAAAACCCTTTGGAAATTTAACTAATTAACACCACATTTAAATCTGGAGTTAATGTGATAAATTCTGCAAGTAGAATTTCTGGTTTATTTTTACTGCACTTTCCTATAGTGAAATGAGTAAGAAGTTTGAAAATGAGATTGGTCTCCCATTCTAATACTGCAGCAGTGTTCTCCTAAATTTAAAAGAAAATGCACCAAACAAAGAGATGTTCAGGACTTTGAGAATAGATGGGAAAATTCTTATGAAATGTGACATGGTAATTATTTTCAGTGATTAGAACCTAAGTCTTCATGGTGTCATAATTACATTTTTGGTTTACTGTGTAAGACTTTCAGCTTTATTCAGTCTGTTGGCAGGTCCAGAAAGAATCTGTTGCATAGTTTCTGCCACAGTTTATTAGTTTATTGCATACACATAAGCAGAATGGGAAGAAAATCTTAAATTTGGGACAAATGGAATGTGTTCTAGAGGTTTCACTTGTGCATGAAGTCGACCATACAAGCCCCTGAATACGTCATGTGTATGTGGCCTGAATTCCAACTTTTAAATACCTCAGAACTAAGCAATCTCCTCACGTAATCCCTAAATTTAGCACGACGTGAAATAGAATTTCTTAAAGAAAAATATATCTTCCTTCATAATTCTGTTGCTATTATGAATAATACAAATGTCTCCAAAATAACATTACAAACAAGCTGGCAGTGCATAAGTAACTAGCTAAATAAAACCATCAGCCACATTTCTGAAGAGAAGGACAAGACAGGGTCAAAGCTGTTCCACCTAAGAATTAAATACATACTCTAACTGGAACTATTCTGTATATTGGCAATGACGATATTCTGAGAGATTTGATGGGAATCTTGTATTTACTTATTTTCTACGGGTTTTTTCTTTCCGAGCACTTGATTTCTGAGAAGTAGAATTAGTGCTGGAAATGAGTCTTTTAAAGCTGACACTGAAACTGCTTTATAACAAAAGTTTAATCTGCTTTCTTTCAGTTGCTGCAATAAAATGGAAGGTGTGCTATTGTTGTATGGGATAGACAGTTCTTAGCTCAGAAGTAAATTGTTTCACCTTCTTAAAAAGGGTTTGGGGAACAAGTAGATTTGTTTTAGGTATCCATCTTAGCCAAGACTACCATTTGACAGGTAGACTCAACATCTTGACAGCACTGTAAATGTTAATGTTAGCTCTGCTTTGTTTTGATAGCCTTGTCAGACACTTTTTCACCCATAGTACTTATTTAAGTAGATCAGACTCTTAGAATTAACAAAACTACTGTAATTCCCAGTCTGAGGACGCATTTTTACTGAGGCATATAAACTTCAAACAGATGTGATAGTTGTTTTCTTCTCCCTCATGACTTGACACTAAATCCTGTAGCTCAAGTGAATGATAGCAGTGACCAAAGCACAGCTCTAAGATTCTGGTTTGACTTAGAAGTTACCTGAAGTAACAAATAAACCTCTACAAGACTTCTGGAGAAGTTTTCTTTAAATTTTTTTTTTTAATGTTTAATTATTAAAATAGATTTTTCTCTCTTCCTATAGAGATTTCTGAATTCAAGTCTGGAATTAACAAAAGGTGAATCAAAAGAATTTCGCTATAGCTGCGAGTAATTTCTGAACAATAGAAAGAAAATGCCTTCTTGATACAAATTTATTCCCTCTGGTTCTACATGTCACATTTTTGATTTATAAAGTCTTTCATTAGTGGAACAGGATGGAAAATGCAGTCCTTTTAAGCTGACAAGCTAGTACTCCTGTTTTTTCCAGTAGAGCAAGACTGACGCTTTGGGATATATAATATATTGTTGACTCTTCTTCGGTGTTCTACCCTTGCAGGTTGCAAGTTCACTATAATTAATTGTTAAAAACAAAGTGAACCAAACCAAACAAAAAGCAACAAACAAAACTGAGGGTATTAGATCCTCCTACAGTTGCATTTGTCTGTGGTAATTATATTATTTTCTATCAGAGGTGTAAAAGGGCTTCTAGAGGCTGTAAGTTCAGGCATGTGTTTTCTTCAAACTGACAGTGTTACAAAGGTGAATCATCAAATCATCATGTGTTATGTTTTCAAAATTCTTCTTAGTTCATAGAAGTAAAGGTTGGCCTTGCTGATAATTCTAAGAACTCTGCTGAATTAAACCTGTGAAATACAGACCTGGCAGTCCAGAAAATAGCTTTGAAAGGATTCAGTACTGCATTTGAATAGAAGAACCACTGAATTTAATTTTTTTCTTAATTATATTATGTTTGAGGTTTGGCACTTTCTTGTATGCAGGAACTGCAGAACAGATGCAATATTTACAAAAAGATTAAAAACAATAATGTTTGAAAATGTAATATCTTGTGACTGAGTGATCTTTATAAATTGTTAGAAGGCTGTGTGTTCTGCAGAAAACTTCTTAACATCTCACCATTTTACTCTTCTTGTGGCTGATTTTTGATATCTAAAAGGATAGGGTGGAAGTCACTGGAGAATAACTGCTTGAACAATCTCTTTGCAGAAGAGTAAAATTTATATATGTAAACTTTCTTCGGTGAGTTGTTTCTCCCTTAAAATATAAGTAAAAAAGTTTTCCAGCTACAGATTGAACTTCTGTGTCTTGCTCAATAGCAAATCAATATCAGATCAACTGAAAATACTTCTCAATGTCTTTTAAATTTCCTATATTGTTTCAGTGCAACTTCTTATATAAACACTTTCTTTCCTCATCGAAATGATACAGAAATAATTTTACTGGCTGTAATACTTCCAAGGTAAGTTAGTTCGAGGTGAGGAAAATGCTGTGAGAAAACAAGTGCTTGGACTCATGCAGTCAAGGAATAGAAGTGTATAATCTCTGTTTTAGTTAGAGGAACTAAAGTAGTTAACAGAAGTGAGTCCTGTGGGTGAAGAGGAAGGTTGAAATAGATTTTAGTATGTTTTAGATAAGTGGCTATGCTGCAGTGTAGTTGCATGTTTAACAGCAATTGAGCCTTGTGAATATCAGAGCTGCTAAAACCTCTTTCTAGAAGTAAGCTGTGAATGCTGTTTGCCAGGCAGTGGGAACTCAGTGTGTGTGTGTTAGGCCTTTTCTGTACTGTGGCAGTAAATAATGTTATGGACCATATATGAATTACTAACTCTTATAAATTGAATTTATCTATGTAACTGGGTTTGAAAATAATGATTTTAAATAATGGATTTGAAGTGAGTAAAGATTTTCCTTTTGCTTGCGATGTACCCTTTAAAAAAGCAAGCTACACTGATTAGAAAAAAAATGGTTAAATTACAGTTTGATCTTGTGTTGGTCCAAATGGCCACTACAAAACAAATGCTGGTAAAATCCTGCTTTGAGTTATTTTGACAACATAAACAGTATTTAGGGACTTAAAAATGGAATGTGTGCAAATCCCATCCAGTATAACGTAGAACTTCATCTCCAGCTTTCAGTAGGCATTCTCAAGTTCTGTATATTGTGGCTAAATACAATCCAGGCATTTATGAGTGCAGATGGTGTTTTTAACCAGCTGTACCACTGTGATGTAAAAGGAATTCCTTGTAACATAGAAGGGCACCTCATCAGCTGAGGGGAATGCAAGAAGTGATCTAAATGAGCCCATAGAAACATCTGTTGCAGTCATAAATATATATGAGTCTGTTCAGCTGTATAGAATTAAAATTATGTTTCACTAACACTTATTTTAATAAGCCATAAAAGAGATTGCATTGCAAATTATAGATGCTGACTGAATTTTAAAATCTAACTAATGCTTTTTTTTGTGTTGCATTTTCACATCAAGATAACATTGCGTTTCCCTTAATAAAGTCAGAAATAAAGGAATTTGTCAGAGAAGGTAAGAGGCTTACCCTGTATTTTTTTGTGAAGAGTCATAGTTTGGGCTAGAAATGATTAGGAAATTTGAAATGCAATTTCTATATTACTTTTCACTTAAGAAAAAAAATAGTGAACTGTCTCCCCTTTATCCAAATGTAAAGGCTCTTATATTTCTCTGATCTTGGAACTAGCAAGAATGGCTTTTTTAATGAAGTTCCTCATTGTCTTCGATGGTTAATGGATTAAATTAATTTATAAATTGGGTCAATTGTTTTGCCGTACTTGCAGTCTTTGAGAGCTCTTGTCAATGCTGGTAAGATTATGATGAGTTTCTATACACTTGAGAGAATAAAAGAGTGAGTCATACCCATATCCCAAGGGTGGGATTGTTAAATCTTAATGGCAGAACTCCCATTCACATAAATAAGACAAAAATTTCAGCCTCTTTTCATCTCTTATACTTCTTACCTGCAAAATAACTTTCTTAATGTGTTTTCAAAGTTGTCTGTCTGTCAGTCCCCTGTAATTTTTATTTCTGGTTTTTTGTTTTTGTTTTTTTTTCCCTAGAATGGTCTTGTTGTTTAACCCTGGCCAACAACTAAGCACCACACAGCCACTTCCATTTTTCCCCTCTCCCCACCACTGCAATGAGGGGGGAGAGAATTGTAGGGGTAAGAGTAAGAAAACTCGTGGGTTGAGTTAAAGACAGTTTTACAGAGAAGGCAAAAGCTGTGCACACACAGAGCACGGGGGATTAGTTTATTACTTCCTGTGGGCAGGCAGGTGTTCAGCAGTCTCCAGGAAAGCAGGGCTCCATTATGTGCAGTGATTACCTGGGAAGGTAAGTGCCACCACCCCAAATGTCCTCCCGTTCTTTCTTTCCTCAGCTTCCTATGCTGACCATGATGTCAGATGATCTGGAATATCAACTTTGGTCATCTGAGGTCAACTGTCCCAAATGTGTCACCTCCCAGCTTCTTGTGCCCCAACAGTCTCTTTGCTGGTGGGGTGGTGTGAGGAATAGAAAAGCCTTTGGCTCAGTGTACACACTGCTCAGCAATAATTGAAACATCCCTGTACTGTCCACAGTGTTTTCAGCATGTATCCAAAACGCAGCCCCACAGTAGCTACTGTGAAGAGAATTCGCTCTATCTCAGCTAAAACCAGCACAAATGGCTAATTCCACTCTTTTCTCAAGCTGACTACTTGTGTGCTCTCTTCAGAGTGGTGAACTCCATTGATGATGATTTTTTCCCCATTATTCTGTTATCATTTTGTTCTACAGGTATAGTTACTCTGATTTCCTGCAGCAAATACTGTTTCGACTTACTGATCGTCTTCAAGCAAATGTATAATACATGCCATAAGCAATCTATCTTAGTACCCTAATCAACATCCATTTAAATGCGACACAGGTTTTATGTCTGTCTGGACTTGCCAATCTAACTGACATAATTTGGATTTATTAGAAAGGTTCTAAATACATTGTCAATTAAAAATAAAACTCCTGAAGTAGTCTGAAGAACATGCAAGATGATATTTAGCACTTAAGTTTTTAAAATAACCCATTTAAATATAAATAATGTCATTAATACTTGAAGAGCAGATTACTTACTCGCAATGCTTAGCAGTGTATTAAAATTGTTATCTCAGAATATCTGAATAGTGATTAAAATGAAACATTGAAATGTATTAATCTTTTTACTCCTCATTTAGGAAGAATACGATAATGAACAAATTAGTGGTCTGGAATTTGTTTGTGTGCATTACTCAGAGAGAAGCTTGGATAATTCCTGCTCCTGAAGGACTATTTCTGTCAGGCCTTGTTATGCTTGACTTGTATCATCCTTGGGAGCTGCTCTGTCAAATTGATGTTTATTTGATATATATTTAATTTTTCTTCAGTAAATTTGTCCAAACGCATGCATCCTGTGCACACATGCCTTCTTGTATGCTAAGAAGATAAGCAGAAAGGGACACTGGGAGATGTCAATCCATGTTTCAGATGGCTGTGGCTGTGTGCAGATTTCCATCTTCAGCTTGGCTGCACCTTCTGCTAACATTCACTGGCTCCTGCCTCAAGGTGGAGCTCTTATATTTGTGATAGAGATGAAGACTTGAAAAGTGTTTTCTTCCCCCAAATCCTGTTTCTGATTTGAATAGATGCATGAGTTCTATTGGTAAAGAAAAATGGCAAACAGTTTTCCTCCCCCTCAGCAAAAGCTGGAATCATCAAAGTGTCACACAGGTGGATGGGCCTCCAACACTGACTTTTATTTAATCTGACATTACCTTCTGTAGGTTCAGGAAGATGCATACCTTTCGCTTACAGTAGGTATCCAGCAGGAATATGACAATATGTGCATTCCAGCTGTCAAAAGCAGTGCTGTTCTTGTGGCTTTTTGCAATTGGGAATGTTTTCCCAGAAGACAGCGTGTGTGTGTGTGTGTATTGTCTTCTAATTAAGACTATATGAGACAATTATGGCAGGCTGTCAAATCAATGGGATGCAGGGTATATTTTAGTCTCCATGCTATAGTCTAAATAACCTTTTAAGGACTCTGTTCCATCGACGGTAAATAAATGCTGAATGCTTTACACTTAATAGGCCTTTGAGTAATGTGTTCCACATGGCTTTATTGCTGGAATGAGACCTTCTTATCACTAAATACACAATAGTGACATGAGTTCATTTCAGCATGAAGAAATGCATAAATCTCATAGATGAATGAAGTCAGTTTATTGTAGAGTTTAGTTGAACAGGAATACTCTAAAGTAAACCTTGATGGCAAAATTAAGGAAAATGAGAGGAGCCCACAAATACTTATTCTCATCATCTTTGACCTCTCAATTAAAATACTAGGAATGTCTCTCTTAGCTGGATATGTCAAAGTGATGCTCATTTCCTGCTTATTTTTATTTCTTTGAGTGAGAGTATCTTTATTCTGATAACTTAAATCATTGACTTTATCATGCATTTCAAAACCTTCTTTCTCCAGAGTGCATGAAAGAGATTGGGCCAAGCCTCTCTCTTAACAGGTGTAACAAATACCTGCTTGTAGTTCATTTTGTGTGAAGTTTACCAGAAGGGAGAAGAAATTAAATTGGGCACTGAATAACTTGTGTGACCTGAACTGGGAGCAGGTCTGGGGGACTGTCTGATGGGCTGGGTACATAGTGCCCACTGGTGTGGGGTTCACATTTTGAAGCCAGTATTCTGTACAGAGTTGGGTGACATCTTTTTTGTTAAGACCTTTATTCAGCAAAAGATGCGACTTATAATTGCTGGCAGTATTGGTAAAGTGGGATTCAATTAGCTTTGACTGGCAAAAAAATGGAAAAAAAAGAAATTTCTCGAGTGGTGAAACAGTGTTCTAAAACCAGCATTTTGATCATTTGGGCCTAGACTGGGAGCATGGAGAGTTTAAGATAATGCACAAAACTGAAGACAAATTCCTTATTTAATTTCAAGTCTAGGTTTCAATGGATGTTTTATTTGCATAGTAACAATGAATGGTTTTGCCCATTTTGTCCAATTGCCTCCAAGTATTTTATTTTCTTACCTGTTACTTAACCTTTTTTTTTGTGCTTCTAATATATTTATTGATTCAGACAGAGAATTCACTTCAGGTAAGTACTCTTCATCACTGGAACAGATTGGGACAAACCAACAGCAACATTGAGTTGTATCTTAGTGATGTAAATGATAATTTACATGTAATTTGCATGTAAATGATAATTCTGCTTTAATTCTAGTAACCTAGTTCTTCTATTAAAAATTACTGGGATAAAAGTGGTTCCAGCTGGTTGAAATAATTCAGTTTTCCTTAAGTCATATTAGGCCTGAAATATGATCAAGAAGGACTGAACATTGTGATAGTTTGAGCTTTTTTCAGTTTTGTTTCTTTTGATTGTTTGTTTGGAGTTTACTCAGGAGTTAAACCTTTGGTTGTGGAATTTGTTTACCTTAGTCGATATTTGTTGTCTTGCCTAGTGTTTTTTTGAGTATTTAGGGGCATGTTTAATATCCATGATGAAAACAGATGTTGAAATGCTCTGCTAACTGGAGTCCAAGGTATTTGGCTGTGCAGTCAGTTCTGCAAATTTACTTCTGAGTTTTCTGTGTCTTTTAGGTGCCCTGAGCCCAGTTTTTGAGTAGTTTTGGTTCTTGCCTCATATGCTATTTATGGTTCTTGGGTGGTTTGTGTCTGTTCTGAGAAAGATAATTCCTTTTAGCAATATTTAAAGTTATTTGAAACTGATTGGAGGCTGTCTGGAACTCAGAGCACAGTTTTGTCAGTTTATACTAAGTTGGTGAGAATTAACTTGGACTCTCTTTCTGACTAAGAAACAGCTGAACCCAGCCTTGGCAGTTGTCAGGGCTGTATTGCAGGATTATTATTATTATTATTGTAGGATGCATGTATGATTGCTTCCTCTTTGTTTTATAGGTAAGTTTCTTAATTTTAGGGCTCGAGTCCAGAAGAATGAAAATTAGAATTAGAATAAACCTTTTATCCCTGTCTTATCTTTCTTCTCAGCTTATGCTGAGAACTGTACTTTCTGTCTTTCTGCTCAGCTTTTCAGAAGTACTGCAGATTGCAGCATTTAAAAATCAGACTGCCAGTTTCAGTCCTTGCTCTTGCTTCTCTGTGCTGGTTCTAGCTGGCAGCTTCAGCTCAGCTTGCGTTGGAGTGGCTGGTGTTGTTAGAAGCAGCTTTTGTTATCCTTTCAGCAGAAGTGATCTGAAAAATATGGCAGAAGGAAGAAGATGAGCTGAATAAGCTTCTAGCCAGCTGATAAGGGTAAGTTCACAAACCCAGCAGGGCTTGAATGTCTGCAAAGCACACTAATGCTCACATTTACTGAGATGGGCTTGCTGTACTGTTCAGCCTTTCTAGCAGAACTATGTAGGTGGATAACTCATTTCACAAAGATACTGCTCCTCTTCTGTCAGACAAAGGAATGTCATCAGGAAAGAATCCCTAAAATTTATGAACTGTCGACTCACTTGTGTTTTTCAGCCTTTATTAGTATTTTATAAATACAGCTAAAGTAATGAATAGAATATTTAAAACATACTCCCATTTTCTTTAAACTTTGTGTCACATTTTGTTTTATTAAAACTAAAAAGAAATCTCCAAGAGAATAAATTAATAATGTTGAGACTGACTTGATTATAAAATTGAAGTATAGATGACAGCCAAGTTGTCCTGGACTTGTCCTATCTCTCCTCTCTCAATTAATTGGTCTCAATCCTCATCCGCCTCCAAATCATTTTCAGAGGGAATGAACTTGGAACATTACCTTGGGATTTCAGCAAATATCAACATTCTTGTTTAATATGTATCTGTATTGGCTAATTATGATGCTTGCAGAATGTACCTGAATGTCTGAAAGTACTGTATTTTATGCCCACAGAGTGGGTGCACAGGTGATCAGACACATGCTGAACAGATACCACCTGTAGGGACAAATCCTACACAGAGCACTGTTGTGAACTGGTTTTCCTGAATGAGTGCCTTTGGCATAGCAGCTTGAAAGAATAAGGATCTGTGGGGAAAGAAACCCTCAAACAAACATGTAAAGTGAATTCTCTAGGAAATGTGTTTTAATACATCTGTAATTTTTTATTTGTGCATCACACATATGATGAGTTTTGCTAAGTAATTCTAAAAAAAATAAAAATTAAACCCTCATAGGTTATTTTTTCTATCAGTTAGGCTGTTAGAATATCTTCATGCTATTTAGAAGTTCTGAAAACCTTGCTCCTACAACCAAGTTAACATTTCTTGAGCATTGAGTTACCCCATTGTGTTCATGCTCTTCTGCTGTGTCCATCACCAAGTTATTTGTTTTCCTGATCTGTTCCTATGGGAACCATGTGGTTTTAATTACATGTTATGATGTGGGATTATCTTTTTCATTGGCAAGATTTCTTAATGTCATTCCATCTCTGTAACAAAAAAATATGTATTTTTCAGTTGGGATAAAAATATTGTCAGAGGATAAAATAGTGGTGGTACTTTCCCTAAATTCCATTAGAGTGATATTTTGGGACTTCATATCTTCTTTGAGGTTTATTGCTGTTGTTTTTAAAGTATTCTCATTAAAAAGTCTTGCTGTACTGTGCTCATGTGGTGGATGAAGGCAGGAAATATGGTCATCGTGGAAGATCCAAGCAGAAGTAGAACTGCATTTACTTGCAGAGGAGGAGTCAGATTAAGCAGTGTAACATTTAGGATGTGAAAGGGTATAACAACAGCCTTTGTATTCAGAAGTTTTGGATTTCTTAAAAACCCCCACATTTTCTCAGCATAGTGTACCCTCAAGCTGTAGAAACAGTACTGCCCACAGCTTTTTGTGTATCAGAACTAACATATTCAGCAGTAATAACTTTAAAGAAAAATTACTGTCTGGCACCCTATTTTTCCAGGAGGCATTTGTTTGACAGGTAGACCTATTGAGAAGCTGGCAAAAGGTCAGCAGGAGTGCTGGAGGTGATGCATGGTCAGAAGGAGGCCTAGAGGCAGTGGCCCTATCTACTGAGTCTTCTTTTTACTTCTCTTTCATTTTGTGATTCAGTGACCTTTTATAGTTCAGCAGACAAGGGAGCTAGCTGGCAAATACATCAGTGGGGCTACAGAGACAATTTTATTTCAAGATGCACAAAATACAGTTGCACAGTAGCAGTGTTGAGTGGAGTATGAAAATCAGAACATTTTTGCCCAGGTGTTTCTTGTATGGATTTAGTCACATATGTTGCCATGGGTAGTGTCAAAGCATTATGTGAGTGCAGTGCTTGAAAAAATAGTTATGACCAGCATTATTCTGGAATGTGCTGTCTGAGAAATACATTAAAGCCCACAGAAACTGAAACCCTTAATGGAACTTGTCTGAGCCTTCTAGTAATGAGTAATTTTCACAGTTATTTAATAATATTTTCATATTAAGGTGAAAGTTGATATTAATTCGATACTATTTCTCTTTATGCTAAGAGGAATTGGTTAAATGCAATCTGCTGAGTAAATTCTGTAAATTATTGCAGATTTTGAAATAAATTTCAGCCCCTTTCCCCCCCTCCCCTTGTTTGAAAGGTTTTATGGGACCTCAGCACAAACCTTGTAAAATAAAAAGCAGGGAATTATATTTTAACTGCTTGAATTAAGAAAGATATCATGGCTTTGAGTTTGTGTTATGGCTTTGAGTTTGTGTTAAGAAATTGCTATAGTTTTTGTAGTAAAGTAGCAAACCTACATTTTTCTGACCCTCTTAACCACAGCTTCCAGACAAAGTAACCTTAATTTTACAATACACTGAGGACAGTAAAGCGTGTGTGTGTGTCGGGTGAAGTGTTGTAGGGTTAGCACATTCTTTTATGTGAAGTGCTTTTCTAAGCTGCCATAAACAGAAAATTATAACAGTTTCTACAATAATATCAATATGTGTGTTGTTAGGGAGAATAGAATTACCTCTTGATTTCTATTTTATGTCAGAAAACCTGTAACTATAGTTTTGTAGTTATATATTTCTGAGTATTTGTTAAACCTGCAGAGTAAAAAAAGCTGACATTATATCCAGGTTTTACCTAAAAGCCTCATGATTTCGTGTCATTCTTTAGTGTTTTCATGAAAATATAGATTGAAAAGTTAGCATTTTCTTGCATGTAATTCACAAGAGGATGAAACGTTTAATCTATTTTCTTTTGTATTTCTATCAGTGAAGTTGGAGCTAATTACAAAACATCATGGATCATGACCTGAAATGACTTGTGTATTTCTTTAGTTGCTTTTTAGAACAAGAAATATTTCTGTTGAAACTTGCCATATGTCTTCAAACAGAGCAATCAATACAGGGATTTCTGTGCTATTGGTCATGCTTGATTTCTTAACATTACTGGTCTTGAAGTATTAAGCTATTTTTTATAAAGCATTTACTTGATATGGAGATTAAACATGTATGAATGAAGTGAGATTTTTTTATAATTACAGTGCCTTAACCAAATAATCTAAGTCTGTGGTGTTCGTAAACACACTTGCTCTGCAAACTCAGTTCAACTGTTCTTTAACTGATAGCAACTCACTGAGTAATTGCAAATGTATTTGCAGGAATTAATCATTATTGTCTTGTTTTGTATAAGCTCAGACCTCACTGACTTTAGTTGTCATCAACAATGTTCACAGTCTCTAAAATCAGATACATCATAAAGTGTATTCCAGTAGGTTTTGTTGACTTTAGCAGTAAGTAATAGTGAAATCTAAGTCAACAGTTTAAGGACAACACTTGTGACATCATTATCCTTTTGGTAATCTTACTGCAGAAATTGGTTTTGCCTACGTACATGTTACAAGAGAACGAATTTCTCTCTTGAGCTCTTCTGTTCCACTCAATGTGTGCAGAAAACCATTTCTCTGATGATAATATGTATTTTGAATCATATCAAAAAAGAGAATGTTTAAAGGAAATTAACTCCATTATGGCAAGCTCCTGCCACCTGTCTTTTGTAGGAAGGCTGATGGAGATTGTGTTGCATGGAAAGGAAAGTTGGGCTGCTTTCATTCATTTTCTGATCTAATTATTTGTAGTATTGCAACAAGAACTCAAGAACAACCTTAGTTTAGTTAAATATTTGTGTATTTATGGAAATAGCATTCCTCTACATTTTCATTATTTTTGAACATTTTTTATTAGTGGAGGAAACTATCTTCCAACACGTTGAATATCAGGTTTGCATGTATTCTCTTCTACTCTTCAGAGTTAATGCCATCATGAAGTTCACCTGAAATAGTCTTCTAAGTGAGGCTTTCTTTGTGTGCTTTTTAGTGATTTGCTTTCCTTTTGCTATTTGCATTTGGGTTTTGATTGGTTTATAATTTTTTGGAAGATTTTTCAAAACTTTGCAAGTGTGTTGAAACAGCCTGTAACAATTAATCTATTCTGCTTAATATTGTAAGTTTTAGATTTTATTTTCCTTATTTTTTTTAACCAAGTTAAAGTGCAGTGTTGTTCACAGAGTAAAATATTTTGGGATAGCATCATTTCAGTGTGTTATTTTCTCACTTTGCCTAAAGCATTTGAACAGCTGTCCTTAGTAGTTTAATGACCTCATTGCTCAAATATTTGCTGGATTTAATTCCAAATTTCCACTTAGAAGATAACTTTCCTTTGGAGTTATGCTTAAGATTTTATATGTATTTTAATTGGATCAGTATTTTAAGTTTATTCTAAGTTTTCTCTAAGGAATATCCCAGGATATGAGAACCATTTTTGATGACTCACTGTAGGACAGCATTTACACAGTATTAGTTGAATTTGTAAAGTGAGCGATGCAAACTACCAAACTTTTATTACAAATTTTGCAAAAATATATAAAGTAAAAAAATTATTAACTTGTTAATAGCTACCTTATTAATATGTGAGTGGCCTTTTCCTTTCTTGTTTTTCCCAGAATTAAATTACTGCACACCCCAAATTGGAACTTTTTACTGCAGTATTACTAGATGTACTGATTTTTATTAGTTTGGGTTTGAATTGTTTCATTCAGTGATTTGGATGGGGGATTTTTGTTTGTTTGTTTGTTTTTTCAGGGGGTGGGTTGTGGTGTCATTTTGCTTTGCTTTCATTTTTATCAGGAGCAGTCTAATTGCTTATTTTATATAAAAGTCACATTAGTGTCACTCCCAATACTATAAATTATTTAGTTATGCTTGGATGCTTTTGTCATGTATGCTCAGCATTGTTTGTAGTATCTGTATTTGTAGAAATAAGTCAAGCAGTTTGAATGCTGTAGAGGTCAACTAATCTCCTTTCAGTTTTCATTTCTATTTTTAATAGGTTAGGACTTTTGCTTTGTTCTCTAGATTTTTATGTTAATATTTTATTTCTCCACAATATCCGATATCCAAATGCATAAGTGTGTGGATTTCTGGATATCAGTAATTGTCTCACACCATACACCTTTGCTGAAGTCGAAATGTAGTGGGTAGCTGTGGGTTTTCTTAGGTGTGGCTTTTGGTTTGACTTTATTTCTGCTGTGTGTAGGCAAAACCAGACAGCTGTTGCCTGAAACTGAATTTCTAATAAAAATCACAAGGAAAATGCCTTTGTGTCTATGGGCACAACCAGTGTGGTGCACTCAGAACAAATTTATTTGCCAAAACAGAAGGGAGTAAGTGGTTGTTTCTGGAGATTGTTACTCCTGTATTAGCAATAACTGGAAAAGCTGGCAGTCTTAAGATAAAGTATCTAGCTACAAAGTAATACTAAAATATCCTGAGAATTATGTTTTCAGGACCTCATATACTGTGATTGTAGTGCTAAACCAGCAAGATGGAGATCTAGATTTTTGTGTCTTGATCTAAGAAACTGATATATTCTACCTATGTTCTCAAAGGACAAGGAGTATCAGTGGTTTGGAGAGTGATGCTACACTTTGGGTCTTGTCTGGAAACATTTCTCTCAGTTTGTGCAGCTGGAATTCATAAATAAAACTAGTAAGATCTTCCTCTAACAAGTTTGAAAAGGTTTAATAAAAAGCTGGTAGTTTTTTAATTAATATTTTCATCAAAATAAACAATTCAGAGCTCTTGATGTAGTTCTCTTAGATGATAGTCTGAAGTAGTTTTGAATTTATGACTTGAACTCTTGGCCCCATTATTAGAGATTGGTCACTACCTCATTTTCCAGCACATTGTGACTTTAACTTTTTGTGCTAGGTAAACACAGAGCATGGATAGAAGATTAGTCCCTTCAGGAGATGTTGGTAAGGTTTGACAAGTGTCTGGATATAGAATGGGTTTGGGCAGCAAAGAGTAGCTTCCAGATCCACCCAAGCAGCATTGTACCAGGTGTTGATGCAAGGGGGTAAAAAAATCAGAAATCTCTGTTGTGTGGGGGACTTGAGTCCTTGTACTTGCATGTGAGACCTTGAAATTCCAAGGTGTTTCACTGATGCTCTGGACTTGGCTGCGATTGTCTACCTACTTTGTTATAACTGCAGATCTTCAAATGTCTGTGTGGGAATAAAAAGAAATTAAAGGAGGGATGAGTCACATTACAACCAAATCAAAAATCTGGCCCATAAAATGTCAGTTGTACACTGATCACTCTTCCCTGAGGTGTAGTTAAGTAAAACCAAGTGTAGTTCCCTGCTGTTGTCCCTCAATAACATTACACTGTTTCCATGAATTTAGTGGCTGGAATTGGCTCCTTTCTCATCCTAGGTGTGATCCAGCCTTCTGACAGGGACAGCTGCTGGACTGGCTCAGGCAGGGCTCTGGGTGGTCTAGCATGGCTTCTAGCTTGGCAAGTGATCCAATTCTGTAATTTGTCACCTTTTGCTGGCAGTTGTAGTGAGGAGGTGAAGAAAGGCTGGACTTGAAAGAAAGAAAAAAAAAAAAGCTGTCCTCCTCATCTCCCTGGCAGCTCCTGTCAAACAGCTGAGGTGCACAGTGGGAGACTGGGCTGCTGGTACTGCTCCCTGCTCTGGAAGTAAGCCCAGGCATTTAGTACCCTTGGTTCAGCACTGTTATTGAAGAATTTACTGAATTTCTAAACCTGAAGTAAACTCAGTTTGCCTATTCATCTCTAGCAATTTGCTCGCATCAGTTTGGTAAACAATGTAACTTGATAATACATCGATGTATTGCATAGAAGCCTGTTTTTTTTTTCTGGTTTGGTTTTTGTGTTCTTTTATCTTGGCTTTTTAGCAGATCCTCCCATACTTGCTGGTTTACCTGATTCTATTTGTCACACAAGCTCTTGAAGACTTAACACAGAATTCAGCTTTACAACAGATGGGAGCAGATCCCCTAGTTTTACTTGAATTGTGATGGCTTTTTGAAGAGTGCAGCCAATGTCAGCTTTCTATTAATACAGTGGTCTTAAACAGGGGAAAAAAAATTCTATTTTTTCTAAAAATATCTAAAATGTTAGATATCTAAAAATATTTTAAAAATTAGGTACCAATACCTTGTTGTTAATCATATCTTTTAGACCATAAAGGTGTTTAATTTTTTGAATGCAGAAATCCTAGCATGCTTAAAAATGCTGATAAAGAATGCTGCTAAAATTACTTAGGGGCAACTTTTATTTGTCTGCGAGGTGAGGACTAGTACTTGATGGCATTGTGGAAGAGGAATTCCTACTTTTTTGGTCTATGCACCTGGTCCTCTTCATGTGTGTCTTGAGAACTTCACAGACAGGAGCCTGGAAGCAGTACTTGCCTTCTCTTAGAGAGGAATAAAAGCCCAACTTTTTTTTTTTTTTCTTTAAGATTTTTTTTAATGAATTAATTTTAATTCTATAGTGCTTTGAGACATTAAATATATTGAATATACTTTTGGCTACATCACTTGATTGCATGGCTGTGGGTAAAAGATCTATCCCAACTGTCCCTCACTGCCAGTGAAAAAAATTACACTTGTTTCAGGAGAGCTGGTTATCACTTTGACAAGAAAAGTAACCTTAAAATACTTTGTTCTTTGTGAACTAATTTTTGTTTTTTGCATCTTCATGTCTATCTTCATGCATCTATCATGCCTATAAAACTAGCTGCTTAACAGATGTGATTTTAAAGTGATGTAAAATTACAGTTCAATATAACAATTTATTTTAATGAACTAAATATCAAGTAGTAAATAGAAAGCAACTTCAAACACATTCAGAAATGGCTGAGTATTATTTTACTAGAATGCTTTGCAATAGAAATTTTGTCTCTTACATGAACTAAACAGGTTTTAAAAATTACTATTTCCCATTTGAAAATTTTTGACTTCTTACAAAAAAAGAGATACAGAATTTTTCTCTGGTGCTTCTTTCCTTCTCCCACCCCCACCAGTCAAAAGGAGACTTAGAAATACCACCAAATTCTCATGTGAATTAGTAAAAGTGACTTATGCCCCACACAACTGTTCCTAAAACCGTTTTCAATTTAGCTTGTTTCCCATGATGTGCTGCAGATATTCCATAAGTTAATTTATTTTGCAGTGCTTTAACAAGAACAAAAAGGTTAAAGAGTACTTTTTAAAGGAACTATGGGAGTGTTTCTTAACTAAATATTTTATTTTGTTATCTGAAATATTTTTAGTTATAATATTTTGTTCTAGTGTATTGTTTTAATATTTAAAAATTTACAGTTTCTCATTGGGAAGAACAATGTACCTTTCCAGCTGTATTTAATTCCTTAGGCAGTGTTTCAATGTTTCCATTTTGGTCTTGAATTTATTATAATATTTCTGCCATTAGCACATAGTATTTCATCAGTCATCATTATAGCAAATATCTTCAAAGATAGTACATTTTCTCTTAGTCTTTTGGCTAAACCCAAAACCACTGGCTGCTGTTTTCATTCCTGTGTCACAAAATAGCAAAATACAAGAAGCAATATTTCCACATATTACTATATAGCAGTGTGTAACAGAATAAAAGCTGCTTTGCAAATGCCTCTCTTTCCATGCAAATGAACTTATTAAAGTTAAATAATGGAATTAGTTATACTAAAATTATTAATAGTTTGGCAGGCCATGGATCCTCAGCTCCCAAAGTTCACAGGCTGGCTTTGGAGCTGTAAGAATTCCAGTGCTTTTTAAGTGCAGAAAGGAGATTGTCAAGCAGAAAAGGCTGAAAAAGCTCAGCTTCAAAGCTTTTGCTTCTCAGACTCCAGGGTTTCTGAAGGCAATACTGAGTCAAATCTGGCTATGGGGACATAATCTTCTCCAGTTTAAGAAAGTCCCTATTGACCTCAATTAGAGTAGACTCAGACTGCTGGAAAATGGCATAGTTACACTGTGTTCTATAAAGGCTTTTGCTCTTATAATTTTCAGAGTATCAGTATTAAAATTGGGTACTGTCTTATTATGCGCAACAACAGAATTTATTTGTGGTTAGAGAGAGCTTGTCTTCCTGATTCTTGCCTTCAGGTCAGATCTAAGGAATTTCTGTTGGGAATTTTAAGTTTTGCTCCCAAATTCATGCTTTTGAGAGTGAATAGAGTTGTGCAGGTTGGCCAAAATGTAAATTGGCAATAACCTTGTCACAGAGTGGAAACAGCTTAGATAAGAATAAAATAGTTTTCATAGTTTGCTTAGTTACAGACAAGTATCTGATGTGTCATTGCCTTTCTAGAAGAGAGGAATTAATGAGGAAAAGAAAGAAAACTAGGGGAAAAAGAAAAGAAAAATCCCTAAACCATGCTCTTTAAAATACTTTGAGGTTGCTGATACTTAAGGTTTGAGATGTTGATTCTGCTCTTGGCTTCATGAAGTAAAAATTGTTTTTCATCTTCACTGTGATTTATATCTTGGAAAACATATTTGTCTTTGGAAGCACTTTCTTACCATTCTTGCCATGGTGCCAGAATCAGTTCTCTGAGAATAAGTGATCAAGAGAACCCTTGAATATTGCTGCTCATCCTTAAATTAGGAAAAGAAGTGTAATAACAAAAGAGAATTTACAATAATAAATCCAAATCCTAGATAAGTGACTGAAGGAGAATAGAGAGGAACAAAGTAAAGTCTGTTTAGTAGAAGTATAAACATGTGCTAACACTTTATTGCACTGATTTAAAAGATATCACCCTTTTTAGCTTTCCCATAACATTTGTACTACTGGAATGTCATAAACCATTTATTTTAACTTTTGTGATGATCAGGAAAAATAAGCAGACTGAGAAAGAGGTGTTTGTCAAAGCTCATCGTAATTATTTTGGTAGCATGCATACCAGGGCCAGCTTTTTACTTTTCTGAATGAGTTTTTCATTTGTATAGCAGCTTTTAATTTTGATATTTTATCCTAAAAATATTTTTAAAGTGCAGAGAACTGGAGGGGGGTGAGGGGATCAGTAACTGGTCACAATGAGATGTTTGTGTTGATTTGCAAATCTATTGATAAATACACACATTAGTTTAGGGCACTGCAAGGCTGCTTCTCAATCTGGAAGTTTTTCTGGTGATTTTGCTCCTGGAAATTATAGAATACCAAGAACTCCAGAACATGAAAATGTGCATCTGTACTATGAGACTGGTAGGTGGAATAGCTGTCCCTAAACTCGGTTAAGAATATTTCATCCTGGAATTTTTGAAGAACAAAAACAACCACTCTTTATATTCGTGCCATGTAATGAGTAAAATTTTTACCTGAAACAAGTCAATTTCCTATTAAAAACTAATTCACTCCCACCTAGCCACATCATCTTCATATTATTCTTAAACTAAAAAGCAATATAAAGTAGAACATGTTTGAAGCATTGGGTTCAGATCTAAAAAATCTTGCGACTGCGAAGGGATACATTTTTTCAAATGGCATTTTAAATTTCCCAGAAGTGTGAAACAGACTAATGAAAAAATATAGATTGCATAAGAAGAATTTATGTTGGAAGGTCTTATTCCACATTTTATTCTTAATAAGATAATATCTCATAGCAGGAACTTTAAATAAGAGCATTAGCAGGGGTTTGCTTTGTTTTGGTTTGGTTTCGGTTTATTTTTTGGTTTTTTCTTTTTTGGTGTTTTTTCCCCTTTTCTTTCATATATTTTTGCTTAGAAGGAAGTATATCTCAGTATGTATAACTTAGTTTTCTTTTATATTAATATACTATCAGGTATGTTTCAAAGAAAAAAATAGAGTGGCATGTTCCTTTAAGATATATTTCTTTATTTCCTTTAAAACCAAGTTGCCCACCTAATTTCTATTGTGAAATTGCTTCTGTGATATATAAGAAACAAAAGAAGCATTTTTCCACGGAGGCAGTCTTATTGTTTCTTCCATGGCATGGCTGCATTAACAAAAAAAAAAAAAAAAAAAAAAAAGGGGAAAACAATGCACTTACTTTTTCCATGCAGTGGCATTGAGCAGAAATTATTGATACAGGCCTTATGGACTTGTGGAATCTTAACAGCTATACTCTTGCATATGTGTGCTTATGTATCATTCTGTGCTCATCTTAGCTAGGTACCTTCTTCACTTTAGCTATTAGCTTATGATAAACCTAAAATGAATCTGTTTTTATGGAAGTGATTTATAACACTCCAATTACTTCTTTCCTCTAATCCATTTAATAGTGTTAGTATTTTATGGTATTTAAAAAAATACTCCACTCAGTTCTAAATGATAACAGAGGAGGTGTAACCGTTGTTATTCGTGTGAATTCCATACACCCCAGAGCATGTCTTTTCAACAGGATTCTATTTTCTGAATTTATCTATGTCATACAGATAGTAAGTCTGTTAATTTATAGTGGGGCTACTGAACCATTATTCTTCTGTATCGTCCATTTTCATGGACATGTGTCCCATCTTTTTCAACATAATTAGGTTGAGAACAGTCTGGTTGGCTAACCATGCTCCTGACAATGTACTTGATGTCAAGTGAGGCAAGGCTCTGGGCTGGGGACATCAGCAAGGCCTCATTCAAAATGATGACATGCCATATTTACTGAAGACACATTAGTGCCTGTATGTCCTAGAATCAGGGACACTACTTTAGTTTGATCATAATTCTTGGTTTTGCTTCAAGGCTTCCCGCTCTGTGTCTCACAGATGCAACGCCAGTGGAAGTGAGCAAGGAATAGGACTGAGAGTATGTCAGTGTCAGGGCTGAAGAGTACACAGGTCCAAACACATACAAAACTAGGTGTAGTGTATTTCCCAGATCCTTCCAGTATTGCCTATGACTTTTTTCTAGATGTTATATCATTGTGAAAGGAAGGTATTAATAGGGCAGATTGCATCTTAATGGTTTTTCCATGGAAGACTATTGAGAGTGACTCTATCAATTCAAAGGATAGGAAAGATTATGATCTTTGTAATGAAGGTTCCTCCTCCAGAAGTTAATAAAAACTGTAATTTGCAGGCATATTTTTAATGTCTCTCAAACCATGTTCCCATGCAAGCCTGTTTAAGTATTGGGGTTCTCCAGTTTTATTTACACATTAGTCAATACCAGAAGAAAGATAGATAGATTTCATATACCTACTTGATTAAGATCATTCGCCCTGGGTTCATTTGTTTGGCAGGGCTTGTTGGTGGTTTTTATTTTTGTTGGTGGTTTTGTTTGGGTTTTTTTGCTGGTTTTTGTTTGTATCTTGTTTTGGTTTTTTATTATTGGGAGGGGTGTTGGTGTTATGGTGGGCTTTGGGTATTTTTATGGAAGAAAAGTGAATAGTTGTGAGTCAGCCTGATTAATTTCATCTGTTTAATCTGTAGTAAAATTTGGTGCTCTGACTTGGGTGGTCTCTGGGACTGACAAAAAAAAATGCGCCTGCATCCAAACACTGTGAAGCATCTATATTTGACCTATTTTGTTTGAAATAAATTAATAAGGAATATAGTTATCCAGGTTCAGAGCCTGGTTTTACTCAGTTGCCCTAGTCTTTGCTTAAATTGGACTTCCACTACTTGTCTCAAAAATACATGGTCGCGTCTTAGTTATCCAGGGTTGAATCCATGTCTTATAATATAAATGCTTTCTTACCCTTCCTAGTTATGACAATGGTCTCTCTTTTACCTTGTATTAATAAGGAATATATTTTTTGTCATAGCCATAGTAAGTTTGTAAACCAAAGCCTTATTTTCTTACTTCAACTGTTTTTCCTATGTATGCCTGAGGTGCAGCAGCAGTGAAAGAAGGAAGAAATGTAATGCTTATTTTCCATTAGACACCTTCCATGTAGTACTAAACAGTTTCAAATGACGGAAACAACCTGTGAGTAATTTTGCTGATAAAAATCTACTCTTTGCACCTACCTTTCTGGAAGACCTTTCTTTTTGAAACAACTGTTGTTATAAAAAGACAAAGAAAATACTGCTGTAGAAAGAAAAATTGTGTTACAAAATAAATATTAGTGCCTATGAACAAAAAGACATCAACATTAAACTCTAAAATGTATTTCCTTGTTTTCCTTATACCATTCACTACCTAACCTTTTACTGTTTTGATTAAAGCCACCCCTTTTAAAAATTAAAATGCTCAGTTCTAACCATTTCTATTTCATCAAGTTATCCTGTTCGAAGATTATTAGAAGAGGGTATTGATGCGTAAACAGATAGAATTGGTATTGCAAATAGTAATGGATTTTTCAGATACAGGGCAACTACAAAATGAAGAAAATATTTTGTTTCTATTATTAAATGCTTCCTAAGTCTGAGTTCTTCAGAGAAAGGTAGAAAACTTCCATCATCCATTTTTCAATATTTGGCTACACAGAAGTGCTGTAAGAGCTGCTGGAGACCACAGGTTTCAGACCACAATTGCACCCTTTCACAGCAGCTTTCAACTAAAATGAGACATGTTCGCCTCCATTCCCACCACCAACTCCCCCCTCAACACTGTGAGTGGAAGCCTGTTCCAACTCTGATTTTTTCATAGGAACCTTCTTTTAATAGGCATTTTTCATCCAGTTTTTCTTTCCCAGGTGTTGTTCTCTATAATAAATATTTGATAAATCTGTTACCTGTTGTATCCAGGATTATTCTACAATCTATTTCTGGAAAGTCAGTCTCCTGTAATGATGTGATGTGTCGCTTTTTGTAATAGCATTATATAGGTCTTTAATATATCTAGGGTAAAATATCTATGTCAAGGGAAATGGACCTCATTAAACTTCTTTTAGTACCTCTGCCAATTTTGGTTTTTTAATTTTCTTCCTGAAACGGACTCTTTTTTTCTTTCTTTACTATATTTTTGACCCCTGACAAAAGAGGAGATGCATTGTGTCTTCATAGTGTGAAAGATAGGTTTTCTTAGAGCCACTTTTTGTCTTTATCAAGTGCCTTTATCTTTTAATTTCAAACCATATCATTATATTAAAGTGGGTAATATCACTGCCATGCATACACTTACTTGTTATGGAAAATCAGGTCCTATTAAATGGGCAAAAATTGCTTAGAGAGAAAAAAGTTATATATGTGATAGAAAATTTGCTATCTGAATAGAATACTTAAAACATGATATGGAAAGAGAAAACTTCTTGCTCTACATTTAATAGCACCTTGTAATCACAGAACAGAATGACAGAATGAAAAAAAAATTAAAACCAGATCTTCAAGAACCAATATAATCTCTTAGCCAAATATGAATATTTGTTAAGTAACAATTTAAATTAGTTTAAAAGTAAATGTTGAGCACTGTATTAGAGAGTAATTGAAGTAGAGGAATGACAGCTATATTTTTGTTAAGGACTATCACATAAAAATTTGTCATATTTCTGTAGTTCTTCTTAATTTAGCTGATTCCTAGGCATGTAAGAATAGGAAGACTAACGTGAAAGTGTTGAAGCAGCTGCTCTAGGTTTTATCAGGAAAGGAGCCAGCCTGAAGAATCAGAGTTATAACAAGTTCCTTCATGGAGTGCAAATATGAGGCCAGTGGGACAGAGAGAAAAGGTTTTGATACTTGTCTTTCTAGCAGACTTTAGAATAGAAAGCTTTAGTGCTATGAGAAAAGTATTTCATAATGCCCTCCTTTTCACTACTGCACTGCAGGAGAGTGTTTGATGAAGGAGGAGAGGACTGATTTAAGTTAAGATGATACTGTTATGTTTTTTATTATTGAAAATTCAGTCTCTCTGAACCGCCAGAGACTATAGGTTGTGAATTGATACAGTTCCTCCCGCCACACTTGCTTTAATCACTTGGCTAACAAATGCAGTTTTACTTTTTGTTCTTAACTGCTGAGAAATAGATCCTAATTTCTGAGGTAAGCAAAAGTCCATCAGTAGGATTTTTATTGTTAAGGCTACATATATATATATATATATGTGTAAAATGACTTAGAAATATTTTCAGATACTTTAAGGAAGTGACTTTTAGACCACTTCCAGAGAAAATGAAAGTAATTTTATTAATACTTGATGACTATTTTTACCAGAGCTCTGTAACTTTAAACAGAAGGTCATTTAAACCTGTGAAGCCAAGAACATAAGAACAGGATATAAAAAAGTTTTTAAAGGGCTATGACAGAAGTGTGCTACTTTAACAATGAATACATATGTTACAATAAGATAAGGAGAGAGGGTTTTACCATTATGAATGTCTCTTTGTCATTAGAGATAAGCATTTTTTCATGACAGGGAGTTTTTCTTGTTCATCTGTCTGTCCTAGGCCCTCATACAGGGCTGCTTATCATCTTTCTATCAGAAAACATTCAATGAAAATTGATATAGTGGCAAAGAACCAAATGATTTTTTTCATGGATTTTCTTCTTTTCTCCCTATACGTTTTTGGATTTGAAGTTTGAATTTGTCTTTTGTTTGAGGGACTGTAGAAAGGTTAATGACTTGGGGATAGTATAAAATCACAGTGAAAAAAAAAATTTCCACATTTCAAAAAAATGTATCACATTAAGAGGGTGGTAAAGGTGCTAGCTATAGAAACCTGCAATATATGTTGGTTGCCAGGAATGTACTTATAGAACAAGGCAACTTAAATCTCTCAATATCTGCTCCATCAACTCACTTCAGCTTCTAAATTATTCATATAATTTGCAATCTTTAAACATGGTTTGCAGGTACCTTTAGTTGCATTGTCTTTCTATCTCTGTGCTGCTATGGATATTGCTATTGCTAATAACTATTGCTAATAACTAATAATAAACTCCTATAAGCACTGCTGTTTTGGCAGGGCAAGGAAAGGACTCTATGTAATTTATATCATCCTATATAGTTAAACATTTTGATCATATGAGTAGAAAAACTAATTATAAATCAAGAAGGCAAAATGTGGAGGCACTCTGTTCCCTGTCGTGTGCCTCCAAGCTCTGCAGTGTTCTCTGGACAAAGCAGGGTAAAGAGTACCAATGTGGCAGCTGAATATCTGATGTTTTTTGACGTAATAGTTGATTCTCATGAGGAAATTTTAAAATTTAGTTAATAAATACATTTGTTTTGATTCTGGAACCATAGTCTACATTATAGCCCCTTCCATTAGTAGCAACAATAAAGTGCCAATTAAGTGCCCACAATGAATATAAACTGTAGCTTTCAGATATACTGAAACTAAAGAAACTTATGCTCTTGGCCCATTTTCTGAGTATCAAACCTCAGATTAAGACAATCTGTATATTTTACATCTGAATTCTGTGCATGCATGGGAATACAATTTTAGGGTGTCTTTAAAACCTTTTTATTTTTCCTATATAAAGCTGCTATTCTGCATGGCTATTGCTTTCCCAAGAAATGAAGGATAAGGGCATGGTCCATGATGAAGCTTTTTGTTGGAATTAGGGGAGTTTATTTGAGGGAATCCTCAGTACTTTTGGAAAAAAAAAACTGCTTATCCAATATAAATATGCATTGTCTAGTGCCTAGAAGGATTGTGTTCTGATCCAGATCCTGTCCAGAATCTTGCTGTAGGCGCAGGCTTTGGTAGAGCTTAGTAACAGATCCAGCAAGTTTGAGAATGCCTGCAGGGTGATAGACTTTAGTTGACAGACCACCAATTGAATGAAATAAAGCATCTTTCTTTACTTTATTATTATTATTGTAGTTCAGTTAATGACTTCAGCACAAATACCAAAATCAAGTAGTCCCAGTGTAATTTTTAATATGTAGTTAATAAAAAAGCTACTGTAATACCAGCTAAAGAGTAAAAATACAAATAATCCATTCATTTGTGGAACACTGCTCTTTTAATTTTCTCATGCTTCTCTTTATAACTCTTGTCAAAGTAGGTTAAGCAGTTCGTAGTGTGACTTAGAGGATGATCTAAATGCTCTAAAATGTAGTTGTCAAGAATGGCACTCTTTGCTTTCCATTCTCATGTGGATTATCCTTTCTGAAATTCAAATAAGCTTATGCAGATGAAAAGGATGTTACATGCAACTTTAAGATGGACTCTGTGGAAGAATCAGCTGCTAGAAATAAGAATTCTGAGTCTGATGGTCTATTTCTTTAATCAGCATGAGGATTTATTTGGTATGTTTCGTGACACAGGATATACAATCTGATAATCCTTAGCCAACAAACTGGCTGTGTCGCTATGATCTTGCTGCTGATGTGGGCTGCATGCAGATTATTTAAACTAAAATTGTCTCCTCTTCTTGTGTTCTGATGTGAGCTTTACAGAGATAAAAACAGACTAATTGCCCTTTGCCAGCTGTATCATTCACTCTGTTAGGCATCTAACCAGAATTCGTTATATGATCATTGCAACTTAGAAATGGAAAAAATATACAATATAAATACATCTACTAATGAATACGCAAACTGAATGGGGTTAAAACACACTTCTCATTAAACATTATTGTAAATGGCACTAAGTGATCTCAGAAAGAATGATTGCTCCTTCACATTGATATTTTGACCATGTGTAGTCCCTGATGCTATGAGTGGCTTGTTTTCTGAATGTGTCTGTCTTCTGTCTGTGGTTCCACACAGGGCTGGCAAAAGATTTTCATATTCTCTTCGGACCCTGAACTGATTACAAACAGAAATGTTTCATTAACTTTTTTTTTGGACACATTCCCCCTTATAGAGCTATGTGATAAGAGTAGGGAAGGAGATGGGAGATGTTAGAACCTCTGGAACTATCAAAAGCCAGCCTTTGTGCAGAAAATTCTGAACAATTGTTTTCAACTATGATGAAATGTCAGGCAGATGGTCTAGTGAAGACCAATAGTTGTAGGCCACTGCTGTATAGCAAGATGATGGAATTTATCTGTGACAAGCAAGTAAACAAGGGGCAATCACGTAATTAGTTTCTTAAAACCACACTTAAATATTGGTTGTTATTGTTGGGAGACCAAAATACTAATTTCAGGCAATTGTCATCTATTGAATGTGATGCTCCTTGCTAGTGCAAGGAAGATGATGTAAATTTTTTGGTCCCTTTAGAATTTTTTTTCAATTGGAATATTTTTCCATGCTTCAGATGTGACACTGTATACAAGCTGAGAAAAAAGCATCAACAAACCACCATCATAATGGAAGGGAAGAAGATTATCTATTTAACCAGTTAGATAAGTGATTCTGGTGTTCTGACTGCTGTGCTGAACTCTGCGGTGAATGCCAGAACTTATACAGCCCAGAGGCAGTTCCATTTACAACCTAGAATGTGAAAAACATTTTCACTTCTTTTTTAGAATGTAACTTTCCTTACAGCTTTCAGAAGACTAATAAATCAGCATTTGTTAGTTATTTCAAGGTGCAATCTGAAAATTAAAGATTCTTGTTGTTTCACTTTTTACAGCTTCCTACTGTGAACTCAGGAAGACTTACAGTTATTTTTTATTAAATTTTTGCAGATACTGTGTGTATGTAAATAATAAATCTTGCTGTACTACTTTGTTATTTGCCAGCCAAGTGAAATACTTCATTTAAGAATTTAGGAAAATCTTTAATACTGAGTGACTATATCCCTAGTTAATAAGCTTCCCAAAGCTTTCTAATTACACAGAAATCACAGCAAAGCTGGTGCTTCCAAAATGGAATATTAGAAGATAGTTCTAATAGATCACTAGAATGCCAGTACATTTTAAAATAACCCTGAAGCATTTCCAAACAATGTTTCTATCTTGGCCTTTTCCACTCCAAATACACTGATATACCTTCTGCAAGATACTATTCATACTATTACTACCAACAATGTCTCAAGTCTAAGAGAGAAAACACCTTCAATCTATAAGCTGAAATTTCCTAAATATTTAACATACCATAAAAAAAGAATTCTTTCAGAGTATTAAGAAAATGTGATCATTGCTTCTTTTTAACATTGTTTATTTTTCAAAATATTCAAGCAGTCAATAGAGGCAAAACTTTTGATACCTTATTTTGGTTTTGCTCATGAGTTTTCTAGTTTAGTTTCCATTAACCTGGAATTTTGGACTGAGAGGAAGGGAGGAGTAAAATTAACGTGCAATCCCTATGCTGGGTGAAACTCTTGAGTCTGTGTAGTTCTGTGCTGTTACTGCTTGAGGAGTTGTCCTGATGGTCATGTTACATGGTCCCACTGAACAGTGGTTTTGGCTGGATTTTCTGTTTGCTTGTTGTTTTGGTTTGAGTTGTTGCTTTTTTTTCTTATTTCACTCTGAGGAGAAAGAAAGAATTTTTGGGAAGGGCTGTGCTACCATGTTTTAAAGAGAACTGGAAAATTCTGTAGAAAACAGGAGGGGGTAGATGGTTCCAAGGCTGTTGTCCAATTCTTCTTAGCAGCAGAAAAATATTCAGTGCTTTGGATCTGTGTTTCAAAGAGTACTTTAAAGTACAGAATATTTTATTTAATTTCAGGAAGCACTCTTTTGTTCTTAAGGGCAAGCCCCTAGAATTTAAAAGCCTATAAAATCTGCCATTACACAGAAAATTTAGAGAAGAGAGTAGTGTAGTACTTCTAAATACTGCACTGGTAATTAGATATTAGATGGCATAGCTACTGCTGATTATTGTCTTCTCTGTTCTTCATATACTCTAAGTGCTTAAAGGATAACAGAAAATGTCACTGCTTTCCCTGAAGGAAATTGGAAAATCTAATTTGTCTTATGATCTTTCAGTGAAGCTAAAGACAATAAATTAGGAAGTATATTTTCTACTCTTCACAGACTCCTACATGGACTCCATGTGCTTGCAAAGCAGCTGTCAGTGAAGGCAACATTTTATACTGGACAGCACGTGCAAAATCATGAATGATGTTTAGTTAAAATTTATTTCCTGGTAAAGAGCTGATTTGAAAAAAATACAGACTATAAACATGCATGTAGTGGATGTATTTCATCGATGTTGTAAGTCCTTCCTCATTATTGAAATCCCTTTCTCACCCTGCCCCCAATGAAAACCAAATTCCACAGCAGAAATTGAGTATTCTTCCAATGTAACTTTTCTTCAAGCATCCATACCTAATTCAAAGTAGCAGTTATGAGATTTACATATGAATATTCCTTTTTTAATGAGGAATCCTCGAAGTTTCTCATATTATATTAGCAAAACTTAAATTAATGCCAGAAAGGCAGCCTTTTCCAAGGACTGTGACTGTTGTCCGACAGTGAAAATTGGAATAAAATCATTTACCTGTTTGCACGGAAAATATTGACAGCTGGACTGTTAATGGGAGTTTCATGGCCTGAAATACAGTGTTAGGGGTTGCAGAACCTCAGCCTGACAGAGGCAATGGTCCCACAGCAACTTGTCTCCACTTCCCAACAGACACAACTGTGCCACACACACAAGCCCACACCACAGAGTCCCTCACTAAGAAAAGTCAGAAATGGAGTTTAATGAGAAGGCAGGACAGACTGCACTGATCAGGTTCAGGGCATGGCTGGACAAGTGATTCGACCAGACCTGCTTATAAGGAGAGAATAACTGAAAGGGAAAAAAACCCAAAGAAATTATGAAGTAACAAAATAATTTTTGTCAGACCTTTGGAAGAATGATGAGGCTGGAATCTGAAGGACAATGCATTAGTGTTCTTCAATATTTGTAAAGTGTGGGACAGAAGAGGCTAATAATTTGTGTGTATGTGAAATTTGTATTTACTTTGCCCTGTTTGTTTTCTTTTTCTCATATTTATAATCCCACATTTTCAGGATGATTTGCTCTATGTGGGGAGCTTAACATTGCCTTTATGTGCACAGCAAATAACTCTGTCCTTGAGTATCTCCTTGCTATCAAATCACAAAGTAACAACTATGCAGATGCTATAATTATTTGAAAGGCCACTTATATCCTAGGATTTGTTTTTCCTTCCTCTGCTGAACGAGAGTAGTTTGTTGTAAGTGCTGAAGAAGCAGAAAAATTGGTTTTATTTCCTTCTTATGAAAAATATTCCTTATTAGAATTACATTATTCATAGTCATAAATTCTTAAAATGCTCACAACTTAAAAGACTACTGAACACCAGAAAGTTTTCAGAAAATGTATTGCATAAAAATAGATATATTATATTAAGGATAATTTTGCACTGATGCTTTCTACATTTTTTGCTACGTATGTATATATTCTTTTTCAATATATAATCTGGTAACTATGACGATCCATATTGGGAAAGGTCTCTTAATTTGTAAGTTGTTCATATAGTTTTAGCAGGACTACATTCCACTAATTCAAGAAATTAATTAAGAAAAAATACAGTAATTCATCCTTAGTTAATTATTTAAATGTTGGCTGGCATACGGTATATACAGAGGACAGCTGAAAGAAAACAGAGATAAGGGTATTCTGATGTAACAAAATGCCTTTTAACACAGAGCTTTGGAAGATTATTAAGACTGGAATGAAAAGGGTATGAGATTAGTTTTTTGCAATATTAATGTTTGCTGCAGAAGAGCCTTGTACAGTTTTTGTGCATGCGTGGAGTTGGTGACTTCAAAGTAAGCAGTGTGATGAGGACTAAAAGTCAGGGAACCACAAGTGAGAAGCTGTGATGCCATTGTGGTGCTTTTTCAGAGGCAGAAGTTGTGGAGAGCTGAGTAAATGGGGAAGACTAGGGTAGTCCATGGGAGCTTGCTGGAAAGAAAGGTTGACATGTGCTGCTTCTGATGTGTGAGGAGCCAAAAAAAGATTGCTTATGAGACTCCGCAAAAATGAGAAGGTCATCGAATTGCACCTCACCAAAATTCAGGTTAATTATGAGCTTAGCAGAAAGCAACCACTCCATCGCTTCTCTGGACTGTGTTTCTATATTGATAAATTTGCATGCATTTATAGCACATGGTACGTAGATAATTTTGATATTTCATCTTTGAGTTCTGTTAAGGATCCCCAGTGAGTGCTGTCTGGCCCTGGTGGTGTGCTATCCTTTGCTTGGCCTGTGTGTACTCTCTTCTATAGAAGGATTCCCAAGTTAGGACCTCGATGATTCCTTCCTCAAAGGACCAATTCAGAGAATTCACTTTGCCTCTTTGCAATAATTTTGTCCTTTCCCTGTATTGTCTTTATGCCATGGATAGCAGTTGGCATTATAAACACTTTGGCAGGCTTTATTTTCTCTCAGGTGTTAGAAGGATATAGAGCTAATTTTGATCCCTATATCTACTTGGTCCTCAAACTCTTTTTTCACTCTTGCTATGTTATTAAATTTAATCTGCTGAAGTTTATGATCCTTTCTTTTCCTTTGGTTAAAATTTTGTTATTTTATGTTATCTTCTTATTTCGATCCCATGCATAGGAGTCTTGCTTTTGTGTGAAAGTATTTCTCAGTTAATTTCTTCCAACCTTCCCCTTTCCTTAAATGAAAATTCCTCAGTTCAAAATAAAAGAAAACCTCTCTAAAAGCTCATGACCGGCTCGGGTTTTTTTTTCATATTTTGAAAAGTATATGAAAATTCCTGTCAAATTTTATGAACAAGACCCCTTCCCTACCAAAAGCACTTTAGATGTTGAAAAATTTTGCAGAGGAGAAACAAACAAATCTAAAAATTCATGAGCATTTAAGATAAGAGTAATGGCATAATTTGAATTATAAAAAAATTCTCTTGAAGGAAAGTAACTATAGAGAGAGCAAATGATGCAAGCCATAAACTTCCAAAGTTACTTTTTTTGTCATGTCTTTTTCCCAACTTTACCCCTGCTTGAATTTTAAAATTTAAAACTTTTTGAAATTCACTTGCTAATCCAACTTAAGGCTATTTTTGCTATTTCAACAATAAATAAATTACAGCACATTGTCCTTTTGCAGCATATCAAAGTTGGCATGGGCTGTTAGGTATTTTTCTTAATATTCTTAAAAGACTATTTTAAAATTGCAGTGCCCTGGACTTGTAGCCTGAGTGACGTAAATTACTGCAGGAGAAGGAAAAATGCAGTGAATTGCCCTTTAAGACTGCAGAAACTGTAAGAGCTTACAGCTATAGCTGTCCTATTTTTATCATCTTAGAGACTGTATTTTGAGCAGTGAATACATTTCAAAATATTCACAGTATGATACTCCTTATCTGTAGATCTTTGGGGCTTAAGGGCTCTAAGAATGTTCTATTATTTTGTAAAATAATAGTGAACTAGATGGTGATGTGAATAATGCATATTATGCTGGAGACAAAGCATATTTCCTGGGTATTATGGGACCCATATTGCTAATACTGATCCGCTTGTACAACAATAGGGAATTCTCTTTTTTGAAGTTGAAAAATCTGAGTTTCTGTGCCATCAGTGCTAGAAATACACTGATAGGCTATGCACAGAGAGAAGTGCACTCTTGTCAACTAGTCCTAGTGGTGTCTGAAGACTAAGGTTACCTGATTTCATCAATTTGCCTTGCAGTTTCTTGTATCTGTTTGTCTTAGTGTCCCTAAATGGCAGAAGACAAAATCATAGTCATTAAACCTTCATACTTGGAAGAATTCCAGACAGGGGAAAAAAAAAAAAAAGAAATCTTTCATGCTTAAGTTCCAGTTTCTGGTCAAACTCCACACTCATCACACTGAAAGCATTAAACACTATCACTTGAAACTCTGCGCCCTTCGCACTTTTATGTCAGAGGGGTTTTGTCAGATCTTTCATAGATGCTTAAAGTTTATAAGAAGTTATATGAAAAAATGGGAAAAGATGTCATGAAAAAGTCCTGTAAATTACATTGGCTTTGTTGTTGTGAATTTGTAGAGTGTAATACTTAGGAGTCCTGTGCATGTACTGCATTGTAGGCGAATTCAAGAAATGGAAGAAATGTTTACAATTAGTCTGAAGTCCAAGCTCTGTAGTATGAAGTAAATAAGTTTTCTCTCTTATTGATTCAGTACCCAAGATTGTAAAACATTCTTGGTAGAGAAATCAGCAGATAAACTATTTTCTTTATGAGACTTTGAGTGAGAACAATAAAATGTTAAATATGTGGAATGGAGAAGACAGAATTTTAGTAGTACTAATGAAAAACTCATTGTTACTCAAGTGCTCTTCTTTTTATTTCATGTACTCATGCATCTTTGCAGAAAAGAGAGACAATCATTGTCAAACCATTGGTAGCCATTCCCCAGAGATTGGAAGATACATTTTTCATGTTCTGAACAGTTGGGATTGCATGTCTAAGAAAAAGGAAAACAGAGAGAACACATTAGTGTGATGGTTTTCAGGGACTTAAGTGAAATGTGTTAGAGTATTTTGATATGTTTAGGCATCCTAAGTTTTCATATGAGGAAGCTTTTCTGTGCCAGTGCTACGATCTTTTGTGAGTAAGCAGAAGCTGCCTCTTGAATCCTGTGTGCCTTTCAGGTTTTAACAGTGCAGGACCAAAGTATGTTTGTGGATCATGTGTTGGAAACACCATTAACTATCTAGCTGAGTATCTAGGAAAAGCAATTCTCAGCTGGAGAGCTGAAATTAAGAGGACTGAGGACAAAAGATGAACCAGATAGAAGAATTGGGAGAAGCTACTGTAAAGCAACTGTGATGTTTTTGGAGAAATTAACTGAGCACAAGGGAAGGTATAGAAGAAAGCAAGAAAACATGGGAATGCATCATCATGAATGTAAAAGAGAAACTGATAGACAACACAGCAGTAATAAAAGATGAGTGTAACAAGGGAGGCTGAGTTACAAGCAAGTGAAGTTTGATTTTGGTTTGCTGGCCATTTAACTAATGCTGATTTTTCTTTTCAGTGCAGTTTGGTTCTACCTGCTTTAGTTTGGTGGTGGGTTCTTTTTTGTTTTTATTTTTGTTGTTAGTTTGGGGGGTTTTGGGTTGTTGTGTTGTTGTTGATTTTTGGTTGGCTGGGGTTTTTTATTTGTTTTTGTTTTGTTTTTGTGGGTTTTTTTCCTCATTATATAAAGGCTGGGGCACAGCTGAGCTGTCTCTGGAGCTTTTTTGGGCTCTGGTCATCTCAGAAAGCAATAGTGTGGTACATGGCTCTCCACTGCTCTCCAGAAGGAATCCATGCAATTATTAACTGTGCCTGGAAGAAATTATGACCAAATCATGAGGTAGGAAAAGAGTCTTTTTTTTTTTTTTTTTTTTTTTTTTTTACACTCTCATTATTTGTCATTATGGAATATAGTTTTCTGCCTGCTGGACTGACATGTGTGTCATATTTCCTTTCACACGCTTGTGTGAAAATGTTCAGAGTCCCATTGTGCCTTAAGCCTGAATGCTCAGTGAGGCATGTATTGGTAGTGAAAGCTAAATATACTGGAATGTGAGAGGGACTGAAACCCCAGCATGGTCTCACGGGATGCCTGTGCAGCTTTGGATACTGAAAGCCTGACCCTGTGACAGCCTTTGGCATGGAGCTGCAGATTTAAGAATGGAGTTGCTGAGGAATTCAGTAAGCAAGTGAGCTAAAAAAAGCAAGACAGGATTCTCTTGACTTTTTTCTGAGGAACCTCACCAGAATCAAGCATTCTCCATAAAATATTGACCTGGGAAACACCAATAAAAACATACCTCCAAATTTTCCAACTGACTCTAAAATCCAGAATTATACTTCTATTATGTTTTGTTACTTGAGTTCTTGTTACCAAAACAGTTATGAAGGAAGATTTAATGACCAATGGTTTATACAAGGTTTTTCTGAACTCTTTGCAAAGGATTGCTTTAATTTTATTTACTTTTTAAATGCATTGTCAAGCATAAAACTGAAACATATGAGGAAGTGCGTTCTTTTTCCTCAAAACCCAGAAGCGTGTTTTCTTCAAGTGATACCAGCATTCTTGGGTTGACTTCATTCCAGTGCAATAGACACTGAGGAATAAAATATTTGAGTGAACTAAAAATACCAATAATAGAAACCATAGATAAAGGTTTATCTGTTTTATTAGTATATTAAATACTAGATATGTCTAGGTATCTATTTAGATTTGTTACATATAATTCAAATACAGATATATCTATAGCATTGTGGGAACTTTCTTGATCTAAATGAGAATATTAGAAACAATATGTTAAAATCTTTTCATTCTACTTATCTATTCTTTCAGTTTTATAAGGATACCTTTAGATTTCATCTTGGAAAAGGCAGGAAGGAGAAACCTTTTGGACAGAATTTCTTTACAGAATTTGGGACATTAAGATTAAACTAAGTAATGTTAGGACATTTATAATTCTTCAGGCTTGCCTTCATTCCAATAGATCTTACGAATTTTAATGATGCAAGTGTCAAACAATCCTCCCAGGGACTATGCCCATGGAATCCAATTGTGAACACTTATCCCAAAATACATGATTCATGAGTGCCACAGGGAGCACCAATTAGGCAAACTGCATTCCAGATGGTGCGTTCTCTGACTTTGGATATTTGCTTGAAATGATACAGTATAAAAAAAGATAAAGTAGAAACCTTGCTGCTGTCTAAATATAGCATCAAAAAAGCAACGGACAGTAGCAATTTCCCTGGGCTTTAGTTTTAGAAAGCGTAGGCAATGGATTGAGTGAATTCATGATACTGAAGCACTCGCTTATGGCAAATGCCCAGTAGAAACAAGTTGTTTCACAACTCTGTTTATAAGGATCAGCTCAGCAGCAATTACCCAGAACATTCAGATTACCTGAGTGTGAAAAAGGTGTTATATACCTCTGATGTGCTTCATCATCTTAACATGATTAAGAGTATCTAGATATGGATCTCTGTTTTAGTCCTCTGAGAGAGGCTCTTCCTCCTTCTACACTTTGACCCCCCAGAGTTATGAAGTGATATTGTCTCTAGGTGTGGATTTGCAAAGACCTCTACTAGAATAAGCATAGTGCAATGATCAAACAGCACAGTGGAATTTTTCCCCCTCATTTCTTAGTTTATTGGCTCTGAGAGCGAGGCACATTAAGTGTGAATGCACATTGTGGAATTTATAGTTTGTTGCATGAAAATTCTTACAGCCCTTGGTTACTTAACGTAAAACCATAAAAATGTTTAGACCTTGTTACAGAAGCAAACAAAAGGAAGAAACCCACTGGACAAGAAACAAGCTGCTTATGTTGATTTTATGTTTTAATTGGCAGAGGGAGAAACAAATGAATTTTTTTTCCCCCTACTCAGGTTCTGTGTGTAGAAATGGCATTACTAGAAGCTTTTCAGGGCTGTGAACCATCATTGAATGTCAGCTGGCTCTTGTGCTCTTTCTGCTTGAAATGTGATGAACTTTGGTGAGGGAGAGGTTCAAGGGCAGCTTAAATTTCTACTTCTGCAGGGATATCATGGTGTCTTTGCATTTTATGGAAGAAACTGTGCTACTCTTCTCTCCATTAGAGAAGGGAAGTTATTTTTGTCACCACAAACCTCTACAACGTTCAGTTCTTTGGCTGATATGAGGAAAAATATTTTCTTCTTCCTGTTTCCCAAAGCAGAAGTAATCTGAGTACCTCTCTAGTTTTCCTTGTCTGACAACTTTGAAGTAAAACCATAAAAACAGAGCTGCACAATAAGGTACAAAATTACCAATGTTCTAATTTTTTTCAATGGAAACTATTTTCCCAGTGAATTAATCTTCCCATAATATATATCAATTAGTATATCTCTCACTCTACAGAATTTAGAGAGGTTTTTGATTTTCAGAGTACATTGTAGAAAATGCATTACAGTTTACTTTGATGTGGTTTTGTGTTGGTATTATTGACAGATCTGTTCTGAATGTTACCTTTCATGTGTTTATAGTTTGTCAATAGTTTAATTTATCCCATTGTTTTGTGAATATTGAACTTAAGACATTTGGTTTACATTTCTATGTCCTTCTATTCTCATTTTTTTAAAGTACCTTTCCTGTTTGCCATGGCTTTTAGAGAACTACTTATGGCTTTGTGTTTTCATTGGCAGTTTGATAGTGTTCTAAAATGCAGCCAATCATGCCCAGTCCCTCTGAAAACATCTAATTTATATTTGCTTCAACCTCCTTATTTGAAGGAACCTCCTTATATGAAGATTTGCTTCATCTCTCCTTATCCAGTACTTACCCCTTAAATACAGGTGTGAAAAGTGATAGCAACCAAATCATAGTTGATTTCTTAATGCATATTGATGAACATGAGACAATAAGTATTTTTAAAGCAGGTTAGGAATTTGGTTTTAAGGTGGATTAACAAGCCTAAATTTAACCTCAATTAATCCAGGGGATACTTCATAGACCTAAAAACTGAAGTTAGTAATTAACCTAAATCATATAGCTTCTGTCCCCTTTATACCGCAATTCTCATAAATTGACAAAGAAGCTATGTACCACCCTCTAGCATTTATTCAGATTTCACATGTAAACTCTGTTTGAAAGCTATTGTTTTTCTGCAATCTCAGTATCAATGCTGTTTTGAACTGGTTTTTTAATCAGTTGGATCAAATAAGACAAGTTTTTAATTTTGGAAACTAGTATTCCTCTTCCTGTGTTCGTGGAATGGTTTTAGAATACTTCTTTATGGTATACCAGGATTTGAAACATGCAGCCTTGTCAGCATAAAACAGAGGTTTTTCCTAGCCTGAATCTTGCAGTATTGTTCTCTGCTGGTAAAATCATAAAAAGATAAAAGGTTCTGCCCTTTTGATTTATTATGTTTGGACTGCCATTTGACTATTTTTCCTTAGTTTGTATAAGTGTCTAGACAAGGTTCTAGGAAATAGTCAAAGTCTGTCACTTCCTTTTAATCATATTCTAGTCTTTCTGTTCCCTTGTATTCATGTCTTTCCTGGAAGAAGAAGTTCCATTAACTTTGGTAACTTTAGAAAATTTTTGTCATGATTGGGGGAGGATGTGTTGTGGGTGTGTTAACAAATATTCTCAATTACATGTAAAATATAATTCAGCCTAATTTATTTTCCAAGCAATTAAAGAAAAGTCTGTGAAAGTAACCCTGCAGCTTGAGTGGTGTTGTCCACAAGATATACTTACACCAGTTTCAACTGAACTGTTTCAGAGCTTAATAAATACAGATTTTTCAAAGACTGCAAGACTTCTGAACTCTCTCCTTAACATTTGATCAGTGTTGGATAATCTGAAAAAGAGGTTTCATTTATAGCTGTGCAAAACTTGGTGGGTTTATAATTTTTTAAAAGACTTTAATCTATTTGCCTTTATGTTCATTGAATTTTGGTTTGTGTTTGGATTCAGCTGAATCCCACAACTCCAAGTAAAATACTGGTTTCACCCAATTTCACACTGCAACCATGCAAAACCCACAAATTTCTGACAGGTTTTGATGTGAAACCATAACATATCTTGGCTCAAGTTCATACAAAAACTATGTGAACCTTTCAGTTAATGTGGGCTGGGTTCCCAGTTTGTAATGAAACATTAAACCAAGTGGGATTTTTGCATGGCTTTGTATGTGTAGTACATGTTTTGTTTAGAGCCCATGTCAAAACATTTCCGATACCTTAAAAGCAAGTCTGTTCTTCTATAGCCTTCAATGTATAATTGCTTTTTTAGTAGAAACCGCAGGAAGATATTGAGCTGAAGCCCTTTGAAGGAACGGAAGCTGCTGCCAGAATGTCCCCTATTCAGTTACTGTGGATCAGAATCTCTCTCTTTCCTCATTAGACCATTAGTTTCAGCATTAGTCTTTGTTTATGGTTTCGTAGGAAAGAGAAATAGGGCCCTGGATATTCTGTTGTGGTTTTGGTTCACCTGTTAGCTCAGTCACATCTCACTCACTGTTGGTTCAAGGGTTTAGTGGCGCAGTTATAAATTCCTATTTATTTTGGGTCCAGTGTATCAGTAATTAAAATCTTCTTTCTATTATTACAAATATTATGATTATTAAGCCTGGACAGAGAAATATTCTCATGGAGAGAGTGGGTATGTTTCCTTTTGTGGAGAAGGTGGTCAAACAAAGGTTTGATTTGATTTAATCACTATTTTGAGATCCAAACACTGTGAAATCTTGCATGTAATATCAAGGGGAGGCAAAAGCTACAGGTATTTTTATCAGTGAAAAAATATGATCCCATTCTATGTAGAAGCAAGTATTTTAAGGAGATATTCAGTTATGGAATCATTATTTATACTTTCCTTTTATTTTTTCCTGTACTGACATCTACAGAGATTTTGCTGATGGTGAAATACATTGTTGTCTTTGTTATTTGCTTTTAAATATGTGACAGTATCACATTCCAAACTAATTAATTCTGCTAAGAGTGCTGCAGAAAAGTGTGCCAGTCTCCACAAATCTTGTGGCACTTAAATTTGATTGTAAATTTTGAAGGCCTTACTCAATTTTGTTCAGTTTATAAAAGCAGGTATTGTTTTTCCTTGCAAAACTGCTAATTTCTCTTAGGCTCAGAACACATTTCTTTTTTCAAATTACTAGGGGTTCTTTGCAATTTCCTGTTGGACTAAAGTAAGAATTGCATGCATTTGCTATGAAAAAAAATTGTTCTTTTTATTTAGGAAAATCTCTTCTCAAAGCTATCACTAATGGCAGTTGTGACTGAGTGAGAACTATAAGTCTTGACACTTTTAGTGCTTTTCAGCTCCAGAAATCCCCAAATACTTGAGACGTTTAATTGTCCATGTGTGGTACAAACAGAAGTCATAACTCAAAGTTTCTCAGTGGTTATTATCCACCTTAAGCAGACCCTTCATTTGGAGAGGCATAGTGAGCTGTGGCACTTTGCTCTTTCCATGCTGTGTAGCAAGGGAGCTGTTGTACCTAATGCAGCTCACACCTAAAAGCAGTGAAAAAGTGGGGATGGGCTACACTCAACTCATCACAGGTACCCATGGAAGCCAGTGCTGTAAGGAGCATACAAAGGATCTCAGCCTGTTACCTGCTCATACATCAATCTGTAATCATGTAGTAACAATTGCTAAATTCAGCAAAACAAGAAGTGAGCTTAAAAACATGTAACAGTGGTTTCTGATGGTTTGAAACAAGCAGTGGTGAAACCTGTTTATCTTTTAAGTCTCCTAGCTAAAATAAAGTCAGTATTATTTATAAGAAGAGAATCATGTTACTCTGAAGTCTTTATAAAAGTGTCTTACGGAAAGCTCACAGATCTAAATTGTTGTTACTGTTCATAAGAGGTGAGTTTCAATTGTGGACTCTATTTATTACATAGCAATGGAGTTTAAGTAGCATGTAATTATGAACCACAAAGAACATCTAGCAGATATTTTTCCTCCTCTCTACCAGCAGGTGAGATTTCATATACTTTCCCTTTTTTTGATGAATGCCAAGATTACTCTTCAGTGCTGTTCATGAAGATAATTTACACAGGTTTTGGTTGCTTATAGTAATTCTTGGGGTAATACAAAAGGTTTTTGCTTCTGTTTTACTAAACTTTCCAGTGTTACCAGTGATTCTGTCTATACAAACACTTTATTCTAATTGATCTCTCATTCCTATAAATCACCATCCAGATGTATATTTAGGTCATCATTTGAGTATATATGGTTGCTTTTCTTCCTGTACAACAGAATGCTGACCCTGCTCCAGGTTAGGTGTAGAGAGTTTTAATGTTGCTTTTAGTAAGTGGGATCTAATATCTAATCTTATAATATTGTTTATACTGGGCTAAATCCCATGTAACTAATAGTCTGTGGTAAACAGTTGTTCCAGAAATCCAGGGTGCTATCCTTTGTGACATTATTTTGCTCCTGCAGAGAGAAAGAATGTAGAGGAAAGTAAATATTACGTTCTTCATTTGCTCAGGTTTAATACTAGCTATACTGCATCAAAAATGTATTACTTTGTTTTTATGGAGTTTAGATTGAATTCCAGGAATTTCCTATTCCTTCTTTGACCCAGATTTCAGGAGGAAGACAAAGGAGGATGGAAATAGCAAAGTAATCAGCTATGTCAGCATCATCAAAATACAGATTTGCTTCTGCTATTTCCAGTAGCTCTTTCTCAGGCCTGTGGGAACCATGATTCCCTGCACTTTCCTTGTGAGTGCATCTTTTACCACTCTTCCTGTGGCATTTGCTGCACAGGAAAGCACTGTAACCTGTTACCACCTGCATTATCTTTGGCTGCTCAAATGTTGTTGTCAAGGGGAGACCTAAAGTAGTCAAACTGGTTCCTCCACTCATGTCCCCTACTTTTGATACAAGCCCTCAGCATTTTATGTGAGAGCTTCTTACAAGCTGCAGTGAATGACTTCTGCAAGGGGTCATCCCTTCCCAGGCAACACTCTTCCTTTCCCATACTGGCACAGTGGGATGCATGCACAAGCAGCATCTGCCCTTCTGAGGCTGAACAGAACTGTTGTGCCTACTCTATACTGTATACCTATAGATCATATTCTAAACACCCCTTTCTGTTGTACTTCTGTACCCTGGATGACTATCTGCAGTTTGAGGGTGGGTTTGGGTTACTAGTTATTGTTAATAATATTGTTATTATTATTGTTATTATTATTATTAGTAGTAGTAGTAATATTGAACTACTTCAGATAGCTCCTATAACTACAGTTTTTAAAGGCAGTCTGATCATACTACTGTATGTAGCATGTGAACAAACCATAAACAAGGAGACGTTTAATGATAATTATCATTCATCTTTAGTAGAACTTAATAATTATTATTATGTTACTAAATAGAACTCTTCATTTAGCTCATAATATGTAATATGATTTAGATATTCAGTAAAGTATTGGGAAAAAAATCACAGCATACCTTCAATGTGTACACAACTCTGATGATTAATTCTCTTGAGATTGCTACTGGCTGGAGCAATGTACTGTAATTAAATAACTAAATTATAACAAATCTGAAAAATGTAATACTGAATTATCTTAAAATAGTATAAACCAAAACCAATCATGCTGAGAAACTAATAGGCCAAATAAAAAATTATAATCTGCTGCTAATTAAGATGACATGGAGACATGCAATTAAAAACTAATTGCTAGCTGACTTTCTCTTTTTTAAAAAAGGTCTTGGTGCAGTTCATTAAAACTCACTTTGTTTTTGAATTTTTACTGGCATTTTGTTAATATCTAGTGTTAAAGACGGGAATTTAAAGGTTTAAATCTGGCACATCATGATACTTTGTTTATTTCATGCTAAATTTAATTGCACATGCAGTATGCAACAGTTATGGGACAGAAGCTTTGCTAGTGAGTTGGCCCATATGTTGAATTTACTCACTTATTTAAATTGAGAAATTAAGTTCAGAATTCTCTTTGCCAGCTTTGCTCAGAACAGTAGCTAATTGAAACTAGGCAGTAGAACCATGGGTGAAACATCGGCGTGATATCCTTCAAAAGCAATATAGGAGTACAGCGCATAATAAAAGGTTGATGTTGCTTGCTTTAGGAATTAAGTCCTAATTTACTGCTAGTTTTTATTGTTTCTTTCAACTTGTTACTCCTAGTGACATTAGTTATAATTTCCTATAAAATAAAGACTTTCTAACTTACCCTCGCTCACTATACAATATTTGAATGCATTTATTGTGACAGATGATCAGAATTCTTGTCCAATAGATGTTTTCCCATGAAGATTAAGTATCTCTGAAACAGTGAATGGCATTTCATAGCTTTCAGCTTTTAAAAGAGTATGGAGATTTTTATTCTATCAGCTTCACGTGAATAATTAAAAAAAAAAAGAAACATTTCTTCAGGATCTCAGGCTATTTTAATTGCCATTCACCTAAAATTTTCAGGGCTATCCCCAAATATTGGCACAGAGACACATTGTTACCTGCCATTGACTGAAATTACTGTAAGCCAGTTTTCTGGCCTGCACATACAAAGAACTCAAGTTTAACCCAGATATTATAGAAGCCTTATCTTTTGTGGTGTACAGATTCCAAGATAACTGTATTTACAGAGTTTGAACACACGGTTTGCATTTTTGAATATCAATGAGCATTTCTGTGTATTTTTTAGTCATAAAAAGACAGCCTAAGTAGTGTATGTTGACTGCAGCTCAAAAATCACAAAACTGCCAGTCAGAAAAGAGCCCATATTTTAATGTTGAGAAAAATTAAAAAATTGGAAATTAATAATTTAAAATATTTAATCTTCATTCTTTTAAAATAGAGAATTAGAATATATTTTATCAATTTTGGTTAATGAGGGAGTAATTTGTATGTGTAAATATGCATATATATAATCAAGCATAATATATTCAGAATGCATTCTTAAATTTAAAAAGTTTTGTTTGGGTATTTGGAATTTTCAGTCCCATTTCAGCTCTCTGTGGCAAGTTGGTACAATCTGGCTAAGAGAAATATTAAACCACTACAGCATACAAAATTCATTTACTGTAAGCATAATTTTAAAACATCTGTTTTGAAATCCATCTATTCTGCCAAGGCCAGTAAAAGCCACAAACTCTGCCTTTCAACAGTCAAGTAAATAACAGTAATGATAATGATAATAGTGTTTCAGCATCTGTTCTTAGGCACTGCATCAAAGAATTCTAGAATCATTTAGGTTTGAAAAGATCTCTAAGATCACAGAGTCCAAAACTGCCAAGTCCAGCACTAAACCATGTCCCAAAGTGCCACATCCACACATCTTTTAAATACCTTTAGGGATGGTGGCTTAACCCCTTCCCTGGCATCCTGTTCTACTACTTAAGCATCCCTTTCAGAGAAGAAAAAATGTTTCTGTTGTTCTACAGTAAATATGAGATCTGCATAGCTGTGAAACTGTCTATTGGAGAAAAATAATTTTGGGGAAAAAAATTGTGCAGTCATACAATCATTGAGGTGGAATGGGACCTCTCAAGTTCATCTAGATTCTTTGACTTTGAGAAGTAATGATTTTTCTTAAAATTAAATGTCTCAAAGGGTTGCTATTTTACATTTAGCTATTTTATGTTTGTAGTGAGCCAATAGTAGACAGATAATATTGAAATATGCACTGAAGTAGTTGGACTGTTATGAATTCAGTACCAGTCAGTGAGAGGAAATCAGGCTTACTCTCGATATTTTACCCTCAGGTGCTCTACAGAAAAAACCAGATGAAAATAATCTTAACTTGGTCTTGACTGAAAGAAGCGATGGTTATGAGAAAATTGCTAAGCAGAGACTTAATCTTTGCGTATTCATTTTGGCTTAATCACACATGTAGTCTGATTGGGGAAGGATGAAAAAAAGGTGAAAGTTTAATTACTTCTTTCTTTAGTAAAAATGTTTAGCTATATGGTCTAATCAAAGCCACTTAATGTTGCTGTCACTTGATTCAATTTTGGAGAGAGAGATGCTAAGAAAGTTATGTTGAGGATGCCTGTTGTGCAGGTAGCTCAGGGGGCAGCTGCAGTACCAGCTACAGATGGAACCCTGGGTGAGGAGAGCCCGAGGCAAGAGGCTGTGACTGGGCACTGACCCTTGGAACAAAGGGCACGGGGACCTGTGGTCCAGCCAGGTGATTGGACACTCAGAGACATTGCAGGGGCCAGGGACCCCCAGAATTTGGCACACTCAGATTGTGAGGATATAAAAGCCCAGGAGTTCCTTGGTTCAGGCTCCCTCCTCTGAGGCACCAGCTTGAGCTGTTATTTTGTTATTTAGTCATTGCACCAAGATTAAATTATTTTAGCATTTGGGATGTCTGAGACTCTACTGTGGGGAGTCTGGGGCCGAGGCTGTAAGTAAATGTGGTCTGACTGTGACTGTGCGGTGTGCATCTCTGAGGGGCCTCGGTCCCAGCTCAGGTGCGAGAGTGACTGCCAGAGTGGATGCCGAGTGGTCAGACAGGGAAGTGTCCTTAATAATTAGGAATTTACAGAAATACTTGTACTTTCTCAAAAAAGAGTTTTTTTAGATTAGAGTCATGCTCTTCATTTTGGAGTTTGGAAAAGATGGGACAGTTGTTGGGTTTCAGTGGAAAATGATGGTATTGTTGCCCTACTGTGACTCGTAAGAAAGATGCTTGGAGAAAAGTGGGGATTGAGTTTTTGTCTGTTTTATTTTGGTTCCTGAAACTAGCTGAAAGAAGTTTTATGCTTAATATAATGACTGTCGCTGCCTCCTTGCCCAGTATTGAAAATATTCCTATAGGCTGTACAAAATGAGTAATTCGCTAATATAGGACTTTGGATTCTGCTGCAGTGCCTGTGTGACTTTTTAATTTTTTTTTTTTCCTACATAAATACCAAGTGTTGGTGTAATCATGCATCTGCTGAAGTTAGCTGTGCCACCAACTTTGGGAAATTTAATGTCTCTGAAAATTCCTTTCCTATGATACTGGCATCTGCTGAAGTTAGCTGTGCCACCAACTTTGGGAAATTTAATGTCTCTGAAAATTCCTTTCCTATGATACTGGCATCTGCTGAAGTTAGCTGTGCCACCAACTTTGGGAAATTTAACATCTCTGAAAATTCCTTTCCTATGATACTGTTGATTTTGGGTTGAGTAGCATTTGAAGGTAAATATATTAATCCAAATATGCCACCAGTTTTCTGTTGCCAAAATATGTGAAAATATATGAGAAAAGGGAATTTGTCAATGTATGTTAACTTACTTGTACATACATAAACCAAAACATTTTACCTTCTCTGTTTTGAGGAATTCATTAGTGCTACTGTATCTATTTCACTGCAGGAGTAACCAAAGTCAATATGCTTTGCTTCTTATTTTTTGCTCACTACTCCATTTATATTTCTGCTTGATTGTTTTACCCAACTTAAGAAATAGTTTTGGCCATTGTATGAAATGTCCAATATTTCAAAGGCTGAGGAAAGAAATGCACATTTGCCAAGCATGATTTATTGAAACTTACAGCTTGATTAGGTGCCAACATTGGGGGCATGGAATGTTAAACTCTACAGTTAATTTCTTGCCAGTTGTTTAATGGATACACACCAGTCTCCTCCAAAGGAAAAGATTCGATATTGTAGTGAGTGCAATACTCCCAAGCTTTTCAGTGATTATAGAACTGGTGTAAGCCTATTCTCTATCCTTAAATTTTACTTCTTACAGTCATAAGTTTGTTTTATAAGTGAACAAACAGAGAATAACAGGTGCCCTAACTCTTGTGTAAAAAACCTAACCAACCAAAAGCAGATTATTATATATAGCATAATTAGTATATGCATCTATAGTGACAATCATTCATCTTGATCAAAGGCATGATAAGGCACTGTTCTAATCCTGAAAAGATCAATAGTTAAACACTTGGCATAGTGTATGTGTATTAGGAACATTGTGTGGAACAAAGAGGTTCCCACATGGGCTATGAAAGACCAAGTGAAATCTGATGGTATCCAAAGCAGCCAAAGCACCAAGCAATGGAAAGTTTTCACTCCCACATCTAGATCTAACCAAAGGGAAACACAAAGGAAAAAAATCCATGTTAAATCCCTATTCAGAGGTGGAGAAAAACTTCTCCCTGTAGTCAAGGCAGCTACCACAAACTTATTTTCAGAAAACAGAGCATGATTTTTAACTTATTTTGGAAAAAAGAAATGTGCTAATTCTGCAGGTGTTCTGATTGAAAAAAAATCTAAACTGCCATTTTCTGTCGTGTATACTTTACATAAATGAACCAGTCCCCATATCAAATGGGGAACTGAACCTTTAGAGTGAGTTACTGCATAGGAGTATACCCACCAGGATGCAGAGTCTCTTTTGAGAGAGATTTTTTTTCTTGACAGGTTCAGATTGATGAGATAGCAATGGTGTTTTGATTAAGATAAATACAGATTGATTGGATTTGTATAGAAGGTAGTCTTGACGCTATTCACCCCAAACAAGATTGTGTCATGGGATGCTCCTACAAGCATAATAATAGGCTCCAGGAAGCTTTGAAGTTAAAAACAAGATGATCTAAAAAGTTCAGACACTTCCATGGCTAAGCAGCCAGTGATGAGGAGTTTACAGAATCTCAGGGAATATTCTGGGGAAGAGTTGGGGTGTCCAAGGTCAACTTGAGTATTTGCCTTTTTAAACTTATTTACTGCCATCTTTTTTTCAGATGCTCAGTTCAGTTTGTTCAGTTTAATTTGTTCAGTTAAAGAAGAAAAATATTTAAGAGAAACTGATGAGAGAGGAGGTGGGAAAACAAAAGTCACAAGTGGTGATGGATTTTATAACTGCATGAAGTTTGAGGAAGTTGAACAGTAATAGGGGTACAGTAATGGTCTACAAAATGCATTGACTAGGAAAAACTGCTAGTATTTTCTTACTCTTCAGATGTCTAATCTTATGATTTATCTTTGAATTTTCTTGGATGTGACATCAACGCATTTTATCATTGCTACTTCTTTTTGTTGTCATTTGTGTACCTTCTTTCAGAAACAGTCTTGAATTTTGCATTAGTTTTAACCCTTTCCTTTTTTCTTTTCTCACATCATTCTGTTATTCAGATGGCTTGAAATCAGCTTTGATACACAGCTAAATATGCTCATATTAATTTTTTCTATTCCTTGGGAATAGCAAAGGTTGACGTCCTCAATGATATTTAGGTACTTGCTGAGCTTCCAGGACACTTTTATATGATGTTGTACTTCAAAAGCTTCAATCATTGCCTCATCTTCTGCTGCCTGGCTTAATTTTACAGACCTAATTTGATACAGTGTGATATAATTCCTCAGTCCCAAATGCTGCTTCATCATATAAAAGAAAAGCAAAAAGCCCCAAGTACTGACATTGTTATTTAACCAAGCAGTCCAAATGATATACCAGAAACAAGCTTCTGCTCATTAATTCAGGTAAGACCTTTGAACTTTAAACAGAGAATCTGGTGTTGCAGTACCAGTTGTTTATGAATCACAGCTAATACCAAAACAGTGAATCAGCATCTAAGAGTGGGAGTGCAAGAAAGGGAGATGCGGCAAAAGTTTTCAGAACAGCAATCTAATGGTGCCATGGTTACGTTTAAGGAGCTTGATACTCTTTGTAGAAGCTCATAATGTTTTAAAAATACCCCAAAAGGCTTTGAACCATGGGAGCTAAACATTTCCCAAAATGTCATTATACGCTGAAATACAAGGTTGATGACTCCCAGTTCTAGAATGTATAACTCCGTGTGTGTTCTTTTGCGTATACTTGACAATTGTTCTGTTCACTTTTAGGGAATCTCTGTAAGTTCTGAACAGTAACATTGAGTATTGTGCTGGCAACTTTCCAGATACCTGAGGGCAGAAAAACTTGCATATTCATTTGAGTTATTTTACATTTCTAGTACATCTATTTGAGATATTAGATACAAATTAAATGTTACCATTAATGCATTAAGAGCTTTCAGTATGTAGTAGTGGATGGAAAAAAGAGAAGAAAATACCTGAGAGTGTGCTTATTGTCTTTGGAAGCTGCGCTGTGTATTTTTCTTCTCTCTGGTGCTTTTATAGCAGTTAAAAACAAACAAACAAAACAACCAAAAATATAGAAGTATATCCTCAGAAAAAAGCTATAAGTGGTATCAGTGGTGATTTATCTTCCATTTTTTTCTCATTGCTTAATTCTTTTCCTTTCATCTATAGTATCTCATTTCACCTCTCTTGAACAGTTTGTCTTGCTCACCTCTCCTAATGACTTTCTTACTGCTTGTTGTTTTTATTTTGTTTTTGTTTTGTTTTGTGTTTTTTGTTTGTTTTTGTTTATTTTTTGTTTTGTTTTTCTTAATACCTTTCTCTATGACTGTTGCAGAAATTTTTATATAAAAGGTATAGTAGATCAGGTGGAGAAGTTTTCCCAAACTAGGGCTGCTGATAATATAATAAAGGACCCTAAACTATCTATGACTTTGCATGAGGCCTGAAGGCCCCACAAGTCTTTCTTACAGCCTTTATTACAAATGCTACCTAAAAGAAAAAATAACCAATTAATTTTTGACAGTAAATCCATATTTTATAAAGAGTTTAGTGGTACATATAATGTGTGTGATAGGAATTGTATGTATACAGAGAAAAAACATTAATTTTGTAAGATCTATGTTAGTAATGCAAAATTCTGTATGAAAATTTTCTTTTTACTAAACTATTTTAAAGCCAGTGTGGCCACAAGTGACAAGTTATTGCTGATTTGCTATAAAATATCCAACATTGCTGCAAAGAAAGTGCAAATAATGTTTTATTAATGTCAATTTTCTTTCTTTCACCTCATATATCTAATTAACGGGTGAAAGAGAAGTAAGTCCACTTTTCATGTAAGGTTATTAACTTGACAGTGTCCCTTTAAGTTGTGAGGATGTGCAGAGTAGTTAGGAATGCGAGATACTGTAGGGTACCAAATGTGTGATGTGATGTTGCTAGGCAACTCTCTTATTGTTTTAAACAAACCCCACAGAGCTGGCAACAGCTGTCAAAGCTTTTGGCTCTTGACGGTAACACAGAACTCAAAAGAACTTAGAACAAAGATCTTCCAAAATAAGCTCTAGTATGTGATGCAATCCCATAGTGCTAGCAAATGTGTGAACCTATTTAAGTTAGCAGATAGAGTTATCTGTTTCAATTCTGTAACCAAATATTTCATGACAACTACATAATTTGTTTAATACATTAAAAAAACAAAACCAACTGTTTGTACATAAATTTGGCTTTTTAATAAAAAATGCCTTTCACAGCGGTCAATGGTAGCAAATCTGTTTGCATGTATTCAATGAGCATCTTACGTGTGCAGTAAACAAAGGGAAAATGTTACATAGAGAATAGCCATATATATGTGTTTGTGGATTTATTCCTTTTCTCTGCTGTTGAGTTGTATATATTTTGATATGTCAGAAACAGAGGTGAGATAATTTTTGTCAGTATTACAGTTCATAAAAATAGATTTAGGTGTAGCACACTAACACCTATCGATATTACAAAGCTTTTAAAAAGGAACCAGCCCCCAAGTCTTCAAAATAGAGCCCAGATCTGTACTGAAATAACTCAAGTCGATAACTCAAATGTCAATTTTTTTCACACTAGGAGATAAGTAGATCTATAAACAACTTCTTGTCTGGAAATACATCTAGAGTATGAAAAATTGAGAGTAGCTGCTAACAGGTTTTTCCCCTTCCTTCTGACTTCTCAAAAACAAACCAGTTTAAATCCTGTAGCCAGGCAGTGCTGAACTGCTGCTAATATTCACGTCTTAGTGCAGCATCACACTTCACATGCAGCATCACACGAGCTTGTCTGGCTGGCTGCTGCATTATTCACACCCCCCCCAGAATGCAAGTGAAGTCAGTGTCTAAGTGTCTGGGTATTCTCCTCATTGCTGTGGGAATGATCGCACCATCACACTACTGGCAGCAGCCTTGCTTTATTTTTGCTTGTAGTTGTTCAGTTTTCTCTATTCTGGTCAACAAAACACAGACTTGAATGTCTAGCTAGTTAAAGTTGTCACAGGAATCTTCTGAGCTCTAGAGACACTGTGGCAAAACGAATGTTTAAATGTATAGAATAGCTGCTTTTCAAGATGCTGCTCACCATACAAATGACAGACTACCAGAGATTAGGCTTGACTGCCATAGACCCTAGAATGTATGCTTTTCTGCTTTGTCTGATGCTTTTCTGTCTATCTATCCAGTTAAGATTTTAATTCCACCTTGAAGGGAGAATATTTCCAATATAAATTTTTTCAAACCTCAGCCATGTCTTTTGGAAAATTTCAGAACATAAAAATAGCTCACAGGTTCAGACTGTGGTCTATGTAGCATGACATCCTGACTCTAAGGTGTGCATATACTGATGCCTGAAGAAGAATAAAAAACAGTTTAAGGAGATATAATACTTCCTCTAGGTATTCTCTTGTTGTCTGACTGTATCTTGGCTAACGGGATTTCCTGAGTTTTGTATCATTTAGATATTTAGGTATTTAGTTTTGATATGGTTTCTATTTAGCAACATTTAATAGTCCACCTTGCACACTCTTCCTCTGAGTTCACAAAACTCCCTGCATCCATGATGTCTTCTGACTGGGGGTTGCACAATTCAGTATAGCACTGTGCAGTGAATCACAGCCTTTTGTTTGTTCCAAGCCTAGATCTCTTGATTTAAGTTGATTGTGCCCAGTGCTCAGGTAGACAGAAGTAGTGAATGAGCTGGTCAGTTCTCTACAATGTCTATGCAATTTATGTTTTTGTAGGCTTCTAACTCCTCTTTACTCAATTTGAACAATCCTGGGCTACTTAGTTGTTCATATGGAAAGTGTTACTTATCTTTGCTTGACTTTTTGCAGTTCTTTTCTGTCCTTTTTGGGGAATAGGAGAGAAGGATATTCAAGGAGTACAAGGAGCATACTTTTTACTGTGGTGTAATGGGTTTTTCCCCCATTTTTCTTTCATAGTACTTCCTGGAATTTATGTTGCTTTTTTGACTACTGCCTAGTGCTGTCCACTATTGATCAAGACAAACTGCTGTTTTCCCACCTCAAGCCATTTTGTTACAGAAATAATGTTCAATTTTTCACCACACTACAGATTTATCACTTTTCTAGAAACTTTCTCTGACAACAGCCAGTCTAACTGTTCATTTGTTGTTGTTTTCTCTAGTTTCAAGAAGAGTGAAACATTTTTAAAAAAAAATTAAGTATTGATTGAGGGAAGAGGAGGTCATCCAAATGTCTTTATCTGTCAACTGTTCTCTGTGAAGCAGGGTTTTCCCTTAGTGGGATCAAATGGAGGGCAGCAATTCAACCTGAAGTCTCTGTGGGAGCGTTACAGAATATTTGAACATCTGCTTTGAGAACCTACTTGAAAAATAACCATGCACAATAGAAGAAGAACATATGTGCTGCATGCTGAAGACCACTGGTAATACTGTTGGCACAAGCAAAAAGAGCAAAAAGCCCATATAGGTTACATGGAGGCTCTCCATTCAATAATATATGTAATTTTGCAATTTTTTTAATAATAGTATAGTAGTTATGAAATTCCAGACAGGCAAATGATCACTATAATGTGAAAGTTGATGGAAATTTAAGTGTCCTGAAAATTAAGCAGAAAACATCCATATATAATGTTTTCTCTGTTGTGTATTTGGAACTAATACTTTGTTTTTTTGCAGTTTGTTTCTGCAGGGATGTAATTAAGCAAATAGAAAAAAACCCAGAAAAAATACCACAATTCTTATTAAATGAAAAGATGGCTATTACCAGATGCTCTCCCAGTATAAATAAGAGTCTATTTTCAGGCCTGTTCAGAGTTCTGCTTCATCCCTTGGTTTTGGGGCTCCAGCATAGACAGAAGTGTTGCAAATTCCGTTATATTTTTGGCATCTGTCTACATTACTGTTGTGTGACTTGGCTAGCTGATAGAAAAATGTATTTATGGTTTAATCCTGTCTACTGTACTATCAGTGTTATGCCTATAGATGGGTCAAGTCAGCAAATGTTGATTTTATGTCCTGAGTCATGAGAGGCCCTGGTGCTCCCTATGCTAAGTGAGACAGTTTCTGAATGTATTTTAGTTTAGTCATTCATGGCTTGTAAATATTAAATTTAGTATGACACTGGTTTACTATAGCTTCAGAAAATAATATGTTTTGTCTTTTTATGGCACTAACACAGCTGGTATAAATTATATGGTTCTAGATATTTAATATATACAGAAAATTGTACACATACATTAAAATTCAGTGTCTCCTCTTATAGAAGAATCTTTTTCAACTTCTGTAACTTTTTATTTTTGATGCAGAGATAGTTATATCAGCTTAAGATCTAGGCTTCTCACCTTGAAGGACTGGTTACATAAATGGAAGACAGGAAAGGATCACAGGCTAATATTCTCACTGAGAAACTTTTCCAGTTATAAGACCACCCTGAGCTTATGGTCAATAAGGAAAAAAAGAATCATTTATCTAACAGACCAAGTTACATTTATGTCTACAGTTCTGGACCAGTTTTCTATATCTCAATATGAGTTAGATTAAACATTTAACACAGCTATCTCAGGAAAAGATGTAAAAGATGACACTTTAGCCGTACTATCCTATACCGTTGCCAGATTTGTTATTCTAATACTTTTTATTCATTTCTGCCATGGTTGTGAAATAGCAAAGACTGGTATTATTAAGCTGTGAAATACGTTTTTGCCTAGAGCACATACAACATTACACATTGTCAAATGAAACCTTGATTAGTGGTAAATTTCATGACATGGAAAAAAATTACATGAGCTCAAGTATCTTTTTCACAGGTTGAATTATCAAATAATGATCATCTTTATCAAATTCTATTTGAAAAGATTTCGGTTTCTTTACACAGAGTTTTCAACACTCTACATCTTTTCCATTGGGTTAAATAACACTTCCCTATGCATGCAAATGCCCATTAATGTAGTAGTAATTTTGTGAATAAACTATCCTGCTTTCTCAAGTCATGTGAACTATTAGTATAAGTGTCTAAACTCTTAAGATTTAACTTATGAATTCAAAAGGAACATCTGTGGAACATACAGGATATTGTTATTGTAAACTTGTCAAATTAAAAAAGTTCTGAGTAACATATAATTAACTTAGGGTGAATTGTAATTCAGTACACTCAGAAACTTGTTTTTTCTATCATAATAATGGATAGAAACTTCAGATATTTACCGTTACTTACATACTTTGTAGATTGCAATGAAAACTTATAAATGTTAATTGTATTCATAATCGCTTGGTAGGAAATAAGGAACAAACCAGAACATACTTGTCTTTCAACATCATTTTTAGAGCTCTAGATAGTTACAACAGCTCAGGATGGTTTCCCCACAACCATTACTAATACCCAGAGACAGAAGGGTACCATTTAATGTCACACACAGAACCATACTTAGCTTTGTTGTGTTCCATTCCTCTAAATGTTATCCCCCAGTGAATTGCTTTTTCAAAGTAGGAATTTTGTGTCAAAAAACCTGTGAATAGTGAGTGGATTTATTGCAAAATCACAGCGTGAAATATCCTTTTCTAAAAAAAAAAAAGGTAGTAGGAGCCAAAAAACATCCAACTATCAAGTCTGTAATTATGGCAAAACTGTAGAAAAAACATAGTATGTAAATTTGCTGTTTAAAAATGTACAGTGCTGTGAGAAAACCTATCTCTGGGGTAGTGGGATACTGTGGTTCAGCAGAGTCAAGATTTAGCTCTCCAGCTCTTCACAGCTCATTTTACTTCTGAGACTGTACTGTGACAGAGAAGCTCAACAAACTAATTACACTGTTTTGCATGCAAGTGGTGAAATGCGTAGGTAAATGCTGATTTACCACATTAGCACTTCAGAGGGAAGTGGTTTTTTTAAGGATGGAAAATGGACTGAGTAAGAGTATATCAGATATTATTTTTAATCTCTCTTGATTTTTCACCAGGATCAGGAACCTTCTATTTCCAGTTGCAGATATTGATGTACTGAATTAATCAGTGCCATAACTAGAAGGTGTTGATTGCTTTGTTAAAATTTAGTGAAAATACAGCAGCATGAATTTTCACCTATTCTTCAAAAGCTCATTCATCTCCCTGTATGCCTAAAATGCTTACCCTGCTTCAGAGCTGCTAGTATTGAACTCGTTAGACTAAAGAGAGCTTGGATATGCTAATCAGATACCCATCTGCAAATACTCTATCCAGCAGCAGAGTAAAGTGTGAGCCTGTCAGCATTTGTAGCTCTCCAGCACTTCGGGCATGAGTAGCCACGGCAGTAAAGCCATTAGTTGAAAACACGGGTGTTTGGATGCCAAAGTACTGCCGAAACTCCAGAGATGCAACTTAGCTATGCTGTTGTGAGTTTTTATCATATATCCTCAGTTTTATCTGCTTGGTACTAAACAGTGGCAGTTAGACATTTGCTAGTAGGAGCCCAATAAGAGACAAACCATGAAGAAATAAAATGGCAAGAGGAAAATAGAGGTTTTATTTTGAGCATTCTCTCAAATTAAAATGGTCTGTTTTCCTAAGACTAGCTATAAGTACTAAATCTAAAACATAGGCTGTTAGCAAAATAAATAATTAAATTCCCAATGCTTGAATGGACAGGTAGAGGAGGACATTGGACAAAAAACTTATAGAAGGAGGATGAATGGACTTTTCCCATTTCCAAATGAAAATAAATTAGATAGTGACCAGTTAAGTTGGTTTGTTGAACCTGTGAATAGTGATTGGATTTACGTGACAAAAAGAAATATCAAGATGGATTGTCATATTGATTCTTCCTTCTTAAATTAGGATTTCTGAGAAATAAATGTAGTTATTTACTTCAAAACAATTACTTATAAGTCATTACAATCTCAAAGGACATTGAAAGACAAATATTAAGTGTTGTGCGTAGCTACATCTCAGAGAGCTGATTTGGATCATCTGGCCTTAAGTAGCATAAGATTTGAGAAGCCAAGTCTATCATGTACTAGTGCATTTGAGCAGAATGTTTTTGTGACACATTGTCCTTAATGACATTATTATCCATAGGTACTAAATGCCTTTTAAAAATCTGGCACTTGCTCCTTCATGAGTCATCACAAAACAAGCCAGAGAGATGGAGGGTGTGAAGCTGGCTTCCAAAACATATTAATACCAATTTGTCTTACTCTGTTTATTCCCTGTTTGTTCCCTGTTTGTTTGTGGATTTGTTGGGGTTTTTTTTTTTGTTTAGGGTTTTTTAGTTTTTTTTTTTTGTTGTTGTTGTTCTTTTTTCCAGAAGTACGGTGTTGTAGAATGAGTATGCATACTAATAACTACAGAGGGAAAATCACTGATGAGGGTATAGAGTGCTGAGAGAAAGACCTGATAAAGAAATCTTTACCTCACTGTCTAATATTGTATTTGAAGGATTCCAAGAGCAGTATGGGGGCACTGTCTCCTGGTTTAATTTACTCTTAGTCTAGCCAGTGCATTTATTAACTCACATTAGATGTGTCATTATTTGAACACATGTAAATTAAAGCAAGCCAAAGCCCTTTATTCTTAGCTGTTTATTGACGTCACTGGTTGACAGTGAAACAGGGTGGATGAAATAAAGCATCTCAATTGCTTGACGATGACAGAACATGCTGATGCAGGATGATTTCATTGCCTGTTACTGCCTAAAAGCCTGTAACTAAGCATTGCAATCCTTCTGGGCAGTTATCAGTTAGGCTCTGCTGGGCTGGTGCTTCACCAGAGAAAACTGACGTCAGCTACGCTCTTCTAAATCTCAACCTTTCAAAAATATGAACCTTACAAAAGAGAGACTATTAATAACCCTGGGATGCATATTTTGAAATGAATCATTATACACTTCTAGGAGCATATTGGTTACCGTTTCTGCCATATGTTTATACATTCTTGATCCATATCCATCTGGCACAGAAATCTGTCAGAATGTGTTGAGAAGTGATTTGAAAGATCTTAAAAGCCAAGTATAAATTTGTACTCTGTCTTGTGTGGACTGCAGGAGAAAAAAAAAGCTTTTTTCAAAATTCAGTGTAGTGTTTTAAATTAAATAGATTGCACATCTTTGAAAATTGTCATTAAACAAACTTAAAAATGTGATTAATTAGCTATATTCTTTGAGTTACTATTTGAAAAGCAAATAAGAGTAACTTGGAAAGTGTTTTTGGACATTTGTTAGGGCACAGCAGCCTTGTCTTTACTTTTAGTTAGTGTACAAAAATAATATTTGATAATGAAATTTAAACATTGAAGAGAAAGTTTTTTCTTTGCAGAGGAATATCAGGATGTAAAATTACATATAGTCATACTTTTTCCATTTGCCAATTAAATTCAAACTAGAACTGACTAACCTATATATTGGCTCATATTTTAATGTATATGTATTATAGCACAAAGGTAGATCTTTTTTCCTTTTGGAATTACAAAAATCCCTTCTTATTGCCAGTTTAAGTTAATCAAAATATTTTAGCAGACATGCATTTTGTATTTAATTATTATGATCTCCATTCTGCATAGAGACATGTTGTAGTACAGTCCATTCAGGTTTAAAGAAGTGAAAATTAATTTATTGGCAGGGATTTTTAAATGTGGCTAAAAAAGAAGTGTTTCACAACACATGCAGTTTATGGTGTTAGACAACCTGAACTTTTCATATTTGAAAAATTCGATTTGTGTTGGCATTTTGAATTCTTAGAGTTCAGACGTTTTCCCTGAATTTGGGAGATTTTTGCTTTGAATAACTGAAAAAGCAGAGTGAGTTCATGGTCATTACAAACATCCTTACAGATCTAATGGATTACTAAACAAAGGCTATGTAAGGTACTAAGATTTTGGAATCATGAAAAGAGTTTGAGTGTGAGGAGTGCTTTTTTGAGGAGCTTGCAGAAGAGGAGCTTTCATGATAAAATGTCTGGAACTGGATATGCTTAGTCTTGAGATGGCTTTTGTCAGAAGGACTTACCTAATCAGTTTTGCTCTATTAGTTTCAGAAACATTGTCTGAACTATGTGTTTGGGTTTGCAGGATCCAAGTTACACCTGTCATTCGCTGCAAAAGTAATACTAAAAGTAATTGCTGGAAGACATGAGTGTAAGAATGCATTATTAAGAATAATTTAATTTTGGCATCATTTTACTCCTCCAAAAAATCTAGGAGCTAGAATGTATTATTTTCTATTTGCTGGCATAACAGTTCTGCCTGAAAAACAGAAAAGCAGATTGTTTTGTGAGTGTGCTAGATGTCTGCTTAGAGGACAGCCAGGGAATAGGACAGCAGCAGTGACAAGTTTTTAGTTCCCTTAAGGACTATTTATGTCTGGTGTCTCTCACTGCCAGACTTCCAGCTGAGCTCAGGAATAGAATAAGGCCATATTCCCATCCTCACTACTGAGTTAATAAGCAGCTAAAAATAGTATTTATGTTGCTTATGTTCTTCTGAGAAACGAAAATGCCTCAGGAATCCTATGTGCATTAGCAAATTCAAGTGCGACACCAAGCTGGGTCAGTGTCAATCTGCTGGAGGGTGGGAAGGCTGTGCAGAGGAACCTGGATGGGCTGGGTGGGGCCGAGGCCACCTCTGTGACACTCAACGAGGCCACGTGCTGGGTCCCACACCTTGGCCACAACAACCCCATACAGCACTACAGGCAGGAGGAAGAGTGGCTGGAAAGCTGCCCAGTGGAAGAGGACCTGGGAATGCTGGTTGACATCAGCTGAACACGAGCCAGCTGTGCCCAGGTGGCCAGGAATGCCAATGGCATCCTGGCTTGTATCAGAAATAGTGTGGCCAGCAGGACCAGGGCAGTGATTGTCCCCTGTACTCAGCACTGGTGAGGCTGCGCCTCAAATGCTGTGTCCAGGTCTGGGCCCCTCATTCCAAGAAGGACACTGAGGTGCTGGAGTGAGAAGCTTCTCTGGGTGCTGCCCCAGAGAAGGGCAATGAGGTTGGTGAAGAGTCTGGAGCACAAGCCCTGTGAGGAGCAGCTGAGGGAGCTGGGGTAATTCAGGCTGGAGGGGGAATTTATTGCTCTGTACAACTCCCCAAAAGGAGGCTGTAGCCAGGTGGGGATTGGCCTCTTCTCCCAGGCAACCAGTGACAGAGCAAGGGGACATAATCTAAAGCTCCACCAANTCTGGAGCACAAGCCCTGTGAGGAGCAGCTGAGGGAGCTGGGGTAATTCAGGCTGGAGGGGGAATTTATTGCTCTGTACAACTCCCCAAAAGGAGGCTGTAGCCAGGTGGGGATTGGCCTCTTCTCCCAGGCAACCAGTGACAGAGCAAGGGGACATAATCTAAAGCTCCACCAAGGCAGGTTTAGGTTGGATATTAGGAAGAATTCCTTCACAAAAAGGGTGGTTAGATATTGGCTGTCCAGGGAGGTGATAGAATCACTGTCCCTTAAGCTGTTTAACAAAACACTGGAATGTGGCACTCACTGCCATGGTCATAGGCCAGACTGGATGATCTCAGAGTTTTTTTCCAACCTAATTAATTCTGTCATTCTGTGAATCTTAAAACCAGTGTTAAGAGCATAAACCAAACTTTGGATCAGTGAGGACAGCATCTTGTTAGAGGTAAGTTGCAAGTGTCTCCAGGTGTATCCTCCTTACACTCTGAAATGCTTTGGATGGTGTTTGTGAGCACAATCTATTGTGGAAAGATGCATGATGAGTGTATAATTAAAAGTACCTATGCCACTGATGTACTTATGCAACCTTGAACTCCAACTGTCTTCTCAATTAAATACAAATAATTAAAATGCCAACTATTAGCATCCTGTAATTATGACTCTTACCAATTCCATCATTATCCACTCATTTCCCTACATGATAATACCCACCTGGAGAGAACCTTGTACCTACAGTCTTCAGTAACCAGCAGGGTGGTTTTTTTTTTTTTTCCTTTATTGGATAAAAGAATAGAAAATTAATAGAATTAAAAGAATGCTTCAGATGTGGCTTGCATGTTTCAATTCCAGAAACTGTTTCACTCTAAAACAATAAGAAAACGTGTTTGATCCAAAGCTGATTTTGTGAGTTTTAAATCATGTTATATATGATTTAATAGATTATCATTTTAACAAATTCCTATCCATTTTCAGGTATGCATATTCAGTATTAAGAGAGGATTATTATACTGAGAATAGGGTGTTTTTTACTGATATAGTGGGTGGTTTAAAATTAAGTACGTTGTGTGTAGTTTTATGCATATAAAAATTATACTGCAATCAGTACAAATGTTTTGAATAACCTGAAAAAAACCTGGTTATTCCTACCCCTAACTTTAGTTAGAATGTTGATATTTAGGCTTTGATTAATATTGCATTTGCTTTAATTCTGGAATCTGACATTTTCAACTGAAGTTGCTTTCCTGTCTGATTTCAAGTGTTCCAGCGCTCTGGTGGAGTGGAACTTGTAAGGGTGCTGCTTACTAATCAGGGGCTGCTGACCAGGGAAATGCCACATGGGCAGTGTAGAAAGTTATACAGTTCATCTGCCTAATGAGCCATTCAAAATACCGACCATCAATCCCAGCCTCAAACTCTTGTGCGGGGAATTTGAACATGAGATGTGTCCCTGCTGGCTGTGCTGCTATTAAGGGATCCAAACAAGGGTTGCCTTGTTTCCATCTGCTTTTGGAGGTCCTTGGGTAGTGCCCTTCAGGATGTATCTCCTATTATAATGTCCACCTCATGGGTGTCACATGTGATATGCTAGGATTAAGAGCCTGAAGTTGCCATTCAGCTGGGACAGTTCACATCTGGAAGCAACTGAATCCCTCATTAACCCACATCATTTCACCCATGTCATGATATCCTTGTGCCACCTTTAACTTTTGTCAGGCTGCATCTGCTCCAAGCTGTGACATTTTCCAGAATATACCCTTAATTATCAACATCCAGTTTATCATACCATGTGGAAGGTGTTAGGTAATCCCACCGGTGGGTACTATTGAAATACACCTAGAACTGCCAAAAGTGGGGTGGGCTCAAGGTTTTCCCATCATTCTTCTGTACAGATTGGTGTAGCAGAGGTGGAGGAAAAAGCACAAGTTGTGTGATGGATACACAGTAAATGCTCCAGGGCTTTCCTAAGAGCAACGGGTATAGTTACAGGATAATTTGGCAATGATTTGGCATTTGGGAGAGGCAATTTAATGCTGTAGATGAAGGTGGGATACTCAAGCTTGTGGTAGCTCCCAGGAGAGATCTAGTACAGCACGATGAGACAAATTTTGTGGCACAACTATTTAAACAGGACCACTTTAGGTATTCCAATCTTCTCCTTTTATGACAGCCATAAAATTAGATACATGTATATCTACATCTGTCTATCTATAGATATGTCTCTTCCTTCAATTTTTCCCAAGTCAAAGAGAAAGAACTTTCTGTAAGAAAGGGGATTCTGGGGTCTTTTCATTATAGGAATGTGACTAGGTTCCTTGACCTTTTCTGAAAAAAATCACAAGGAAAAGGAAGAATATTTATAAAAAAGATGCTAAAATTTATAAATAGTAACAGTGGTCTTGTGCTCCTTTCTTCCTCCAACTCTTTTTCTATTTCTTTTTGTGCCTCCTTGTCTCTTTTTTCTCTTTCACTGTCATTGCAAGTGTTGAAAAATGCTAAAATGTGAAATGGCTTGTTGAATTCTGGGAAAACTAATAAACATTTCCATTGTAGCTGGACAATTGACTGTATAAAGTTTTAGTGTCATAAAATGTACTTTTAAATTAATATCAAATGATATATGAATACCATAGTTTCCTAAGTATCTCAGAAAGCATTAATCAGCACAGTCTGAGTAGGAACAACTTAATTTTTTTGTTAGCAGTGCTTTATCTGCCTTAATTTGGTCTGTACATATTTCCATGACAACTAAGGGAAAAATAAAGTCTTAACCAAAATTCAGTGAAAGCAAGCCAAAACAACCTACTTTGATTCATGCAGCTCTGATAAATGTGAGTTTGGCAATCACTGTGAATATTCTTTTTTTCTGCAACAGACAACTTTAATTTATTCTCTTACTTTAGAAAAACAAAAGTGGGGCATATATGGAAATTTGGGGGTTTGTTTCTTCACAGAGTTTTGTTTTGAAACCTTTACATTTATAGACTTTCTTCTTTTTAATGCTAATGATTGTTGTCTTGGGTTTAAAATCCTTTCTGTTGTATCTGTTTTTCTAATCTGTCTTGAAGAGATCTTTAAATACAACTGAGCTGAAAAGATAAGACATAAAAGTAGAACGTTTTGTGCTGTGTTGTTATGTTTCCTTGAAGAGATGCATTTTATGTTTGCCTGGGATGGCTTATATTTCTCCCAAACAAGTAGATCAACACCATCTGGAAAAAAAATGGAGATATTTCTGATGGGGAGCATGAGATCTTACAACTCACTGGCAGACTTACTGGGTACAATTTTATTGTGACTTCTTACAAGCTAACAGCACATGCAAATCATTGTAGTGTTTCATCTTTGATTCCCTGCGGTTGGTATCTATTTAGCAAGCTTAAAGCTGTAAACTTCTTGTATAAATACAGTTCCTAAATATGTGGAAAAGAGGAAACCACAAAAATAGAAGTAGTAAGTGGAGCTAGAGCCCAGGTCCTGGCTTTTCAAGGTGGTATTGATGTGAGCTGTTATTTGTCCTCTGTCACAAAACCACTGCTACTGGCACTTGAGTTATATTTTGAAGTTATGTGATTTGGACATTCTAGCCCAGGAAAATAGGGTTGAAATTAGTTGTCCTACTTAAAAAAAGGGAAAAACCACAAACAAAACAAAATCGGTAATTTGAGTAGGTCTTTTGACAAATAGAAAAATTGATATATTTGGAATTAAGAAATATTTTTCTTTAAAAATGTGAATTACTGCTTTCTCACATGCACTTATTGTTAAAATCGACTGAATATGTATTTTTGGGAAAGAAGTTTCTTCACATAAATGTGACTGCAAACAGCTTGCTGTGAAAATTAAATACTATTTGTTATCCTCATTATGCTTGGTAGTTCTGGCTTCTTGCCTAAATAATAAGGTATTCCTGCTCTCTAGTTACCTGATGACTTCACAAAGGACTTTAGATATTAACAAAAACCAAAACAAACAAAAAACCAACATCAAAAAGAATAAACAAAAACGTATTAAAACCAGAGTGGTTTATGATTTAATTTGTGAACAGATACATTTTAAATTACTTATTTTGAGTAACATTTTTTCATGTATAGCTGTCTTACTGTAAAGTCTGAGGTCGGACTATTTTTTTGGCTTATTGAATCTTATTTGATGCGGTGTCTTCCCTCAATAATTTACCACTAGTGCGAGTATCTTCCTGCCAGACCTGCCTCATTCATGTACACAGATCCATCTGGGTTACAGGGTTGTCTTCCAAATATAAGAATCCATCCAAGAAGCAGTGCTCATTGTAAAAGAGATGGAGTGTGCTCAGTGAAAAAAAAAAACCAACAATAAGCTGTTCTTCAACATTTTGATATTGTTTCCTAAAGGTAAAATTTGATGAGCGTTTTGCTTTAAAAAATTAAACAGATAAGCTGCATCCAGGGACAAAGTTAATTAATTTTAAGTCAGTAAATAATTATTATATGAGGTTCACTGAGCTTCCCTGATTAGTTTGGCTGACTCGGTCTTTGAATATATTTCTCAATAGCCTCTTTTTGCTGTACTTTCTTGTGTCAAAAATAGCTTTTAAAAATAGCTAGAGTTATGCATTATCTGCAAAATTGCACTGGGACTTGCTTGCATTGAAGGCTTAAAAAAAATTGAGAACTTGGGGGGGCACATGGATGGCATTCAAAGTACAGACACGCTTTGTTGCCTTTGGTTTGTCCTGGAATTTTATTAATAGACATCCTGAGAGTGTTTAATTGTTCTTTTTAATTGAGAAGAAAAGCCTTTATGATTTATTCAGATTATTTCAGAAGATAAATATCTATAGCTGTTTATAAAATTGGATGTAAATTATATATTGGTTTGTAGGTCAATAGCATTTTACACTGTTATGAGGCATTTCTGGAGTTTTTATTGCTGGCAGCAAGACTGGCTAAATTCTACTCTTACACTGTCATGGCTGTGATTCCTCAGCTGTGTGCATCTAGTTAAGAACAAATAAATTGTACCCTAAATCAAAAGCTATAACTGAACATACATTTTGTATATATGGAAGCAATAGACTGCTATAAGCAACAGTCTTTGTCCTACTCTTCAGGTGTTTGGAATCAGGATTCCAGCCATAATCTGGCCCATAGGAAGGACTAGAAATAGGAAGGAAGTTGGAACAAATCTAAAAAAACATCTTGTCTTTTGTAAGGTTTTCCATAAAGGATGAAGAGGTTCTCCTGTATGGTGTATAGCAAGAAAATTACTGGGAAATTTTAGGTTGTGGTTTGAATAACCTTCTAAGTGACTTCCTTGTGTAAAAGAAATTTGTACTTAGAAAATTAATTTGGACTTAGAAAATTATTGTGAGCTGTATAGTAGGGAGGAAACTAGGGAATGAAGCACATGTGTCCTAAAAGGACATAGAATTGGAAAAAATTATGGCTACCTACAGAAGGAGAAAAAAAATTCAAAAAGGAGTGAATTCCATTTTAAGTTTTAAGACTTAGTCCTAATTATTCTATAATTGTATTAAAAGGCCAAATGATTCTGGCCTTTTTTTTTTTTTTTTCTTTTCCCTGCAAGGGAAGGCAAAACTGGCAATATGTCATGCAAATTATTTTAAATGTGCAAAGCATTATTTAGAATTTCCTGTGCTGCAGCAACATACGGACTTCTATTTGGAAAAGCAGGGAAAGATCAGCACTGATATTTGGAGAGAGCAGCACTGATATTCTCTACAATTGTTAAAGTTGTTATGATGGCTAAAAATACCACCAGTTGCTATAGCAACTGGAATTTGAAGGCTCACATATTCCTGCTGCTTCTACTCCTTTTCAAAAATTTATCAAAACAGACCTTTTCTTGCCTTTAAGTTATAATCTTTAGCTGTTATATTGGCTGGTTTACATAATACTTATTTCCTGCCTGCTCAATTATGAGTTACTTTAGGAAAAAAGCACTGGAACATACTTTATAAACTGAAAGCATACATAGGTTACTGGTAAATGTTAGGGTTGAGGACTAAATAATTCCAGTAATCCAAAGAATTTCTTAAGGTCCACAATAAGCACATATAAATTACTTTTTGCTATTATAAATATACTTTAAAATGTTGAATGTTATAGGTGTGATATAAGGTAAGTGTAAATATCCAAGATCTCTTAAGTTTTACATCTGGCTGATTTTTATTTTTCAGCTCTGCAGATTCATTCAAGTTGTCTTTGACATTCTTCAGCATAGAAAATTCTGATCCCTCAGTTTGTGTCTGCATTTTGCTAGCTTTGTCTTGGGATAGCTTTTTAAAAAAAATTCTGTCGTAGGGCTTGACAATATTTAATTAGTATTTTTGGCAATTTCTTTCACTCTGATTTTTCCTAGGGCATGACATTATACAGTAAACTAAACAGCATCTCTCTGAAAGGCAAAACCATCTTTATCAATAAATAGCCTGGATGTGTACCCATATCTGTGGTGTCATTTCTAAAACAAAAAAAAAAAAATTCCCTTGAAATGTTTCAGTTATTTCTTTATTTCTTACTGATCAGATTTTTTCCTCCACTTGCTGTTTCTCCCTGTCTGTATGGAATTTTAATCAACTTCACCGGATGATTGGTGGCAGTCGGGCTTTGTAGATTGAAGTTGGCTGTAAAGGCAAAGTCTCAGGCCAGTGGCTAAAGAATGGCATGAATAGTCCAAGCCAAACAAAACTCTCTCTTCTGTGTCTAAAATAAATCAAAAGGTTATGGAGTCTAGAGTAAGAATCACATTTTAGGATGTGTTTACTACCTAACAAGCATGTTGTGAGATCAGATATATGAGCTTACAGTGTCAGGATGGTTTGAGAATTGTGTCCACAGATTTGGATAGGCTCATAAATTAGAGTATATTTTTGGCTGAATTTTTAACAACTGCCAATTTTATTTCATCCTGAGTGGATTAAACATAAAACTGCAAATATCCAAATTTCCGACCTTGGAAAAATTCCCTGTATGATTGTTTTTAATGATATTTTTTCTTTTATTTTTTTCTATCTGGAATAGGTACCAATGGATATGGTGCCTGTTTAAGGCATTAAGCTCATCCCACATGTAAGAAAACTCAGGCCTTTTGTCTATACAGAATTCGGAGGATTTCCATCTCCCTGCTGCTTGCATCCAGTTTGCTTGCTGTGGCAGAATGAGATTTGCCGGAGAGCTCACGATTGACCCAGTGCTGCCCTTCCTGAAGTCAGAGGTACTTTTACCACTGAGAGACAGGATTAGGGGCAGGTGTCATCAAACACAGAGCCCTTTAGAAGCCATTACAAAACCTGCTTCTGGCTTTGTCCCATGGTTCTTCCTGGGAGCTGAGGCTGATCGCGTTGTGCTCTGCGGGCTGCAGCAGCAGCATCAGGAGCAGGCAGAGCACGCAGAGCTGCGCTGGGCGGGCAGGAGGGGCTGGGGTGTGCTGAGTTCCTGCCCAGTGCCTGTTCTGTGCCTGTCATGTCCTATGCCAAGTGCTATCAATTCAGTTCCCATGGTAAAGCCAGTATTTGGTACATATCTGTAGTACAGGCACAACATAGTTTTGCTGGATTAGCATAAATTACTGTTGAAAGAATTTTAGGATTAATTTGCTTATAATAAAGAGGAGAAAGCAGCGATGATATAGTTTTTGTGATCTTTATTTGCTGCTGACTTTTTATAAAACTTGAAAGAGATGTGCTGTATAAGAATGGTGCACATACTGTGCTGTGTTTGCAGGACTGGTAGGAAAAAAAAAGAAAATAAACCCAAAGCATTTTAATTAGCTCTTGCTGTTGTTTTAGAAATGAAATGCTTAAAAGAGGTGAATGAATGGAGATCTTAAATATTTTGTCAATTATTAGGGGCTGGGGTGGTTTATATTGATTTAACATATGTGGGTAATTCTCTGCAAACATCAGTCTTTATTCTTTTCTTCATATATTGTGACTGAGCAATCATATAGCACTTGCTTGCCACTAGAGTCATTAGCATATTCACCTTTCTTTTTATAAAAAAAAAATTAACCAGAATACATCAAATCTCCATCTTACTCAGGATTTAAAATATCCTTCCTCAGACCAAATTCACTTAATTTTGAAAAGGAATTTCATAAATTGCTTTTCTGTTAGCAATCAAGAACTAAAAGAATTGGGTTTTTTATCCCTTAAAATTAAATGAATGTGTCGTTCATTAACTATGGTTCTAATTGGATGCAATATTTTTTAGACTTTAAGATGTTTGTGTATCATCTGGTAAGTATTTTTGATAAGTTGATTGTATGGTTTAGAATTATATCAAATGATAGGGAATCTAAATCTCTCCACCATTGTGGAAGGAAGTTTGAAGTTTGATCTTTCCAAAGCCAGAAGACACTTGCATTTCAGCTTCATAATACCAACGAGGTATTTCTACAAGATTTTGCCCCCAGTTAATTGTGATCTATTAGAGATGGTTTCTTTTAATGACTAAGTCTAAAAAAGTTCCTGTTCTAAAACAAATAGATTAATACAAACTTGAAAAATACATCAGGGAGAAATTCCAAAATGACTAGTTAGTGAAATATAATCAGTCCTCTCCAAATAATTTAAGCCAATAAGTAAAATTTAAAGAGACTTACCATTCAGATACCATTTATATTTTCCCTTTTTAGGAATCATCATTGTTATGTGTGCAAATTTATTTCATATTTCATATGCTTTAGAGCACCTGTGAACTTAATTTTATTTGAGGGTTGAGTTTCCATTATCCAGCTAGTAAAAACCAAACAAAATTTTAAATGTTACCTGTCTGGAGGGTGAAGTGCCTTGTCTATTTTGAGAACCACTGTGGTTTCCGTAGTAACAGAAGAAGAACCTATCAGCATGCAGAGCTTAATATTCCTTTCTATTTCTGTTTTGTATATATTTAATGTAGGACGCTTAGAATTATTTGTAGCTCCTTAAATATAGATGTCAAACTGCTAGTATTTGCACTTCTAATTACTATGAGAATCAGAACTATACCTGTGAATTGCAGATCAAGGTGACAATCATCAATATATTGACATGTAAACCATTGTAATTGGCATTTCTTACTGAACCATATGACATCTCAGTTTTGATGTAAGGGAAAGAATCTTGAGTTTATGGTTTTATCTGTGCCATTCAGTCACTGAGAACATGGAGGATTACTTTGAGCATAGGTAGACCCATTATATGCACAGTATTTTAGAATCTGTTATACAAAATTAGAGATCAGGCAAATTTCATATGATGAGATATATAAACTCTCTGCAAGCTAGCCAGAGATACAGAATATACTACACCAATAGACTATGCCTTGAAAAGTGAAGATTTTTCAATGAAATAGGAGAAAAATATTAGAGTTTTTCCCTAGAAGGAAAAACGGAGTCAACTAGGCTTATCTAACTTAAAGATTAAAAAAAAAAAAACGGCTTTCAGAGAACAATATTTTTTTCAAATAGATAGAAGGCAGCAGGGAAATTGAAGGGAACTGTTCATCATGGTGAGGTAAGATCAGGCAAGATTTAAACAGTTCAGATTTCAGCAAGGAAGTTTTCTACTAGGTATTATTGGAAAGTTGCTAAGGGTGAAGATAATAAAGAACTGAAATAAATTGCCTGTAATAGTTTGGAGTTTCCACTTTGGAAACCTTCAAGAAGTGATTGCTTGTAGATCTGTCAAGTTGATTTCTGCCTTCAGGCACAGTTAAGGAGAAAACAAGTGCTTTAATTCCTGTCTGCTATGATTCCTGGATAATTTTCTTTGATAAAGGAACTGTGAGGCTTCTAAATGCAGTTAATATATTTCATCAATGAATGTTTAATTTAAGCCAAGAGAAAACAAGCAATATTAACAAAAGGAATAAAAGAGAGAGTGGATTAACCTCAGAGCTGTTGTTATACTACTAAAAAAAAAGCTAAGGTTTTGCCATTGGATTTTATGAAAGATAATCTAGTACTACTAAAAGTGTACTTTTGAAATGCCCATTTCTGACAATATATACTGTAATTCAAAATAATAATAGAATATGAAAGAACATGAATACCTTTCAAAATCAAATTTATTAGACAGCAAGTCAATTATTTAATTTAGACATGCCTCCCAGTTTTGTTGCTATTACGTATTGTAAGTTTTCCGCAATACGTATATCAAGGTACTTCAGTGAAAACTATCCTCTTCTCCACAAGACCTTTGTATATAAATATGTTCAATGTATGTCACAAATTATTCACATATTACACTGGAAGACAACACCTCTTGATGTTAGAATACACTTCAGGGTCTGTACAGCAGACATTGCAGGTCTTGAGAATGAGCCATTTCGGATGTAATTTCTTAGTTATTGGCTTTTTTCCTGCTTCTGAAACCTATAAAGGGATTTCTCTGTGACTGTTTTTCTCAGTATTTAGAAGAGTGCACTAGAATGTGTACATGCATATAATCTCCAAATCACACTGGTGCCTCCTCATAAACCCAGTTAAGCTAGGTAATAGTGCACCTTTTAGCCAGTTCTGTCCTGCTTAATAGTCCACAAACAATTTACGATAACACAGTTGAAACAATGAATAATAAAACAGAGGGTGGAAATAAATGTCAGTGCGAGCAGAGCAATCCACATCTAGGCAATAAACTGTAACTGCCTACTGCTTTGGAAAGGGGTGTTTCTAGACCAAGTTTTTATTGAACAGAGCAGAGCTAGTCAGCATTCTTACTGGTTCATGTGGTTCATCAGAAAACTCATTCCCCTGGGCTTGTTTTTGTGCCTGGTCTTCAAATGATCTTCATGTCCTCGCTCATGGCTGATTGTCTCTTGCCCTGATACATCACAGACATGAGACAGTGGAGCAAATGGAGTATAAAGACAATGAATGAAGCATGCACAGCTAGGGGAAGAGTTTTTTCCCAGACATTATATTCTTATAGTTTCAGCTTTCCTACATATCCTCCTTTTGTGACTTAGGCAATGCGACACGTACACTGAACATGACGCCTTCTTTCTTCCATCCCAAAACTTCATGAGTGGTTTGGCTTTGTAATGTGATTTAATCACTATTTTGCTTTGCTACCTACTGACTTATTATGGCCATATTTTCTTCTGTTTTGGCCACCTTCTCTAAATTTCTCAATCCTTCTGCATAATTTTTTTGAAGCTGTGGGAAAGTCAAGATCTGTCCAGCAGAAGTAGCTAGAAAAGAGGGGCTGGGTACCTAGAGAACGATTGGTATTGCTATTAAAACTGAGATAAAGAAGGCATTAAGTCCCTTATCCTTTGTATCCTATGCTCAATAAATACTCAACCCTGTCATCATCATCATTAGCTCTAGGCAATTAAAACACACTCTAGTATACAGGGCCACACCACCGCCTCCTAAAAGGTAAAGTTTGGCATGGAAAAATGAAATGATAGCTTGAGTCTAAATTCGGGAGTAGGAGATTCTGATTGTAGTGTGCTTTTATTGGAAGTGCCTAGATTCTGGATTTGAGAACAGAAAAGTCTCTCTTATCAATAACCTTTAAAAGTGATTTTAAAACTATTAAAAATTTAATTTTTTTTTTACTTGTTAAAAATTAGTGTTCTTTGCCTTAACTAACTTGAATAACTTCATATCATTGGTTACTTTTTGAACATATTCACTCTCATTTCTAGAGGGACTCAATTAATGAATATTCATTAATAAGTATGCTGAACCACATAGATCCTCTCAATTTTCCAAAGGTTACTTCCCTCCACTGAGAAAATTATCAATTATTCTACATTTCTATCTCATGTCTCTCCGTTAGTTATTTATTCAAGTGAGAAACACACACCTGGTTTGACACGAATCACTGAAGAAGATAGTATAAAAGCATTGCTGCTGTGGTAGAGTTTATTAGAACTACTCACACTGCCTTCTCATTATCTACAGAAAGGATTAATACAGATTTATCTCTTATGAAAATATCATGTTAAAACCATATAAGGAAAAAAAAAAAGAAGTTTCCCATTAATGTCTTCAGTGTAGTGCAGCTTCATGTAATCTCAATAGCATGAAAAATGTCAAAGTGACATTAAAAAAGATAAGTAGATGGCAGTAGTTATTCACTAAACAGTTCTGACTTATCCCATATCAAAAGATTTAGCAACAGTTCTCCCTAGAACAATGTGAGCCAGGACAACTAAGTTACTTTTTTCTTCAGTATTCCAGAATAGCTCAGAGACGTGTCTGTAAAGAATGCTGCTTTGTTATACTCTTGTCTTTTGGCTACCACTGAAAATGGAGTGAAACAAGAAACCTCCAAGACTGAGGCAAAGGCAGGTATTGTCTCATTTGAGCGAGATGAAATGGCCAGAAGTCTCAGTAGTATTTTGGTAAATAAATTAATGCATCATTAATGCAAGAAAACCACATGTGAGCTAGAACATGATGAAATTATGTTCTTCCAGTTTGATTGTTTTTGTTTTGTTTTGGTTTTGTTTTGTTTTTTTGTTTCAGTCCCAGTAAAGTGTTTTGTTTTCTGAGACTGGTAGGAATATATTCACTTTATTGTGCAGTAAATTTCTTGCTTTATACTTGATGCTGCTTGAGGGGTAATGTTAAACAAAAATTCCCCAAATCTGTGAGTCCAGATGCTTAAAATTTAGCTTGAGTTTACATAGCTTACTAAATCAAGAATTAATTCTCAGCTCTGAAATTAAACCAGGGTAAAAATAAGAGGAAGTGATTTCATTACAATTATAGGCAGAATATTAAAGTTGAAGGACTACTTTTGCAAGCATGCAGGTAAAATTTGCTGTGTAAATAGCCATGAATGTAAGGAACCATTCGTAGGGAAGCAGGAAAAACTCCTGATAGTAGAAGGTAGATAATTGTAACAATCTGTCTAAATATTTCACTATAAATTAACAGAAAATGAGTTATAATGAAGAAAGACTAGGATCACAGTTCATTGAACAGTTCAATGTAATTGAGTTCCTGAAGTGATATGGTATGGATTAAGGGCTCAACTTTATTGGGTCAAAGGATTAATTGTCCTTTTAAGGTGAAATTTCATGAGGTTGCTGAGCCAATTTAACAGAGATTGGGTTGGGGCAATGAGTGCCACTTTTAGCAGCAACAATTGCCTGTTATCTGGTGTGACCTCCCCTTCCAAAAACTTAACTATAACACCTTACAGCTTCCAGAGAGAAATGGGAAAGCCTGTTACGCAGGAGAAAAATCCTCACAAGATTCTGAGGGGGTAGCAAAGTTAAAAAAAAAACAAACAAAGAAAAAGGAGAAATTATTTAGTCTAAGTAGGCACCACAGCAGTTGAAAATCTCACTTATTCATTACTTACTTATTTTGGATGGTATTCAAACTGAAACACATGAAAGGTCTTGTTATGTTTATAGGTACAAATATATTTGTAAGTGATTTAATTGTGCAGGAAAAGAAAGCGTATCTTTTTTAAGACTACTTTGCAATGTTTGTAAGATGCCTAGTGTATTTTTAGTTTCTTTCATATATTTGACTCCTTATTTGGAGTGATAACCATTGGAGAGTTTTAATAATTGCGGAAAGTGAAAAAGAATACAAGTGACCTTGCCTAACAACAGTGGCTGTCACACTGATGACCAAAATTCAGGTTTTCTGACTGTCAGTAAAGTATTTATCCCTATTCTGGTTTGCTTCTAGGTAAATTTAACAGAACTAGTCCTCTTGGTGTGAATAATGCAGCAGCTACAGAACTCTGCTTTTTAAAAGAAAAAAATGCAACCCTTACACAATACTGCAATTGTTGATAATGGGAACAGAAGTGTGGCTTGCAAAAGTGAATCTCAGCTTTTGCCATGATGAAATGCATATCCAGGTGAGGAATTTAAAATTTACAATTTCCTTTTTTACTCCTTTGTAAAAGCTTTATCTTGTTTAGTGGCATGTATCTTGTGGGTCAGAAGATTCTCTAAGAAATAGCTAGTGTTTTGAGATCTCCAAGTTATGATTCCAAGAACTTAATTTCGTAAAATTTATAGATATACAACTTATATGTTTTGGTTCATGGTGAAGTGTTGGCTTTGGTTGTTTATTCTGTTTTTGGTTTTTTTTTTTTTTTTTATGCTGTTCATTTACTTCACAGTAGAGTAGTATTAGTAGGGGAAAATTACTTTAAAACTCTAATTTGCCTCTCTCAAGTCTATGCCATATAAACAATTAATTTTGACCCACATCTGCTTAGTGTTTTCACCTTTTGAGAATAGGTTATTAGAACAGCTCCAGCATATAAAGGTCGTTTATGAAGAAACAGGGGAAAATACCAGATGGTATTTTGCTGTAGCAGTGTGGTCACTTCAAAGCTCATGGCATTACTGCTAATGTGTAGTATCCTGGTCGTGTAACTAGTGACAACAGAGATCCCTGCTGTGCTTAGTTTTCCTGAGGTTTCTATAAATGTGCAAAAAACTCATTAGAATTACAATGCTTTGTGCAAGCCTGAAACTTTTGTATACTTTCCTTTTTCTTCATAACATCTTTGTGGAAAGTTTTAATACTAGACATACACTTTTTTTGATGTGTGTATTGTCTAGTGTATTTACGTTACGTACTTCCCAAAATCACTAGGAAACACTGAAAATCAGTTAGTACCCATAAAATGGAAGACCAAAGGAGCTGAGTTTCTCAATGATAGAGTTAAAAGGTGATTTTATAATACTTGCTGACAACTCAAGATCACAGTCTGTTTCATGTCATTCTCATCTGTATGCTCTATACTACTCTCTGTGCTCAGCTATTAAGATATATACAAGATTATATATTAATGCTTTGAAAACTGTCTATATGGAACTATTTTAGCACTAGAAATGTCAAATATTGTCAGCCAATGTAGTGGAAGTCATATTCTAATACTACTATGATTGAAATCAGGTTTAGGAAATAGCTCCAAATCATCTCTTTTTAAGACTTCAAATGCATGACACCTTAGAAGGATCTCTGCCTATGGTTCTAGTGGTAGATTTGTTATAGAGAGAGTCTCAAATATTCAGGGGACTTGAAAAAGATTGAAGCATCCAATATAAATCTCTTCAGAAGCTGCATGTACAACTCTTCAATTCTTTTGAAGATTTCAAATACAATTTTTAATATCTTTTTCATTATATTATTTCGAGTACTAGATAGAAATAGAAGAAAAAAATATCTATCATTTTCTCATGAAACCACTGTGTTTTCTTTCTGTATCTTGAATGAAGTCACTGGCATTTAAAGTGAGCTACATCTGCAGGAGGCAACCTGCCTTTCACTTGCGCTTATTTCCTTAAAAGTAATTTGAAATAGGCAAATAAAGAATCACAAAATTTCAAGTAATTACTGCACTTAATTCTGACATTTCCCATTAATTAATAAGGCATAACAGGTTTCCGTTTGTTTCATCATATTTAATTTAATAAACTTTTAAACACTGGAGAGGTTTCTGAATGGAGCACTGCTGCAACCTACCCCTGAAGGTGAGGGTAACTCAGGTTATTGTAATCGATGCCTTGGGGGGATTTATTAACCCCTGTGGTTTCCCTTAGAGTGAAATAACACTGAATGACTGGTGTTTATATGTATATATGTATATATATATGCATTTTTATATATGGTTTCTTTTAGTACAGTTTGGTTGCAATAGAAAGCAGGTATGTAGCTGTTTTGACTGTTATGATCTATAGAAATGCAACAGTATAAAAGAATAAAAATAACACTTCAGAAAATGTATGAGGAAAAGAAAGAGAAAGACATAGTAAGAGTCATGTCACCCATCAATCCAGAGATGAGATTTGATTGTTCCAGTTTCAATATCTGTTGATCAAAGTGATGGTTGCAGTCTTGATCCACTAGGAATGGAGGAAATCCCATGAAACACAAAGTCCAATGGGTTAAAATGCATTTGGGTTAGGTGGGAACAGTCCAGCAGAGATTCAGTTCTGGTAAGGATATTTCAGAAAGGTGACGCATTTTCAATGTGTCTCACAACTAATGGGTGATTCTTTATTTATATCTTGGTAAAGTCTTATTTCCTATATCTGTGTTAGGATTCAAAGAAAAATTAAAAGTCTAGTTCAACACTTGATGTTTAAACATGACATTAACAAACTTGTCTCTTTCTCAGTCCAAGCTCTTTGTAATATAGCATTGAATGTGTTTATATTTCAATTCTATTGTTTATGAATAAATGCAGATAAACAGTGGTAAACCAAACTGGAATCTATTGTGATAGACAGAGATAGTACAATGGTACTGCAAGCTAACCATTAATCTTTTCTTCTTATCTTGGTATTGCAGTCTAGAATTACCCTCTGGAAGGATCACAACAAGGCAGGTTGGAATATAGAATTAAGAGAAGGAAATGACTTATCATTTGCTTTATGATGCTACCGTAAATTCTCTGTCCTTTGGTAGTGAGGCTTAAAACTGGGTATTTCTTTCTTGGATACATATAAGACTATAATTTCTATAATAATTTTCTAAAGGCTTCATCCCCTGCTTTTAAGGTCTATTAACTAACTTTAATTTTAGGTGTTATAAGCATTTTTAAAAATAACATTTTAGCCATCTATAACCTTACAGAGTGATATTTGTGCCCGTTTAATTGTGTGACTAGATGTATTTGGGTACTAATTTCATTTCTACTTGTCTCGAGGTCTAGCGAATAGAAAAATCTGTGTTGGTTTTGAATTTTGTGTGTATTTGCCTGTATGTCCTTACTTTCTCTGAAGCCCATCACAGACGTCTTAAATATGTGTGCCAAATTATTTATACAGATAACTGGTACTGTGACTTTGAACCAATTCCCATTTGTCTACTAAATGGAAAGAACAATTGGGCAACTTGATAAAGTGTTATTCAATGCTGAGGCCAAAATTTTGCCTCTCCAGGGTGAACAAATCATTAGGCTGATTTGAAAAGCATCCATTTCACTTGTAAAACCTGAATGGTGGTCTCTCATGTAAATAAATGAATGGCTTTTCTAGAAGCAAGCATATATCTGCAAGTTGTGTCAAAACTCATGTGTATGCTGTGTCAGTGAATGTAATATTTATAGATAAATATAAGATGATAGAGACCTAATAGCTGACTTTGTGTTGTGGCACTTTTTAGTATGAAGTTACTGAAGATTCATGTTGATTGAAAGAAACATTAATTTAGCAATCTCAGCTTTATAGAATTGCTATTTTTTAAGGGGTTACAGATATTTTTCCAAAGTCTCCACTTTTCACTTTCTCAGCCTGTCATGTCATCTGCAAGATGACCAATTTTCTTTCTCTCATCCTGCACTAGATTCTCCTGACTGTGTAATTATTTTAAGTGTGGTGGCATACATAGGCTGATACTGTGTTCTCTTAGTGCATGAGTGCTTGTTAAGTTGTGGCAACTGAATTATGTGCCTTAGCCCTCAGTGTCTTCAATAATTGTTTTTTAATCAGTCCCTGTTTCTGGATTTTCAAAAGTGGGATAGTTGTTTTGCAGGAGTGAAGCAGAGGAATGGTACTGCTATATTTTTGTCATGTGTCTAGTGTAAAAGAAGTTTTTTCCAGTTTTATCCAGTTGGATAACGGTTGAATACAACTGGGAACAGTATTTTTTTGCTGGATCACATATATTTATTTCTTACTTATATGACACATAATACAGAGATGAATGTATAGAATCCATAATTTCAAGACAGATTTTGCAGGAAGGAGGATCTGTGCTACGGAGTTCTGTGGAGAAAAAAATAAAAGGAAGATAATAAATACTGAATTCTCCTAGCACAGTGTAAAGAAGTAAATAGGGTTAGCAAAACCATTCCTTTAAAATCCATTTAGATTAGCAGAATATTTTACTCAGCTTGACCCCTAAATTTCTTTTCTGGTACACCTGATGTTTCTTAAATGTTGACAGATATTTTTAGCAAACTTTTATATATAATTTCACATATCACCAGCATCTTAGATCCATTGAATGATGAGCAAGTTGGTATAAGATGCAGATAGACATTTTGCAAACCAGATGATCTCCTGCTATAGAACAGCAACTTCAGGTAATAACATCAATCTTACGAGGAGGAATTTTCTAATTATTATCCAAATTATAGTAACATTTCTTGTACTTTCCAAAAAATTTTTATGGTGATACGTGAAAAGGAAGAAGACACAAGAGAATAACAGCCTGAGACAAACTGGCATACAAAGGGAATATCTGATCTCGTTTGGACGTTGCAGATGAATGCACTTAGAGAAAAAAAAAGAATGATGGATTACACTTGATCTTTGAAAAGATTTGACAAGCTGAATATACAGGAGCCATAGAGTGTCTGTAATTGCAAATAATCACATCATTTATAAATGTTTAAGTCTTGAACATGTGATCAAATTGGATAATAATCCAGTGTGAACATGCCTTTTTATTGTTTCTGTCTGACACACAGCTGTAAAATTGGCCCAGAAATGCTATTTATCAGACATGAAAATATTCTTTTGAAAACTAGTGAATGAAGCACATAGAGTAGACAGCACATCCAGTGTGATAATGAAACATGTTTTTCCTTCTATGGTTCTGTGAAAGCGGAAGAGATGAATGGAAATATTATGGTTCCATAGTGCTAACATAATTTCCATAATTGCCTAGGATAACTATGTTTTTGAATATCTGTATTCCTCAAAGCTTTTTGAAATGCAGAATTGAAAACAGGGGTTTAAAATTAGGTTTTGTGATGTTCAGGACACTTAGCTGAAATTTTACATACTATTGTACTATGAGTGATATTGCTATCCAGTATGGTATTGAATTTTCATTTAACATGAAAATGCTTTTCAAACATTGCTGAAATAGGACTTAGCAGTTACCCATCTTGAGTTCTCAAAATAGTAAGAGCAGTCAGACTTACTGTGATTGCTCTTAATATCTGTGCAATTAACTGAAAATTAATCTCAGGGTTTAAATTCAGTCATTGCCATAAGTATTGGGATTATGTACCTCATTCAGATGTTTCAAATAAAAGTTCCCCTTTAATGGGTACGTATATCCAAACATTCCTAATGGGATATAAAATCCAGTATTGAGGTTTAAAGTTGCTACAAAAGATGAGTTGTGAATCATAACCCAATAAACTGGGACAATGTGTCTTGAGAGTCTTTGCAGTGGTCAATACTCAAGTTATGTGACTGAATGTTTGGTGTCTCCTTGATTGAATTTGCAGTCATTGTGAGTCACTGTTCTAGCGGCCACATCAGTTTATTCAGCTGCTGACCTGTGTGTCTGGTATTATGGACTACTGCAAATTGGATGATTCTGGAGTTTAAGTCTAGCCTGAGCTACAGCACTTCCCTTTATGACTTCAAATCTTAGCATTCATCTTTCCAGGCAAATTTTCTCATAGTTAGCTAATGTAACAATGCTGCCTGGTCTTTCTAATTCACAGAGACCTACTGATCCTTGTTCTTCTTCAGCTCTGCAAGCATCTTCCATTCAGTGTGAGGGTGCAGCTTAATCTCTGCTTTCTGATTATATGCCTCTTGGAACTACTGTGGTGATTTGTCACATAAGGCCTGGCTCCATAGAAAGCATTACAGCTCTTTATGCTCCTACCAGATATTCCATGCATCCTTTTCTGGAAACTAATGCAGTAATGTAAATAAAAAAGATATTGTCAGTCCTAAAAATCTGTATTAAACCATTTGCTGCTCTCTCAGTTTCTGAATCTGAATGACCCTTGTGATGCTACTAAACTAATTGTTCTTGTTTCATGTTCAGCTGCCAGTTAAGTTGAACAACCTCAGGTACTAAGCAAAAGAAATAGTAAAAAATATTTAAACCCGGAGTGTCTTCTACAGTTGAGCACAGCTTGTATTGTCCATGAGACTATGATATGTCTGGTAATTTATACTTATCTTAAAGTTCTGTTGATTAGATTTACTTCAGATGCAACTTAATTTGTCACTAAATTCAAACATATGGCTTGTAATGATATCAGAAGAAATTTTCCACACAAGTTGCTCTAAATCTTTTTGATAGTGGTAGTTATTGCACTGTACGTGTATTGCATTAAAAGCAAATAGTCTAGTGTCTCTGATATTGGCGAGTTCCACTGCAATATCCTCTGCCTTTGCAGATATAATAATGCTAAGAACCAATTCATGAACCAGTTTCCTTTAACCTGTAACATGCCCGTAAATGACATGCAAATGGCTTTCTTCTTATTTTACCATGTTACCAACAGTCTTATAATCTTATATCAAAATATTATAGCTGGTAGTGAGCTGATGCTAAGCAGTCAATAGTTAAGTGATAATATCTTGAAGAAACAGGTAGGGATTTTTGAATTTTTTTGTATTTAATTTTTTTTAGAAAATGTTTTACTAAGACAGGCTTCATAGAGTCCTTTGAACTGTCATTATTGAGTGATTTGAATGCAGGTGTTTATTATCACAAGATGATAGGGATGTTGATGTCATGGCAAGATGATGTGTGGCTGTGCAATGGGGCTGCCATCCTGTTAGCGGAAGCTGGAAGGTGGCAGAAAAATTTATGCACGTTGCAGCCTGTCATTATCTGTAGTGCCTTTGGGAAGAGATTGACAAACAGGATATTGTGAGCTGTGTGAGTTGTTCTGATGCCTTATTGCAGTTTCAGTTAGAAGATTGTGTGTTTTTTCTTTCGTGTACTCATGGTACTTGTCTGCCCATCAGTAATTCAGCTATAACTTGGTCTTTGAGGTTTTTTTCTGCCATTGCTCTGAGAGCTTGTAGTGAAGTTTCTGTGTTAGATGATTCCTTCATTATTTCTATTTGCCAAGAGCAGTGTTCTCATTGGTATCTATATTATGCTGCTTTTTCTCTCATTTCATAGTGTTCTGAATATTCCTTTCTCTTCATAATGTGAGAAAGGTCATAGGTACCCAGGGGTGTGATATCTCTCTATGACAGTAGAAAATGTAGATGTGAAATAAAGAGTTTGTCTGCAATATCCACTTGGGGAATAAATCCTGAACTAGGAGAACTTGGGACTTATAATGAAAATCACATTGTTTATGTTCATTTAAACAAAACTCAGCCATTTGGCACTGAAAACATTTGCGGCTGCAGTTTTTTTGTACTATAAATTGCTTCTTGTGTTATCATTTCAGCCCTTATGGATCCATTTCCATTTATTCTCCAGAAAATATGTTGCTTTTTGAATTGAAAGTTTTCAAGCTCACAGTTTGGGTCTTATATCCTCAGATAATGACTGGACTGAAGGCAATAGCATACATTTTAATACTATTTATACTATTTAGTACTTTACATATTTACCTGGGATTCTGTATTCTGAACACGTTTTGAAAACATGAATTATTTCCAATACTCCTTTTTGGGACATTGTGTAGTATTATTACTGTTATGTGGAGTACAACATTAAAATAAAAATAGACATTTTCTCGCATCAAAATTGCTAAAGTTCTTCAGGTGGTGGGTTTTGAACTCGGGGAGTTGGTAGCCTGAAATCCCTTTCAATAGATTATCACATCTAATGGAATGAAGTTGGAATAAAAGGAATTCCTCAGCATTCTGCAGTGGCAGACTTGTGGCAGAAGTTGAAACTATTGATTTGGTGGCACTTTAACTTGACAAAGGAGGAGTTGAGGTACATCTATAAAGTCAAATCCACACAATCTGAAAGCAGCTTCACATATATTTCAAGAGACTGGGAGAGAAGCCAGTTTTCTTCTGGCAGCCATGTAGGACTGTATGAAGCCTGAGCGAAGCCATTGATCTTCACATCGTGACCACGTAGGCACGTCTGCAAAGAGATGGGCTTGTTTACAGGGGGATGGATTGTACCCAGAGTAACAACTGACTCCAGCTAGGATCAAAGGAATTTCATATGTGAGGCTGAGGATCGTATGTGGCACTGAGTTAGTGCTCTAGAGAAATTAATCTGCTTGGCAGTTCATCATTGCAAAACTGTTCCTGTGTGGTTTTAGATGGCTGCATACTTTAGCACTATTACAGGAATCTGCTCTATCATTAATCATATTTGGATTTTTTTTTTCCTGGAGCCTTGGCTGTCTTAAAGTAATGAAAGTACCTGGTAAAGTGTGAGCACATCATCCATTACTGTTCTAATATAAATGGTTTTGATAAGGTTTGAAAGAAGATGAGCCAAAAACCCTGTATTATTCTGCAAAAGTACAGCTTTCAGGTAACTCTGGAAAGAACACCCAGGGTTTGCATATGAAAAGAAATGGTCTTTGTCAGCTTTTAAACACAGGCATGCAATTTTGTTAAATGTTAGTGACAAGCTTCTACCTAAGTTAACAAAATCATTTTATGTATGAGCAAATTGTTCAGATTCCTTTTCATGGAGCAGTGTTTATCTAAAATTTGAATTCTGTGAGCCTGGACTAAATGTCAGTGGTAAAATGGTCTCATGATAAAACTTTCTTAGAGAGTGGCAAAATATATTTCTGTTAATTGTGGCAAGTTCAATCAATTCTACACCTACAATATTTTGAGTAGAGATATGTTCGACCGAAAATGCTCAGATTAAATAAAATAATAATAAGTAATTTTTTTCTCTCGTTTCTTGTGTTAAACTAAACAGATTTATTTTGAAATCTTCATCGGAAACCTTACATCTCTGCATCTTTCATTTCAGGTAAGATCTGACAGATAAATAGATGTATTTTTCACATTTTTATTTCAGAGTAAAACTATAAGAACATGTAAAGATGGGAACTAGAATTGAGTGTAAGTAGAAAAGGACAAGGAGGAAATTGAGATGATCACTTTCAAAAATCAAGAGGATTTCCCTGCAAAATTATTTACCCATTTTCCGAGACAAACTATTATATATTGGCAAAAACAAGGGCATAAATATCTGAGTAGAGAGTTCAGCAAGTCATCAGTGCTTCCTGCAGTAACAGTTCTGTAAGCAAATTTTCATAAAAATAATTTCCTGCTTAGTATTTTGTGGGTTTCTTGTCATAGTGGGATTCTCAGAGATCAAGACCTAACAGGCCTTTCTTTTTTTCCCTATCTTTTATTTCTTTTGCCTTTCATCCCCGACCTCCCCTCTAGTAAGCTGGAAATTCATAGTATGAACATCTTGCTTTTGCTCCTTTTTATATTGCCATAGACACTTTGGGTTTGTTCCCTTTGCTTTCAGATCCCATTTTTGAGTCTCATTTTCTCTGTCTTGATATAGTAGCACATGGAAAAGTTATATGAAAAATAATCTTTTTAAAATATTAGCCACTTTAGAACAGTAAATTCCAGCACGTAAGGCACAAAGCTGTGCCACCGGAGACCAGCCCTTCCTTTGCTGGGAAGCTGTATGAGGAGCAGCTGAGGTCACTTGGTCTGTTCAGCCTGGAGGAGACTGAGGGAAAGACTGAGACCTCATTGTGGTCTTCGGCATCCTCACAAAGGAAAGCAAAAGGATCTCTTCTCTGTGGTGGCCAGTGACAGGACCCAAGGAAATGGCCTGAAGTTGTATGAGGGGAGGTTTAGGATGGATATTAGGAGAAGTTCTTCACCCAAAGGTGGGCACTGGATCAGGCTCCCCAGGGAAGTGGTCACAGCACCTGGGTGACCACTGACAGAATTCAAGGAGCATTTGGATAATGCTCTCAGGCTCATGGAGTGATTCTTGAGGCTGTCCTTTACAGGGGCATGAGTTGGACTTCAGTGATCCTTGTGGGTCCCTTCCAACTCAGCATGTTCTATGATTCTATGGAGCCAATCACCTTGATGCAAAAATTAGAGTTCATAATGGAACTTAAATCATACCCATATTCTCTGTTTCTTTAGAGCCTCTATCCTGTGAGCAGGAAATAGGCAAACCTTTAATATTTGAAACAATAATATAGGTTTCTTTTCTCTATATGCTGTACAAGTGAAACAAGTGAAAACTCAACTTTGTGATAATAGTTAATTTAAAAAAATCTCACAGTAAAAAGCCATATGCTAGGTGTCTTCCAATATTTCAGTTGAAATACTGGTAAAGAATAAAGTACATAAAGGGAATAAAAATATGGAAATTAATTAAATTTTGCTCCATAAGGAATTTATTTTATTTTATGTGCCTCATATATCCAGTCTCACAGGCAGTTAAAAAAGTCAGTGTGGCTAATTCCTGGCAGTGATAAAAAGGCTAAGGAAACAGATGTTCTGATGCCAGTTGTCAAAAACATGAAGACACTGATATTTTAGATAAAAGCCCATGAAAAGGACATGGGTTTAGCAACATGAAAGGACAGAAACTAACATTTTCTTCATGATTAATGTCACCATTTTCCATTAATACTAATAGAACCTAAAGGCAGTCTTTGAGCAATTCCTAGTTAAAGTATGTATTTTCTGTCTAGTGATAGCATCATACTGGTTGTATGTTACCTCAGACTGTTCAAATTGACTGACACGTTTCATGCTAACTCCTTAGGATCCTATTTATGAACATATTTTAATGTGGTTTTGTTATTTCTGTGGTGGAAATTCCAGGAGACTCTATATGGACAATTGTGCCTAAGCATGATCTGTCTATTTGTGCTAAAGTGAAAGAACTGAATAATTAATTTGAAATCAGTGGGAATTATTGTGTGCTGAAAAAAATGGGATCCAAGGAACTCAAATCTTAGTTGCTGGGATCAGTTAAAAAGCTGGATGTGGAATAATGATATGGTAGAGGTATTGTGTTCAAATGAATAAAGGAGACCAGATCTTCATTACTTTTTATGAAGTGGTGGTTAGTAGAGTTTCAGTTTTACTGTGACAAATTTGTTGCCTTATTCTGTACAGATTTCAAACAAATCAAAACAAAATGTCTAGATAAGACATTTATTTTTAGTTCTGCAATGAGGCACAAGTGAGGCGACATCCCTGCCCAGGGATACACAAATAAGAAAATTTTTAATAATCAATTGACTGTTAAAAAACTAACAACTGCCATCAAAGTCAGGACTAATGTATGACAGAATAAATAACTACATTTTGATCTTAGATATAGCAAATTTCTTAATTTTTTGTGGCTCTATTTTAATTTTGGAAACAGGAAACATTAACATGAGGTTTAGCCCAGAAGATGACACAGTGCTGCCTTGCTGTGTTTAACAAGGTGCAGCTCATTAGATAAGTCACATCTACATATATATCACAAATTCTTACATATCTTACTGCCCACAAGTGCTGGAAAAGGGGGAAGAGTGAATAATGAACACTGCAGATTTAACAGTTTCCAGAGAAAACAGACAGCATAGTGATAAAGGAGCCAATTCCACTGCTGCTCGGTGAGTCTAACGCTACTTCTGGAAATGCATATTTATTACTAATATGTAAATGAAACAGCCATCCTTGGCTCTGACTAGGTATAAAGCACTGAACAAATGGAGAATTAAAAACTAAGGCAAATACTCTGTATGTTACAGAATGTCTTTTCAATAAAAAAAAGCTGGCAAAAATAAACTAGTATAGAATGGAAACATCAAGAGAAGTGCTCTATTTTTAAAGTGATTTACTGGAAAATTCCTCGAAGAAAAACAATTCTTTTGCATAGAACATTTGATGCTAATGCCACAAGAATTTTCTTAGTTATGGAGTTTCCATTGAGGTAATTCTCTAAAAGAGAAGTGCTCACTTACGTTGTAGACAACCCAAATATGGCTGAGGAGATTATTTCAATTTTATTAATAACTCTAAATAATACTCAGAGAACAGGAAATATAAATCTCAGGGCTAAGCAAACATTAATGCAGTGAAAGATATTCAAGGCAGAAAACAGTGTAAGGTAGGGTACCAAAGACAAATACTTCACAGGGTGATTATTCTTTAAGCAGATGGTGCATAGAGGACTAGACTGGTTTTTGTGGCACAATAGGTATTGCACAGTACATGTTAAGCTAAGAATAATGAAGATATTTGCCATCCCCAAAATTAAGGGGAAAATGTATCATGCTATAACTAATGAGCTGTCTGAGTTATTTTTGACTCAGTTTATTAAGAAAAGATTGGAGCAAACCACAGCAATAAATCTCTGACATACATACATCTCAGACTGATTTGCATTCAAGGTCATGACAAAGTTCAGCAAAAATGCAGATCTGAGCAGAACAGCTCTTCAAGTATCATAGATTGCTGTGTTTCTTTTCTTTTTAGGCAGCTCTAAAGAATAATGATGATTATTATATCTTGGTGGATAAGATGTTAGGAACAGTATGTACTAGTGCATATTTGTCTTTCAGTGTTTGTCACATGCCCACTTGTAGCTTTCTAGTTAGAGTAGAAAACATTCAATACTGAGCTGCACAAGTTTATAAAAAACACCCAAAGTAGCTGTTGAGTCATAAAGAATATTTCTTCTGAGGAGACATTCACACTACTTGATTTTATACATCCAACAAAAATGCCTCACACAGAACCTTATCTCCCTGTGTCATGAATGAGAAAAATGATTTCATTTTGGTTGCAGTTTAGGACCTGGAAGCTCATCGTGTGTCTGACTCTGCTGTGCATCTTCACCAGGTTCAAGCTCCGTTTCAATGATCTGATTTCTGTGGCAAAACCAAAGTACTTAAAATAGGCTTCAACTCACCTAGGATCCTAACTTTCGCCATGAATTTTTTATGGCAATAAGCATCCTACCTAAGTAATTTTATTTTGGTTTTAAGTTTAATCAGTTTAGATACCCTCTGAGCAGTAGTTATCCATATCACAAATCTGGATAATTTAATTTACATTCAATTTTAATTTTAGAGGGTATAATTTTATATATTTTTATAGGTCAATCAGGGGATAATGGCAGTAATACAGATGTACTAAAAAGTAAAATGGGAAATATACCAAGTCATCAGTGTGGTCCTCATCAACTTACTGATGCTGCTTGAGTGATAACTGCACTGTGTCTTCTTTGCTTCTGTAGTTATGTAGCTTTTACATTCCTGAGGTTGTAGTCCTTGGATAACAAGGTTGCAGTGAATGAGAAAATTATTCTTCTCAAGTAAGAGAATAATTTCCTCCATATAAGGAGAAACAGTACTGCAGAGAGACCACTAATCTGATAGTTACTGTATATTTTTATATAAATAAAAATACATTCCTCCTTGTAAAAGAATCTCAGAAGTCCTGTTCATTATTGCTATCACTACTAAGCACTTCTGGAAGAAAACCAAATAATTAAAACATCCATCAGCAGTGAAATCTCTAGTCATCTAGTCTCTGCATTAGAGAATGCTCTGACTAAGGGACAGAAGACAGTGTATGAGGCTAAATCAATTTAATTAATTACAAAGATATGTCTATAAAAATGCAATGAAAAAACAGGAAATTGAAGCAAAAAGCTTGGTATTTTTTGATATTCTTTGAATCAGGAATAGAGATGGATGGATTCTATTTTATTAAAAAATATCAAGCTATTAATAAAAAAAAAGGAACCAATGTTGGCCAGTTAAAAATAGTGGAAAGGGTTTTTTCTCATTTATTTTGTTTGTATTCAGTTAAAGTTAAATCCCTTAGATTTGTCATGTAGAGCAAACCCTAAAGGCAGTTTCATTTAATTCCTTCAACAGGTTTTACTTTAAGAGAAAATTCTTACAAATCTTGTGAGTCTCTCTTGTTGCAGTGCTGAAAAGGTATAATGTGAACAAAGCCAGATGAGGATATGGTGTGTCAAATGAATCTTTTTCTTAAGTGTTCCTGTGCCTCTGTAAAATTGCTTTTTTCACATAGGCTGATTATACACTTTGCATATGAAACATTTTCCTGCCAGTGGTATTTTGCTGAAATAAAAATTCCCCAGGAAAAGCAATACCTTTTGCAGAAAATTTCTGTTTAGTTCTAGGTCAGGTCAAACTTAATCTCCCTATTGCCTGAGTCACTTTCTTCTTTGGTCTTTTATGTTTGCTGTGTTATATAGAAACCAGAGGGCCAAGGTGCACCACAGAACATGTGCCCAATTATGTCCTGCCTCTGTATTTGGGTAAGTGGAAATGATTGCTACCATCATCACAGGTTGGTTTCCATGGGCAGAAAATCTGTGCATGAAGATCACACAGGAGTGTGAGGTGCTGGAACTGGACCCCTGACAAACATGCCTTTACCCTTAGCAGCCTTTTAATTCTTCCCTTTCCATATCTACATTTCAGAAGAGGGAAGAGGTACTGGTGATTGCTTTGCCACCATATATCAGCATGGTCTTGCATGGCTGATGTATTGCTTACTTGGGTAGGAATATCTGTGAAGACAGCTGAGGATTGCTTGTGGAAGCTGGCAAATGTAGGGGCTCTGGAGCACTGCAGCCACCCTGTCTTCATTGCCGTTATTTCTGCTACATAGACGGAAGCTTCTCTGAGTGTGTCTGTCTTTGGTAGTTATGTGCTGAATTTCTCCTTAACCATGTTTATCTCATCTGTGTTTGGCATATTTTAGTAGTTGGAGTGACTCAAAAGCGTTCATCTTTTTTTCTTCCTTCCTTCTCTACCAGTGATGCAAATGATTTTCCTATGGAAAGAAGGGAACCTGGGCTGGCTACGTGATTTTGCATTGCACTTACAGCCTCCCTAATAAATCTTCTGGAAACTACAGAAGCAACCTTAATGGCTTATAAAACAAGCTGGACCAAAGGTGCCACTGTGCAGAGCCAAGCTGGAAGTCTTAACACGTGCAGGTTGGATAAACTGCTCGGGAATATTTCAGAGCTGACTGTATTTTGATTTTTGCAGCTGTAACAACCTGATCACTCAGTCTAAGTTACAATGCTGCAACACAGATCTCTATGTGAGCTGAAACAATCCCTGGTTGCATAGTGATGGTGAGCAATGTCCTTTGGAAGTGTGAATTGGAAGCAGTATTAGATGAAGTAATTTCATTTCCCTTTGTTTTGCAAATTTTTTACCATTACTCATGAGCTAATCAGGGTGTATTTTTTTTATCACGTATTTTATATCAGCTGAAATTTAAAGTGAGTAGAATTAGACACATTGAACAGAAGACTAGAAGTCTTACTGGTACTTTCATTCATTCCTCACTGTTCTCTACTTCAGCAGACAAGAAAAAAAGTTGTAATTATTAGATGTATTTAATAATTTAAGCACCTCACAGAGCTAAGGCTGGGTAAAGGTGAATATACTGAACACACAGTTCAAAAAAAAACCCAAGCACTCTGTCTGCTACTACTTCTTTGAAGTGACTGAACCCTTGAAGTGTATAATTTTTAGCAATAAAAGCCTCTGACATCTTGTTGCTTTTGTGGAACTCTCAGGTTGCCGTGGCTTAAGTCATTTAGCACTTGTCTCCCAAATAAACCCACTTCGAAGGTAGATGCTCCTGCTTCCACATGTAAACCTATTCATACACACACTCACATATGTATCTATTAATTATTCATTAGATGAAACTAATAAATGTTCTTCGTGGCAGAGAGGGCTCTTCCTTTACAGCTTACAGCTAAGATTGCCACATTCAATATATAGTCTTGATCCATCATTGCATTGTAGGAAATCTTGAAATCTGTTTTACAGAGTGGCATGGTGAATGCTCCCCACAGGCTCGCTGCTAGAATATCCATGTGAAAAAGACTGTTTAAATGATCTGTTGATCAAAATAATTAGAACAAGAGAGTAAATTTTCAATATCTATGGGAATAAACATCAGAACTATAAGCGCAAATGGCTTATCTCTGTTGGAAGCTTATTGATATAAAAGTTGTTTTGCCTTGGTTTGAAAGAAGTGGAACCAGTAAGTAAGATATTTTTATAAACAAGCTTATAGCAAAATCCTACCCATGTGGGAAAAAGCTGTATGGCAATGAAAGAAGCGACTCAGTAAAGTGCTATTCTCTTTCTCTCCAGTGTTTTTTCAACAGGATCAGTGCAGTCAATTAAGAAAGGCTTCAGAAGAGCTGATAAACAAGGAAGTATATGTCTCACAAATATAATAGCTAAGTTTATGTATGCTTGTGCTAAGTTTAGGCTTATATATAAGCACTATTTTATCATTGTCCAGACAGTTCTTTCTGTGGTCCTTGACATGGTAGTGGCCTAAGTGGAAAAAAAGTCTTCCATGTAACACCCAGTTATTATTCAATACATATTCAAGGTGCAACTGCTTTGTTTTGAGTCTAGGCATGAAGAGGGGTTGGTAACTGCAAGGGAAATAGGCAAGAAATTAAGTTTGTAAGGATAAGAGATTTATTTGCATCCTTAATTTGACAAAGAAGGAATAGAGAGATGAAGACAAAGAAGAAAAACAGAAGGAACAGATGAGTGAGCGAAGAATGAGGAAATGCTTGAGATTGGAGGAGTGGATTTGGAGGTGAGGAGTTACGCTTTCAAATTTCTTATGGGAGAATTTGCTTATAATTCTTTACGGGGTAGGAAGGAAGAAAATAAAGCATGTTATGTAGACTAGGAAAGAGTCACCATCCTTTTATCACCTTTGTCTTTAAAAAAAATTAGCTATATTCATTACAGTGTTATAAAAGGAAGCAGGATAAAGGGATAGTTTGAACAGTGAATCAAAGATGACAAGAAGCAGCTAGGAACAGAGATGCATTGTCAACTGCAACAATGGAAGAACCAAAAGTAAAGGGGTTTGACTCAACTTCAAAGCAGATCCACTGAAAAACTTTTTTTTTTATGTGTGGGCTTAAATTATTAGAATGATTCCATTTATTAACTTAATGCTCTTCTTTAAAGTATTCTATTTTCTTCCCTTTTTTTGGTGCAGTGTGTATCTAGTAATTAAAATTCATGAAATGTACATATGCATGATAATATCACAGGTCTCATGTCAGTCAACTCTAGTCCAGTCTTCATTCAGGTTACTAAGTTTTCTACCTTTATAAGATTGATAACATTTAAAAAAAAGTAGACCTCGGTTAAATTCTGATTTTATTTTTCAGTCTTAGAGTGGAAAGTATGGAGCAAGCCATAAGTGGTGGTGCTTCCTACATCATCTGTACTTAAAATCCAGAATGCTGTGTCTCTTTAAGATCTGGTTTCCTTCCAGGGAAAGTCAGAATATCATAACAGAGTTTCTGCTATTATGAGGTTTTATGATTAGTATTTTCCTTATTAGTTTACAGCTTTTTTAAAACTTATTTTATTTGTGAAACAGGTAGTATTTATAGAATGCAGATTGTCTTGTGAATTAGATTAAGGTCCTTCAAGGTTACAGAACTGCCTTTGCAACACAATTTTGTTCCTGAGCTGTGTTTCAGAGGAAGGAAGAAATACTGCTGCTGTCATGACTGCTGAAGTCAGTGCTGCCAGCAGCTCTGAAAGCCTTTGTAGAAAACAGCGAGTCAGTAGAAAGTATAAGGCAGAATATATATTTTCAAAGCAAGTCCACAAGTAGTAAACTGTGAATACACAGTGCAAGAGAGGCAAAAGTGTGTTACATCCTGAATCACATAAAACCAAATAATTTTGGAAGTCATCAGTAACAGATGATTGTGATGAAACAGTAAGATGGGGAATGGAAGTTTCAAAATAATAGCAGGTGCAGTAAATTAAACAGGAAATGAGAGAGTCCTAAAATATTGTAGTTGGCTTTACTCTCAGATGCTGGGCTGCACGCTGAATTTTCAGCTTGAAGACAAAATGAAACCTCTGAAAAATAGATACTAGGAGCTGTAGCTTTCTGCTAGGTGGAGGATAGGAAGGATGGAAACACACTGTGCTTTATAGGAGCTTTTTTCAGCTGTGGTTAAGGCTGTAAGTAATTGATAACAGGTGACCCCTAACTCAGCATGGAGAAGCCCTAACCCAGTTCTGCGAGAATTTTGATAACAGATTTTTTTTGAATGCACATTGAATTCAGGAGCAGATTTTTAATAACCAGCTGCACTATATATCCCCAAATGTTACCGATATGGAAATTCAATTAATCCTAACACATTTGGAATAGTTACAGTAATGTTGTAGCTGCTGTAAGAACTCAGTTGGACACAGGGCATTTTCTTCTCCAGCTGTCTCTCTTCCAATGCACAAGCCTGCGGTACAGATGGAATTACAGCCAGATCAGGCTTGGCTGTGCTCTTGCAGAGCTTCCTGGCTCCTTGCCGCAGGCAGGAGCTGTGCAAAAAGCCATGTTGAGGAGATGTTGGCACCAGTATCTTCGTGGTGAAGTGCACTTGCTTCAAGCCCTGGGTCATTATTGTGAGAGCAGAGAATATCCTGAGAAGAAGGTGCTTAGGGAGTCAGAGCTGCACGGGTGTGATAGAACATGTGTGGTGCTGGGAAAGGGAACCTTCAGGCTCTGTGTTTCCCAGAGAAATGTTACAGAATGAAAGCTCTGCCTCTTAGTTTGTTTGTGGTAAGAGCCAGCTTCGTATCTGACTGATATGAATTAGAGATAGTTCGTATGCTTCCTTAAATCAAAGCCTGCAAGGAACCCAACCACTTCCCTCTGATCTTCCTGTACGGAAGAGCCAACATTTGGCCCCAAATTTGCCGTATTAATTTGGTATCTACCTACAAAATTTTTGCCTGGAAGTAAGAAGCTGAACAAAACACAACTGGGGAAAACAGAGGAATAGCATGCAGTGGTTGTTGCCAGCACTGAGACTAAAATAATCTGTGTCTCGATAGCAAACACACAATAGATATGTTCTAGTGAGAGGTATTTGTACAATACATAACATACAGTTATAGTTTAATGACGAGACTGTTATGACTAAGATATAATGTGTATAGTCTTTTAAGGCCAAAAGATAAGTACTGAACGAATAAGATAGATTTATAGTTTAATAGTCTCTTTTGAGGACAGATAACAAGATAAATTTGAAAAACGTAAACTATATCAAATCAGTAACTGTAAGAAATCGAAGAGATGTTTCAGTTCAGAGGAAATTTCTGTTATTTATTTTAAATCTATAACCTTGGCTGTTACTGTGAAAAAAGTATCAGTGCAGAAATCTTTAGTACATTAGCAGTATTTCATAAGTCACCAGGTAAATAGAATATTTCATCTTCTGAGAAGTACAAATGTTGCCACTAAGAAAAAACCCCATTGCATAAGAAGTTACTATGCCTCTAATAAAACTAAAAAACCTTTTTTGAAGTTCAGTATACCAAGTAAATATATGACTTCGGAGCTGTGGTATGAGAACTGAGGAGCTATTAAGGTCTATCCACAAACTTAGATAAGGAATTGGAATACTTAAGCAATTTTTAAAGCTGAATTGTAGTTTTTGACATTTTACATCCAAACATCTTACAAATTTTGTTTTACACTGGTATTACTGTTATTTTATTGTAATTCTATGTATTAGAATTCCGTGTAATGGTGGAGCATCGATATGCTAGAATTTTTGCTGTGTTAGAGTTAGGTGCAGGTGTCAATTTGCAGCCTTTAGGTTCAGTTTGGTAAAAGCTGTGCAAAAGTAATCTGCAACTTTGTGATTGAGTCCAAAGCATAAGCATTTGTAAGACTAAGAACTAAATACGTTTGTGTCGTAAATTTGTATCATATAATCTGTGTGAGACATGGCAGTTCTGGAGTTAAGGGGGAATAGGTAATTTTTAAATAATTAAAAGGCAATTTTTCAGGACACACAAAAGAAGGCATCTAGAAAAGGAAAAAAAAAATCTGTATTCTTAACTCTGGTTTTCTGTGCCATATTTTTAGTTTATTTGCACAATTATGAAACTGTTGCCATCACAATTATTAAGAATTAGTAGAAACAGAGACTGGTCAAGAAATCACAGCATTGGTCAGGTTGGAAGAGACCACAGTGGGGTATCTGGTCCAACATCCCTTCTCCGTCAGGGTGTTCCTGGATCACATGGCACAGGATTGTGTCCAGAAGGTTCTTGAAAATCTCCAGTGAAAGTGATTCAGTATTCCATGAGCTGGGACTTCCTTTCTTTGTGGCGATATTTTTAGTTATTTCTGAACCAAATTAAAAAATTGGCAACATAACAGACATTGTTTTCCAGATATTTCAGAGGGTGTGTCACCCTCTGATCCCTTCCCTAATTTCTAAGCCAAGTAAAAACTAATTTTGGTTCTGAAGTTCAGGAAAGTCTACAAAGCAGTGGGGAACTTTAATTACATCTTTAGTCAAACCAGCAGGGGTAGGTAATGGAAGCATCAGCAGAAATTTTGGTGTGGGCTGCAGATGAGGATGTTTGTTTCCACACGCTTCTCTTGGCCATCCCACAGTGAAGCTCGGACAGGTTGGTCTGTTCCTGCTGACATTACAGGCCCTGCCCACAGTGAAGTCCTGAGCCTAGTAACAGGAAAAATAGCAATGTTGGCTTTTTTTTTTTTAAATATTATTTACACTTATAAATAGTTTTTATATGCTTTTTCTTTGTGCCTAGTTTAATCATAATCAATGCTAAATGACAGTTAAATTCTTCCTAACATGTTTGAAGTTGCATGTGTTCATGAGGTTATCTCAAAATTTTCTATTTAATTAAAGCCCAAAGAGTCTTTGTTCAGTTTGCATTTATTTTGCAGTTGTGTGGGTGTATATGCATGTATTTTCCTTAAATTGAATTTGTGCAATCTCATTTCTTCAGTGAAAGATTTTGAAGCAATAAAATGTTGCAAGTATTACCATAGCAATAAAGATCTTAAGAGTATCAAAAATAGTTTCTTGTTAAATCCCACTCTAGGATTGGTACCCCTGCAGTTCCAGCATCACTGTCTTTTACTCAGTAAATTTTCTGTTTTTCCTTTGAAATATGGAATGAGCGTGACATCATATGGCAGTCATATATGAAATGGAGATATCCATTAGCAAAGATACTTCATGTGAGAGTGAAATGTGACTGGATATGAGAATAAAATAAAGCACCATTCCAAGTCCCAGGAAAGATATAAGATGTGGCAGTTTTCTAATTTATGCTACAGGAACCTAAGAATAAATATGTTAAGGTCAAATTAGTTATGGAGCTGTTAAATGAGTAGAAGAGAGAGCATATTAGCAAAATCTTATGATTGCTGCATGTCAGTTATAAGTGTATGTAATTATTATAATATTAATCAAAACCTTCCAACAATGAATATACTCAAGTAGGAAGCTTTAGAGAAAACCATTTGAACATGCAGCCATTGATATAAAATAGTGAGGGGCTTGTAACACTGCAGAGATATTATGCATATATATATATATATGTGTGTGTGTGTGTGTTTGTGTAATTACTTAGCATTAATAGTGACAGGATATTTCAGTGTGCCAAGATTCTGTCGTGCAAAATGATATAGCTTCTTTTAATAAATCAACCACTTGTTTCAAAAACTTATTTCCAAATGTTGGACTTGACATTTGATATTAGTGAACTAAATATAGTATCAAAAGATAATTAAAGGACTCCTAGTGTTCCAAGTTGATCTGCATATCCTCAAATTTGATTTGAAGTCTTTTTATTGTGTAGAAATCACTGGATATTAAATGAATATTATGCGCTAGTAAAAAATATGTCACATTCACAGTAGGAAAAAATGTGACTTACCTTCTGATATTTTTTTTACTTTAAATGTTTTATCTTGGAAAAAATTTAGTTTCCTCAGTAGATTTTTAACTCATGCATAAATCTCTAAATACTGAGGTTTCTGGGACTGCCCACTGTTTTCTTTCCGTTGCAAGCCAAATCGCCTTTTCTACAATAAAATATAAATGTTTTTATATTTGACATCAGATTAAGGAAAAACCAACTTCCTCAGATCTCTTCTTTCCTCATGCCTTTCTGTCTCCAAGTGGTATTTGAAAGTCAACCTCTTTTCATGTTTCCTCAGGTGCTTCTTAACACAACTGTGAAAGCAATGTTGTGGTTTCATTCATAATGCAAGTCTCAGGTACTTTACTCTTTTGGACATATTTTATCCCTAATTTTGGACAAAGTTAGGGATAAAAGATGTTGGATTCTATGACAAGACTTGGCACGACTTACAGACCCATTTCATTTACTCTGCAGGTGTTTGCTTTGGAAGGCAATTAGCCATCTCTATTCTTTTGAAGTTTCCCATACATTAATATCCCCATCTGTCTCCTTGCTCTTTGGGTTTTTAAAATGTGTTTCATAACATAAAAATCAATATTGAAAAGGCAGTGGCTTTCTCACAACCCCATGGATTTGTGATGATTTACCAAATATAAATGATTAACCTAATAAAGTCTGAGAGCTATACTAAACACTTCTTAAACGTCAATTAATTTCTTTCTCATATGCAGTTGCTCTGGAGTTTAAGTTATCTTGTGGGACAGGTGTTTATAGAGTTTATTAGAATTATTTACTATATTAACCTTTGTTAGATTACCGTAATGTTGGTATATCTTTGCCTGAAAGAACATGACTGAATTGCCTGTGCCACAGCTCCTTCCACTGTGGCAATTTGCAATCCTTTCGACCTCTGCTGAAGTCCCATTGCTTAATCAGTGGTAAGTCTGAAAGTCATTATGTTAAAATAGCAATATTGGCTTCTGGAATAATACTTCAGTAGGAATTGCATATCTTTAATTGTGTATGCTGCATCTCATCACATTAATATCTCAGGAATAAGAGTTTATATCCAGGAAAGAGATCATAATGTATTAAATACCACATGATGCCTACAAAAGAAATAAATTATCACATATCTGGGTTACAATCATGAGTTCTATTTGTCAGTAGTAATGTATAATTTGCAAGTATTTACTAGCTTCTTATTCAGCACAGGTGCACCATCATTATGATAAACTTATGGGTATCTTTAGGGTATCTTTAGAAGAGTTAGTAAAGTAATCTACTATCTATGTAATTATACAAAGAACATTTTTCCAATTAAAACAAATTTTATATGAATCAGGAATTTATCTACAAAAATCAGAGTTGATAATTTATCATTAGATGCAAATAAATTATCAATGTATCAGAGCAGTGTTAGAACTTTACAAACATTTCAGTCAATACTTTATGAATAAAATCAGTTTTTATGTTGCTGATGAGCTGTACACTTTTCTTCCTGTATATGATGTTGCATATCAAGTGGCAATATTTCCATTTTTATTGTTTAAATAAGAGGGAAAAAAAGCCCCAATGGCATAGGACACATAAATTTTGGGCCATATCCTCGTACTTTAATAGAACTTTATATTTCTTATAATAAATCAACAGTCATTTTTGTAGTAAGAACTGATAAATAGCAACAGGGCTGAGATCATGCATATTTGTTAGTTTACACATTATATATATTTTTTTTAATGTTTAGAATTGGGAAATATGCTTTAGAATTTGGATATATTAGCACTGCTTTTCTGTATCACTCATCCAGCCTTCCCTGTGCCTTCTTTGGTATCTGAATATTAGCTTGAAAAGATAGTTATTGATATGTGTTTCAAGTGATTCTGTGTTCCTTTTGAATCCTGTATTGATTAAGCCTGCTTACTTATTTGGAATGTAAAGTGTCTTGCTGACAGGTTATGGGAATGCCTGCTGGAAATGAAACATAATGACATTACATAGGCTGATTGCTCTCAATTACATGGAACGTGCAAGGTTTGTTTACAAACTCTCAGAAGGAAGATGCTGTGGTTTTCCCACTGCAGACTGATATCAAAAGAACTCTGTGATGCTGCTCTCTTGTGCTGCAGGATATGATTTGGTTATGTTATTGGATCATTTAGTGTGTTTGATGAGAAGTGAAGCTGAAATACCAGGAACATGCAAATAATGTTGTACTTACAGTGTTTTGTAATTCCTGCTTAATTAGCTACAGGGCAAAAACCACTTGCTTTTGAAAAAAGTCCCAGAGGACTTTAATTTTGCTATGATATCTAAACAATGGTTATGAGAATGGCACTGGAAATGGGGAGTATACCTTGTGCACTTTACATGTGTCATTTCTGTTAATTTTTTAAAAAGTGTCTTTATTCAGTTGTTACTTCTAAATAAGACTTCAAAACATGCCCTAGTTACAGGTTCTTTAACATCCAGTGTATTGCACTCTGAGGATGCCAATGCAATCAAAAAGGGAGTACTCTCTATTTTAAGAAGCTATGCCTTCATTATGTTGTTCTCAAATTCTTCAGTCAACTTCCCCCTGAGACAACAGGGTTTTTTTATTAGTAAAAATTTTTATTTTATTTTTTTTCACAGGAGATAATAGTAAGTTCAGAATTATAAGGACACGAGAAATAGAAAATCTGCAGTTTTTCAGGGGTACTTCATTATCGTTTTTGTATTAATTGCATTTAATCTCAGGAAAAATGTAGATTTTCAATAACGCTTCCAGATAGATACTCAATTTACTATTACATACATATACTTGTATTGAAAAAAGAGCTGAAGATTTGCTTCTAAAAAGATGTTGTGTTCATGGCAAGCGATGCACTAGGAAAGTAGGTTAAAAATATGTTGCTAGGAAACAGAAGATGATCCTAGCAACTGCTTCTGAAAATGAAAATTGTATGCCTGTGAAAGGATGGAGTTTCAACCCACAGCAACCCAGCTAGCTAATATTGTTTCCTTAAAGAGGATTAATTCTATAACCTCAATCTTTGCTATTTTATTAGTAAAACAGTATTTCTTATTTAGAATTGTGTTCTTAGAAAAGGCAAATTATTTTCCATCCATTATAGTATCTTACAATGTGCTGGTAACGTGCTCAGTATTCAGCTGGACCAGAATTTTAAGCTTTTGAGAGCCACATTCCTCATTTATATGCAGGACTCACTAGGCAGAAAGATGCTCATTAACCTGTGGCTTTATGCAATCAATACTCTAACAGAGTGTTTATTTTATTGAATTTTATTGTTATGTTCAAGGATTTAACACCTCAGGGAAGAAGTATGCAGTTGAGATCCCAAATTATTTTAAGGAAAAGAAATAATAAGGAATTTTTAAAATGTAGGTAACCTGCTCTTCTTTCAGCACTAGTTTAGTTTCCTTCCTGGATTTTCATTTTTCCATCTTCTTTTTCCTCTTGCTGTCATTTTCCACAGTAGCTCACCTCATAGCATTTGTACCTTTGCTTTTCTGCCAACCCTTTTCTCCCTTCCTCTTGTGTTTCTTACACAGTTCTCTCAACCCTTTTCTCCCTTCCTTTTGCATTTCTTACACAGTCATCCTTCCTATTTTGTATTTTGCTAGACCTTGCCTTCTCCTCTCCCTCTTCCCTGATCCACATGGTTATATTCATTTCCCCTGATGACCCTTTGCATTGGAAAATAGGGCATTAGTTACAGAATTCTGTGATTCATTTAGTGTTGCTAACTACCTTCAAGGCAGATAGGCTTTTATTGGTGAAAGCAACAGAATGGTAAAGTCCTTTTTATCTTCAGTGTGTAGGCTAATGCTGTGCAAGCTCAGGGCCACTTGATCTACATCCATATGACTTTTCTATCTACATACGTATAGACACTTAAATAGAGTCACAGATAGCATATGGCCTTAAATTTGTATGTATCTTCTTCTGCATGTATGTGTAAGGCTGCCATGACCCTTCCCTCAATGTTGAGATATATACTGATATAGGAGTACTATAAAATAGGTCAGCATGCAGAGCTGGTATAGCTGGTTCTGGCATGTGTTATCCCTCTGTATGATACACCTGAGTCAATCTTGGAGCAATAGAAAGAGTTAAGTGTGTTAAAAAAACAAGGCGTTGTGATATGACATGCTGTGCCCTACAGGTGAAGGCCTGTTAAGGAGTAGGAAATCAGAAGGTTTAGATATCAAAAAGGACAGAAATAAGGGATGACAGGTGAAGAAAAGACAATCATATGTGATTGAATTTACACTTTGCAGCTATCTCAGTTAAAATACCTATGTATATAGGCAAATGTCACTAAGGACTATCTTCAGAGAAATTGTGATTTATAAAGTGGGAAATTTTTGGAGGAAGAACATGAGTGAGTCAGGCCATTGTGAAGAATCATTTGTTTTTTAATAGGTGTATGATAGGGAAGACCGTGGAAACGAAAAAAAAAATCCTTCTTTCTTCATTGTGGTTTTTGAGGATTTGGGTACCATAAAAAAAATAACTGATTAGAGGTGCAGGGGTATAGGTTATCTTTTATGAATATTTGTGGTGGTTTAGTTTGGACATGTCAGTCATGTGATGTAGGAGCTGTTGTGATGCAGTTGGGCAGCTCTTCTCTCACTTACCAGTCAGAAAGTAGCCAATCAAGACCTGAACCAAACCAGCAATTTTCTCCCTGTTCATCTACTGACTTTTTTTATGTTCTCCTTCTTCAAAAGCTTAGAGGAATAAGTTTTAGACCTTATTTTTTGCAAACTGAAGAAAAACACTGGACTATCTGTGTCCACAGAGGCAGGAGCTGGATCCAAATGTGGGACTCCTCTCTTACTTGTCATTATGGTTCCATAGCCTGGTTGTCTTTGCTAAGATATATCTCAGATACACAGACCTTGACCATTTAAAGGACAATCATTCAGAGCAGTTAATTTCAAGTTATTCTGAACAGCAGTAGTTAAAAGGTGCCTAGGTTCCAGCACTGCATTTTTCCTTCCCTGTGTCTTTAACTTGGAAGCAATTTCTGGACCGTAGAGTTTGTGTATTCTTGCAGAAACTTCTGTTTCCTTGAGATTGAATTTGCTTGTCTTTGCAATAAGAGAGTGATTGTGTCACCATGGCTGCAGGTTAAGATCCTTGTGTGTTAGGATATTTAAATGATGTGGTTGTAAGTAAAATTGCAGAAGACAGTTATGCATAATGCAAAATGAACAAAGTTCTTCCTGGCAGTGATAACTTCTTAGAATTGTACTATGTGTGAAAGCTGTCTTGAACTACATAATCCTCTAAACCTTTCTTAAACATTTCATACTTAACATTAACAGAATTTGATGTAAGGTACAACTATATTTTAATAATAAAGCATATGCTAGTCTGCTTAAGGAAGAATAAAAATGTATTGTAACTATCTTGTATCACTCACACCTGTTCTTATGATGAAATAGGATAAAAGGATTGGGTTCCCAAAAAGTAAAGGACTGAAGAGTGTGGGATATAGTTTTTAGGAGATAATGAAGCTCTTTCAGCTGTAGAATGCTGAAGCTTTTACTACTCTTTAAGCAGAGTTGCTAATCAGGCAAGGGTTTAAATGACCTCTACTGTTTCCAGATTAGCAAGCAGTCAAAAATGCTAGAGTAGAAATAATATTAACTACTTGTACATGCTTGTGTAACTTAAGGATAGATATTAGAGAGCTACCTACATGATTGCAAAGGTGGATGTGGGAAAACATATTAATATTCTGCAAATCTCAGACAACAATGTGAATGTCTTGCTGCAAGTTTGTTATTTATGCAAGTTCTGTATCATTGTAGTCTAAGTACTTCTAAATACAGCTGTAATTAAAATATAATACATAATTGTGTGCAACTGAAAAGAAGGACACAGGATAAGATGCAAGGAATCACATACTTGGTTTATGAAAATTAAAGTTTTTCCTATATTTTATCTGCTAAGAAACTTCAAAATTCCAGTAGGGTTTTAGGCATCCAAGTGTCACAATAATTTACAAATTCATGCCCATTTAAGTGACATTATTTCTAAAAAATCAACATGTCCAGTCATATTTGGAACTAGTGTATTGCATGCACATTTGTACTGTGTCTTATGGGATGGCATTGCTTTAGTAAGGTCATACATAAATGATAATATGTGGAACAAATCAATGTGCCTGAAAAAGCTTAAACAACTGAATGAAAACACAGGAGCTGAACTTTTTTAGGGGGTGTGGGATGCCAGAAATCACTGGAGGAAAGATAGCTATTCCAGAAATAGGGGTCCTGTCCAAGGCTACCGTAACATCATAAGTGAGTATATCCCTTTTAGAAGAACTTGTTTCTCTTCCATGCTAATTTCATGGATCATTGGAGAAACAGATCCATTTTANTTTTTTTTTTTTTTTTTGCCTTTCTTCAAGCTGTGGCAGAATTAAAGCTATGATATCTGCACTGCAAACATGAGAATTGGCTTCAGTGTCCATCAGATCAATCCACTGCCAACCTTGTGCAGTATGGAGGTTTTGCGTGGACTCACTTGATAAAGATTAACTGCCTAAAAATAATTATGTACAGTATCTGGTAAGATAATAATGGGGCATTGTCCCTTTAAGGGAACAAACTTATTTTGAAGTGATTAACAGTGTAGTCCCTGTAAACAAAGTGGAAACGTCAATAAGTTAAGAAATACTAGAAAATAATTAGCCCTGTGTCAGGGTGCTTGATTAATAAGTAATTGAATCTCTCAACCTACCGAATATGGAGTTTAAGTTTGATGAAATTAGATCTCTGTGTGAACTGATCTCCTATTTAAAGCCAAATAAAATCCCCATTGCATGAATTAGTTGGATGATCTTACTCAGATCCCCAAAATATTTTGCTTTGCATTACTAAACAACTTAATTTTTTATCAAAATTGGTGAAAATGTTGATTTACAATACATTGGGTCAGGATGAAACAGCTCTGTTAAAAAGGTTGCTATCACAGAGTAAGGTCCAAGTACCATATTCTGGTTGTCTTTTGCTTCATTACAAACACAGACTTGATCACATTAGATTTCTCCTTGTGTATATACTCATGTATTTGAGAGGATGGGAATGCAGTGGGGGAGGTGGATAAATCAGTAATTAGAGGTGATTTGTCTATTTTCCATGACATTTAGTTCCACATCTTGTTATTTCCTGCAGTATTGCCATTTAGCTTATTTCTGTTTGAAAGAAATGCCTTGCATTTCATATATTCAAAGATATATTTTTTGAGGACCTTGACAGAAAATTGGCTGTCATGAATAAATTCTCTGTGAATGTCAGTCACCTAAGTCTCTAAGCACGGCTGAACGCACAACATGTTTAATGAAACTTTAACAGACCCAAAAATTTGGTTGATATGAACAAACGTTTATGATTAAATTAAGGATTGTTTCTAGTCCAAAGCCTAGCAAAAACAATCCTAATGGCTCCAGCACACTAGAAGGATTAAAGAAAATGTGTGCTAAAGCTGACAGTGATCACTGATCAAAACTTCAGTCTTTTTAGCCCTAAGGTAACTGGGTCAGATTTCATCATTGTAATCCTTAAGGTATAAAATAGAAATTGAACTTGTATGGTGATGCAAGCTGGCTATGAAATGAGGAGGCCTTGGCTCACAAAATATGAAAAGTTGGCATACTCAATGGAAATGATTTTCAAAGCAGTTCAGAGCAGGAATGAGAAAAACAGCTTGTGCCACTTTGGAAGAATAAACAACAGTTCTCTTTTTGCAGTACTCATATTTCACACATTAATAAGTATTAGGAAAAAAAGCAAAATTAATGTCAAAGTAGAAATAAAAACAGTGATCCTTTGAAGTTTCTAAATATTTAGAAATTGTCTATTGTGAAACTTCTGTGTAAAATATAAAAATTTTTTGTGAAGAAATAAGCATTTCGGAAAAGATTCAACTAGCTACATGTAATAGTATATTTTCTTCCAGAAAAAAAAAAACAAAAAAACCTAGCACTTGAAAGTGGTTTGAGAAAATGATGAATACAGGCATTTTCCTTTTGATTGCATAGGTTTTTATGGTTGCATTTGTTACTATGCAAGAGATGTTTCCTCTGAGGAGATAGGGGGAATATTTATTCTATCTGACAAGCATAACAATTAATTCTATATATTAAATCCTAGGTTTTTAACTCGGCAGGAAGATCAGAATTTGGAATGTACATCGGGAGGAAGCATTATCTGGTGAGAATATCTGAGCTGTGAGCACACCATGTTAGTTCTAATTTTACTTTTCAAAATAGAAGCTGAGAATTGTGTCGATAGGACTCCTCCTGAGATATGGGCAGGGATCTCTGAATAGAGTACTGGTTAAAAAAGAAGTCCAATGTTTTGCCTCCTTCCCCATGCTCTGGGTGTCAGCCCAGAAGTCTCAGTGCTTGTCAGAAGCACCAGCATAGTCAGCTGTCACAGCTCAACAAAATACCCATCCCAGCTCATTGTGCCGCAGCACCTATTCAGGAACACTGTGATCCCAAGAGCCATCATTTAATCACGCAGACAACCAGGTAAAACCCTGAGTGGCACACATTGAAGCAATAAGGCCTTCTTGAGCAATTTATGTGAAAGTGATCATTTTCTCTTTGAGGTGCTCCACTGTGTGCTGCTAGAGGCCCTCTAAAGACAGAAAGTACAAAGAGTGTATTATGCACTGTTGAGTAGGTGGGCTGTGACCATCTTGTGTTTCTTCTGAACTCTTTCAACATGATGTGAACTTCTGCCAACTCTTTTGCTGCTCTTTATTTTTGCCTGATGATCTTTCGGGTAAAAACCAAAATTAGGGCTGTATAGTTAGTTATGTATCTCTAAAGAGGAGAAAAAGTTTGACAAATGCTGCTAATTTAGAAAGACACAAGTGAAAAGTGATGATGAGAAATTGCCACAAACCCAATATGAAATAAAATATGCATTCAAAGTAGTGACGAGCCAGTGAGTTACACTGCCATCTGAGACATCTTGCAAATAGGCTGAATACCTGGGGGAGTGCAATATGCTGCAGTACTGGTTGCTGCAGGAGCTGGAGCCTGGTTTTTGACTGCTGTTGTGCGTATGCATGTGCCTTACACTACCCTGAGATAGATACTTCCCTTTCCTGTATTCCCTGTGCTCTTCCGCTGCTCCAAAGCTGGCAGTTGCAGTAGGCATGTATGTTTAGCACCTAAAGCATGAATTAATCAAGCCATGACTTGTGGCTGGGCATATCTATGTAGCTGTTAAAGGCTGCATGTGGGGAAAAGGTATCAAACTGGAAATATCAGGAAGGGCTGTGATGTTAAGGCACATGAGCTGCAGGGGGGTTGGACTGCCTCCTTGGAAAGAGAAGGCAGCAAGCTGGATTCACCTGAAAACCCTGACCAAGAATTAATTTGATACCATTGAATTTTTATTCTGAGATCAGACTGTCATTTGGGTCTTACATCTCTGCTATATCTGATTACAAACCAAAGATTTCTGAACCTGGCTGCCTAAGCCCCAGATGACAACTGCTGGTAATTGGTTTCATGATTATCTAGGTTTTTAGGTCTTCACCTTTGGCCATCCACCTGCCTCTCAATCTGAACTATTCTCCTGAAATTTCCCTTTCAAAATCAGTACACTTCCACAAAAAGGCTGTGTTTTGAAGAATTAGAATTACTTGATGTTTCACTGAAAAATTTCAGACAAGTCCTAACCTTTTCCCATCCCCACCCACTTTCTACCAATTATGACATGCCTAAAATCACACAACAAATATGTGAAGGAGTACATGCCTGCACTGGCACACAGAGGCAGGTCTGAACTCCCTTTGGTTGTGTTAGCCTGTGAAAGCCAGGGAAAGACTGGGAACCTATGCAGGTTCAATTAAATTCCAGGTACCTTAGTGCAGCACCTTCACACAGCCCAATATGAGCAGCTGAGACCTCACTGTGAGCTCATTGTGTTCACAACACCATGTAGAATGTGATAGTTTTATGTTTGTTCTCCACCATCCTCTGATTATAAAATCTGCTCCTCCCACTGAGCATACCTTCAAATGGCCTTTTTTCCCATCCATTCCAAGTAGTCACTAAACTGGTGGAGAATGATGTTCTCTCTTATCTGCTGAATGAGTGATTGTTTTCATTGCTTGGATTTGCTTAAACTAATTCCATCCCCACTGATCTTGGCTGGTATATAAGGAGAGGAATGCTCCTGTACAGGGTAATTACACAAAACTTCTACAGTAAACCCAAAGCATGAGGGATTCTGAGACTGAATTGTGCTGGATACAATGCCCATTCTTCATGGCACTTTGGCTGGAGCTCTGATAGCAGAAATTTCAGACAAATGCACAGCATTTTGTTGTGTTAATAATGGAGGCTAGGATTTCTTACACACTGGCTCCAGCCCCCACGTGGCTATAAATCCATGTCTGACTAAAGAAAATGTAATATAACGAAAAAGTAGCATGTAGAGCTGCAGCATGAATGAAGCCCCATTTCCTATGGACTGGTGCCTTGCAGTTGTTAGGCCTTGATAGTTAAGGTACAAAAATCCTGTGGCTTTTCTTACAACTGAATATTTACAAGTGCTGGCATGCAGATTCTAGGGTATCAGAAAAATGGTGCACTCCTTCTACAGCCTTTCCTTCAGCCACAAACTTATAGGATCTGATCTCAATCCTCAGTTTTATATTTCAGCAGAATGTATGGAAACATAATAATCTTTGGGATCAATGTCCTTTTGTTTCATTTCCACTGAAATCAGATTGTGAGTTCCAAAGCTATTTAGGAAGCACACATGGATACCTATGAAGCGTACTCAGACAATGTTGGACAGCAGAGCAAACTATGGCAGAAACAACACTGTATTTTTCTTAACTGTCATTAGTGAAAAATTAGAGTATATTTTTTATAATTCTGGATGTCTTCAGGGGAAAATTGTCATCTTAAAAACTTCTGCTTTGACAAGCTTGGACTAAATATTGGAAGTAATGCCAAATATTACCTTAGGAAATAATGCCAAATGAACTAGTTGTCTTGGAACTTTCAAGACACAGAAACAGGATGATGGACAATAAAGCAAGAGATTACAAGACTATAGACTTGTGAAATTTAGATTGGTTTTGAAGCTTCATTTTGGCACTAACCTACAACCCTGAAGTTCATAAGAAATGCTTTGCATTTCTTGTACAGGAGCCTTGTCTCTTCTTTCAAACAATAATTTTGAAGTCAGTTCTTAGTATTTTATAATTTTTGTGGCTTTTAAACCTTACAAAGCAAATCCAGATACCTTGGCTAAATTTTAAAGATCATAGAAACAACCTTGTACTGAAAAGTAATAAATATTTCTGATTGTATCTATAACATTGATTTAGTACTGATTAAAACAGAAAACCTAGTTTTTCTCTGGGACAGTATACCTCAGTAGTGCATATAAATTATGGTTTGTAAAATATAGTTTATCAGAGGCTTTAGTGCCAGTAAGATATTATTCTGGGCAGACATCAGTTTCAATGAAATTTGAACTACAGTTTATACAAAATTCTCATAAGAAATTCATGGTTTCATCCATGTAAGGCTGAAAAGATCAGACCAGCAATGCTGTGTGCAAAACGTGGAGAAGTCTGAAGAATGAGCCCATGGAAATGGCACTGATTACCTGCATCTCACTGCCCATTCACAGATGCTCATGTCTAACACAGCTCACTTTTCCTCTGCTTTAGAACCTGACCACACAACAGCCCTTTCTCCCTGCTGATGCTCTCTTGTGCTGCTGCTCCTGTGATTTCTGCAGATTTATGGAGAAATCTACCAAGAGAGAGCTGAGTTATGAGGCAGTATATGTATTTCTCAGGGGAGTTACCTCATCAGAAGTCGTCTTCACATTTGCCAATTCAGTGCATATTCGTTCACTGGACTGCGAGCAGGCACTTACACATGTACTCACTTAGACATGCACATACACAGAGGAACAGTAGCTTTGAAACTGCATCCTAGAGGTAAAAAGGTCATATTTTAAACTGAGTAGCCTCTGCATTTGTGAATTAAATGGCTGTTTTTATAGCTGAACTTAATGCTGAGATATTTGCAAACCATTCACCATACTCCTGCAGTGTAGAACAGAACAGTAGGAATTTCCAAATGGAACAAGGGAATATGTACTCTGGTTGCCAGCAGCAATAGGAAAAAAAAGAAGATATTTTTGAGAAGAAGGAAGTGTTATTTATGTCTGGGGTTTTTTCTTTTTGCAGCATGTATTCTATCCAATTTAATTTCAGACATCCTTTTTGATTTGATCTCAGTGTTCAACCAAGCTATATTCCAAGGTTTATAATCTAATAAATATTAAAATTCAGGAGTGTAAAAGAGCCATGTTAAAACTTATAATCAGAAACTAGTGATTTCCAGATTAGTATGCTACATCTCTTCTAACTTCCAGTTATGGACAGTATCATCTTGTGGCCTTTATGAACAGTAGAGAATACTGAGGAGCAGTGGAAATCAATTTGCTATGCCATGGGGTACTTCTGGAAAGCTGCACAAACCTGTGCAGCCTCAGATGCATCCACAAACTCTATCAGTACCTTTTTTTTCTATTGCAATTTTCAGATCTTGCTGGAATATCTGAAATGAAAGATGATAGACTTTGATAATCACAGATGAAGTGCTTTGTTACTCTATATCAAGGTACAAAAGAACCCTTTGAAGTTCTTTAAGCATGTCCAGATAAAAACCTATAAAACATATCTGAACACTGAAGTTGTATAGTGGTGACATTTTCTGATTTCCTTTAGAGTTGTCAAAAATATAATACATTTTCTGTGCTTCATCAACATCCTGCTACTTTTATCTAAAAACCCTCTGAATTTGCATGTTATTGTCTCTTCTGAATAATAAGATTTTCAAAAGTAACTCAGTTATTCAGATTGTTAAGCCCTTTAAATAATTTTTAAAAGTTATTTGAATACATTCAGTTTCCTGAGGTGTATGTGAGAAAGACCTGTATAAACAAAACAAAAAAAAGATGATCACAGGGCTGGAACATCTCTACTATGGAGACAGGCTGAGAGAGTTGGGTTTGTGCAGCCTGGAGAAGGCTCCAGGGTGACCTTACAGCACCTTCCAGTATCTAAAGGGGACCTACAAGAGAGCTGGAGAGGGACTTTTTACAAGGGCATGTCGTGAGAGGACAAGGGGAAATGACCTTTTGCCAGAATGAAGGAGGGTCCTTGAAAACATTCAGGGTTAGGTTGGACATGGCTCTGGGCTATGATCTAGTTGAAGATGGCCCTGCTCACTGCAGGGGGGTTGAGCTAGATGAGCTCACAAACCCAAAACATTCTATGATTCTATGACTAATTTCATTAATCAAAATCTCAAATTTAGTCTGAGTAACGTGATGTGACATTCCTATGTCAGCAATGACTGCAACATTCTGTTTGGAAAAAACTAGTGTTGGTACTTTTAATCAATGTTTTCCAAAGGCTTTGATGAATTATGTGGAAATGCTTCTGAGAATCAATATAAATTTTCATAAGACTAAATTTTAATCTTATGAAAGATGATTTGAAATCATTGGGACTTTGAATTTATCTTTGTTCTCTTTCTACAGTCATCAGAGTATTTAGAAGCACAGGAGCTGTGACATCCATGATTTAGGGCTGGAAGAAAACTCAGGGGAAGCATTGTATGTACTTGCTCTGTTCTTCTGCTCTTCCTGGACTTCCACTTTTGATCCCTGTCAGGAGCAAAATATGAACTAGGTAGACCTTTGGTGTGACTCATGTTCTTATAAGTACTCTCTGCCTTTTTTCTGTCCCTTGAATTGTATTCCATTACAATAGTGAAGCCTGTAAGCTCAGGGACTGTGCATGTTTTTTAACTATGCCCAGCATAATGGGGCATTGACCTTTGCCAGCTCCTGGTGCTGCCCTGGAAAAATAACAATAAAGTGACTAATAGCATATACTACATTATTTTCTGCTTCTAAAGTAAAACTGTAGGGGATTTATTAATCAATATAAGGAAATAAAAATGAACTTCCATGAAAGTGACGGGAGAGGAATTAAAGAGCAAGCTCAAACATTGAATCAGTGTTCGGGTAAGTATGTTATCTTTTGAAGGTTTACTGAACCTAAAATGAGCTAGGACATTTGGGCTCTACTGTGTATACACCCATAATACCAACACCTGTATTCATGTTTTAATGCTGTTATTTTAGTAATAACAGATCCTTCAACCAGATCATGACATGATGATATACTCTGTTTAATCAGATCTTCAGTTAATGTGGTGGTTTTTATAACTGTGTAAATAATTTGAAAATAAACATTGCAAAGTTAACTGAAACAAAGCCAAAATCTGTGTGTCAGAAATATGACTGAGAATTTAGACTGGAGTCTAAAAATATTTCTGTAAGATTATTCTGTAATGAAGTAGTCTTCTGGCTTAGGGAAATTCCTGAGAAACTGGAAGGATGTGCCAAGAGTGGTAGTTGAAGATACAGGACTAGATGGACTTTGCTGTGGCTCAGAAAAGCTGTTCTTTTCCTAGACTGTTACGTGCCGCTGATATGTGCATCTCCTCTTTCCCCCCCGCCCCCAGTAATTTCACCAACCAAATCAAGGTTTCAGATGACATGGGCCATTGAAATTTCTGATAGATCAGGACATTATTTGAATGATTCAATATTGCTGACATGGGGTTAGATGAGTTGTTTTAAGGATCAATAGAAGCACGCGTGTGTGACCTTAATGTCTCTCATAATGGAAAAGAAATTAATTGCTCTTTCTCTTGTTCATCTTAACCATTCTTCTAGAATATACTCTCTTGTTTTACTACCATAATTCTTTGTCAACCCATGTTCACCTTTTAAAAATGATCCTGCTAAAGAAAATAGATGTAAGGTTTCTCTCACCAGGCTGACTAATTAAGTGAAATAATTCATGTCATTTATGTCTTGCTGACTGTTTTTAAGTGACATATCATCAAGTGTGGGCCATCAGAGTGTCTAAATTTAGTTCTTTAGCAAGGACTCTTAGGACATGCCACTGCTGCCAGTAATATACTATATATCTATGATAACTGATGAGTATAGTTTCTTCTTTAAAGACTTAAAATACAAGGCCTATTCCTAATTTCAGAGCATATTCCTATTAAAGTGCTTATCTGGCAAAGAGGCATTCAAATATTTTTTCCATAACGATATGAAAACACATGTTAAATATATTGGCTGTTTCTTCTTTATGGCTGAATGAGTGTAAGTTAAGAAGTCTACCGACCCCTTTAAATATTCCTGATTTATACTGAGTTGAATTAAAGCAAAATTTGGCACGTATTTTTATAGTATCTTACAGTAATGTTCATGCTGCGAACAAAATGTATTTCCCAAAGTTTCAGGCCTTGTATCTAGGCTTTTAAATATTCTTTCTTGAATTCTCACATTTATTTAATCTTCTACAGTTCTCTAAGGCAGAAGAAAAATTATTGAAAAATAAATCCATGCAATTCAGGAGACTTCTGGAATGCATGGAGGATTACTTCCTGAACCAGGTAACAGACAGCCCTACCAGAGGGGATGCGATGCTGGATCTGATGGCCACTGACATAAGGGAGCAAATAGGGGACATGAAAATTGGAGGCATCCTGGGTAGCAGTGATTGTGAATTGCTGGAGTTTACAGTCCTAAAGGATATGAGTCAGGTAAGGATTAAAGTCTGGCACCTGAACTTTAGGAAAGTAAGCTTCCAGCTCTTTAAGGAGATAGTCAAGGGATCTCCTGGGAGACTGCCTTCAGGGACAAGGCAGATTTTAAAGGAAGTCTTCCACAGAGTGCAAGAACTGGCAATCCCCAGGACCATGAAATTGGGCTAGGGAGGCAAGAGACCAGAATGGCTGAGTGGAACTCAGGGAATGAGGGAACTGCTGGTCAAAATAAAGGGAAATAAGAAAATGCACAGGCAGTGGTCACAAGGACAGGAGACCTGGGAAAGGTAGACAGTTGGCATATACTTGGCAAAGAGTAGCAGGACAGGCTTCTACAGGTATGTAAGGCAGGAGAAGGTCAAAGGTGTACCCTGCTGATAAAACTGGTAAAAACAGAGAAGGCTGAGGTACTCAACAATTTTTTGACTGAGTCTTCAATGGCAGCCTCTCTTCCGACACCTCTTGAGTGGATGGGGACTGGGGGAGCAAAGTCCCTCCCACTGTAAGGAAAGATCAGGTTCATGACCACCTGCAAAACCTGTGTGTACATAAGTCTTCGGGATCCAATGAGATGCATTCCAGAGTCCTGAGGAAGCTGGCTGCCATTTACCTAAGCAGCATTAACTGCTGGCAGTAAATAAGAGCTCCCAGAATGGCATACCTCTTTGACTTAAAAAAATGCCTCATCACACTAGAAGGAGTGTGGTTTCTCCACCTGGCATTCCTGCTATACCATCACAATCTCTGGACAGGCATTGCAGCCTCTGAAGCAAAACAGTCTTAAACACAGCAGTTTCAAATCCTGCCTCCTCTGATACCTGTGGCAAAAATCCCAATGGAGAAAAGATTTCACTGTCTTTATTCAGGCTCTAAGGTATTCCTTGATGTTTATGAGATCCCATTATGCAAACAGAATACTATAAAAGTTCCTTTGACAACAATTTCCCATCTACTGGCATAAAAGCAGATCTTGTTTTAGCACAAATATTAGCAGCTGGCACAAACCAGGGTTGCACCCACTGGTCCAAAGACTACAAAGACATGAACATATGTAACATAACCATTTTACCATCTCTCCTGTTCCTGTCTTCCATAAAATAGACCTCAGCTGACACAGAGAAATGCATAATTTCTTCCAAAAATTATTTAAGCTTTGAGAAATTACTCCTCCAATATGCTATGTGTTGCATAGAGAATTCACATGAATGTGAGATGTTGTGAGTGTTGCAAATTGTAACTGTAACTAGATCTTGGATAATGACAACATCCCATGACAAAAATCTAATCTATTCTCTTCCATGCCTGATATTAATAATGATTTTCTCTTGTTTTTTTTTCCTGCATACATAGGGCTCCTTTCTTACTTTTTTCATTTTCAGTTATTTCTGATTTTCTCACTTTTGCAATCTTCCCTGTAAAAATTTCATATGAAAATCTTGTTCAGACTGGTAAGTTTTGTAACAATGACAATATTTTACTTTCAGTTGCAGTTTCATCCAGAATATTCACTTCATAGAAATAAGACACTTTTCAAAAGCAAGCATTTCTGAGAATGAGAACAGGTGGCAGTATAATGATAAAAAAGCTAGACTGCAGCAAAGAACAATTGCTCAAAGAACTATTGTTAAAAAAGGTGTCATTGTACTGTTAATATTCATGCAAAAAATTACAAAATTTTCTTTTTGTAACTTTTTTTTTTTTAGTGATGCTGTCATTCTGCAAGATTTAGTCACAATTGCTTTCACAACATTGAATTTATTACCCTGATCAGTATTTGGCGTGGCTGAATCAGTGAGAGCATTTGAACCTGTGGTGCCAGAGAGTCTAAGCTTGCTGTGTTTGGATATCCCTTTCCTGATTCCCTTTGTTTTTTGATGGAGTGTCTTTTTTTAGATTTACTTAGAAATTCCTATCTCTGGTGCCAGGATGTTCAGCAGCTACTGGGATGATTTACTTAGTTGTGAATTTGCTATCTTTCTTTTAATCCCAGTCAAATGGTGCACCTTCCTGATATTCCCTTCCCTGTTAGTTTCTCCAGTAAATCTCAGAAATAGGATTGGTATGCTGATTTGTGTGTTCTGGGGAATTTTTTTTCTGTCAGTCTGCCAAAGTTGTGTATATTTTTCAGCTTTGCAATCAAATAGTTTTGTTCAAATAATATGCAAAACCAGTCATACTCTGTCACCACACCTGTCATAGAATATGAGATATCCAGTGACCAAAGAGCTCACATTAGGCTGGCCTAGGGAAATTTACATGTTCTATATTTTCAGGATGAACAGAAAGCAAATAAAAGCTACATATGGCACAATCTTATTGTATATTTACAATATTTATAAATAACCCAGTTTTCAAAATGGATCAGCTCAGCAAAAGTTTGAACAACATTGAGTTAGTATTTAATCAGATGGGTATAAGCCTGTGTTTTAGGAAGAGAGGTACCATGCTCCAAATTGCAGGGCATGTGCCATGCTACAGCATTCTAGAGAGTTAGAACTCCACTGATGATCAGGGCACTCATGCACATCCATGTTTAGAGAAATGAAAGATTCCTCGTTCAGAATGCCAGTGATACAAGGTGTGCGTATTGTTGTTCAACGGATGAAGCAGAATACTTCAGAATGGAGCATCATCTCCCTAGGAATCTTGTCAGTGTTTTAACACAACCTGTGTAGCATTTGTCTTAGGGTACAAGATTTTTTATAAAAAATAGCCCTTTGTGTATGTTTTTGTTCTCAGAGAAACCAGCGTGCCAGATGAAGTAAAATTAAGTGCCTGAGAATGGTATTTGTAGCAAGCAGTGAGTTGAATGGATGTGGTCTAATAGCTAAACTGGAAGTAAGATGAGATTTCTGCACCCTGGTTGCTTGGTGTGTAGCTGCTGACTTTGAAGGAAAAGTGAATCTATTACAGGGCTTTGAAGCCATACACCTAAATGAACAGGGGTTTTTTGGTTGTTTTTTTTTTTCCACAAAAGTTCAGCAGTGGACATATTTACTAGAATGAAAGTGGTGTCAGTTCAATTATCTTCTGTTTGATTTAGGATAAGGGCTTGAAGTAATTTCTGTCATGTCTTAAGAAATGGCAGGTAAAGTGGGCAGTCTGGGAGCATTATTTCCCAGTCTCTCAGATTGGAATTGCTAAATTTTGTAGAAAAAAAATGCTCTCTTTTCTGTGACATTATTAAGTGTCATGGTTATGAAACTAAAGAACCACTTTCTCATATTTGATGGTGCAGGTGTTTCTGTCTGTACGTGTCTGTCTCCTGCTGTCATTCAATGATTAGTTTGGGCAGAGGAAGGACAGAAAGAATAAAGTGAGCACTAAACCACTGAATTTTTGTGTAAAATAAGAAGCAAAGCCTCTCCTAAATCTGGTTTCATCCCAAGCCATTTTATGGAAGTCTCACTAGTGTGTGTGCTTTCAGAGCATCCTAAGGACTCAAAAGAACAGATGAGTACAAAGTCTGCTGGGGCAATTCACACCAGCAACATCAAATTTTGAGAACTGCAAATATGTGATGATGTAGGAAGCAAATACTATGTTAGACAAGTACACCCATTTTGGATCACGGAGAACCAAAGTATTTATTCTCCAGAGTACCTGTGCTTCAAAGCTTCTAACATGAATGCAATTTTCTGTAAGTCAGAGGTGATAGCTTTTCCATTGCCTTCTTCACAGAGGCATTGCTGTTAGTTTACTGGTAACTGTTTTAGTCACAGTAGGGGGCTAACCTTGGACTATTTCATGTTGTGTTATTTTCTCCAATATAACTGCATAAAGCAATAGAATGTGGTAATTTGTAAGGAAAGAAAATGTGGCGCATGTACCACAGGAAAGACCACTTAAAAGGCAAGATGCAATTTTCAAAATATTAAACCAGTAACATTTTCACACTTTTTATTAGGATCAGGGAGATTTTTCAGCCTACTCATTAGGATTTTTTTTTTTCTTTAAGTAGAGATCCTATTATTGCAATTAATTTCAGTTCTGCTCTAGTGTTATTCATTGATAAATGTGATTGTTGCTTGGTATCCAGAACCACCTAATGCACAAACTAATGGGAGTAAAAAGTGTCCTACAATGAGCACATACACATCTAGTGAGATGACGACAGCAACACTTCTCTCTGTAATCCAGATTTTCTTTGCTTTTATCTCTTAACCTTTGTTTCTTTTACTTTTCTGTGCTTATGACAAGGTTGCAGCAAGGTTTTTGTCTTCAAAGGAACCTCTTTGGTTTTGAAGTTCAGTCCACTCAGAAATGGATGACGCATTACTGATTTAAAGGCAGAGTTTCAAAGTTTTTATAATGAGGAGCTTTATTTTTAAAATATAAGCTTTTTTGGCGTGTTCAGAAAATCAAACATTACCAGGAAAACAGCAGGTTTTTTTCGCCCTTTCTTTTTGTGGTGCTTTCAGAGACAGTAAATTCTTTCAGTTCTTTTGGAGAATTTTATGTTGAAAAGCAGCTCTTGCTGAGGACAGTGTCATACTTGCATAACTGCATGCCATATTTTTTTCAATTTGTACCACAAGAGAAGAAATAAAGTTTATAGCATTTGTCAGGCACTGGGTAGAGTGCCAAATCCCAGACAAGGTTTTCCTGAAGTAAGCACGTGCCAGGAAGGTAATGGATAATGGATTGGTAGTAAACTGCCGATGCCAGGGGAAAATACTGGCCTGTCATGAAAGTCCCAAAAGGAAAAAGAAAACCTGTAGCATAGGAAGTCTATTGCCAAAAAGCAATGAGATCAAGCAAATGAGTGCAGCTGCCAAGCAGCAACATGAGTGACATTTTTATGGTTGTGGGCTTATTTTTCTAATTCTGTTCTTCCCAACTGAATAAAAATGCACTAATGTTAATTCCTCCCATCACGCCTACTGAGGTGCTTTCTCCCATTGTCACCAAATAGGAGCCATAATCAATGACCTGAAGATGAGCAGAGTCACTCCCAGGTTGGATAAAACAAAGGATTCCTATGGAAAAGACAAAGTTTACTTTCCCTCCTTGCATAGTTCTCTCATAGAGAACTACATTTGTCTTCATGTTCACTCTTTACATGACACAATCACACTTCAACTTTCATTTTTTGGGTATGTTTACCATACTACAAAAACACTGCTGTGACTGCTGCTAAAGTGGAAGGTTGGAAGTAGGTTGTTGTCCTGTGTCTTAGAAGAAATAATGGGTTTATATCTGATCTGACCCATGCCACTTCATTAAAGAAAATTGGAAAGACATAGACTCCTAAAACACTTAATATGGCAATAATTTTTGTGTGTTTGTTTGGGGGTTTTTTGTTTGGTTGTTTTTGTTGTTTGGTTTTTTTTTTAATCAGAGAAGAAAAAGCAAATTCTATGGGTAGGACTCTATCTAGAATTCTAGAATTCACAACACAAATGCGCTACCGATTACTTCCAGTACAATCCTGAACATATTGCTTAGTTTCTGTTGCACTTTGGCTTGGCTCAGCGGCACTCCTGTACCCTATAGGCCATACTGAGGCAAAGCTGCAATAAAGGCTGTGGAGGGCTCAGCTCCACAGGCACAGCACTGGTGTCCTCTATAGAATCTTGTGGGTCTAACGATGTGATAAGGACAGAGCTTGCTTAGTAACTAGATTACAGGAAAAACTGTATCATAATCATGTAGCATGGGCTACAGAGCTTCTAATACTCATTAACATAATGCAAACAGGAGCTCAGGGTTTATAAAAATGAGTTTAATCAATAAATGACGGCCTTTGTCTGTATCGCATTAGGTATCCCAGCTGCTATTCAAGCTGGCACTTGGAAAGGACCCTGCATACACAAGTGTCTCCAAAACTGGAAACCAAATAAGGGACATGATTGTATGCTAGTTTTAATAATGAGAAGTAACGGAATCACTAAATTATCACAGGAGACCACATTTTGTTAATATTTAGCCAGATAATGCAGTTATACTTTGCTGTGATGGAATCTTGTATATGCTAAAGATGCTGAGTTGAAGCTTCAGGGATAAGAAGTGCAGGTGTCATTTCACTTGTGTCCATAACAGCTGAAGGAGCTCAGCTGCACCAATTTCTCTCCTTGAGAGGCAGAAAGAAAGGAAAGTTTCTTGCTTGTATGCTGACCCTCCTTTGCATGCCTATGCAGATGACAATTTGAAAACTGTGATTAGTTTACCAGATTAAGCTGCTTCTTAAAACTCTTCTGGGAACTGGTGCTGCTGTGCCTTGTTCTGAGATTTCCAAACAATAAATATTGTAACTTGGTTCCCTGCAAAGTAATTTTTCTGTTGAAGGGAGTATGGTGTAATAATTTCTGTCATCTGCCTATATTTATTCCTTGTTAAACCATTGTAGTAGAGATTTCCATTTAATAGTTTTGTCTCTAAATATCATGATAACATTTCTGCTGTATGTTCCTTCTCTTGTTGTTGCTTTTAATTACAATCTTGCTTCTTTTTCACTTTTAGTACATACAACTATTACCTGGAATTTTTTGATGTATTCTAAAATGAAGATGAAAAGCCTTTATGTATATATGATGATAATGTAATGTGATATATTGATAAAATATTAGAAATGTAATTTACTTCTAAGAAAGTAATAGTGGATCAAATTTTCTTTTAGAATGTATGATACTGAATTCACATGAAAAAGAAATCCTGAATGTTAGTGATATATTTTTATGATAATTTGGTTATTGCCACAGCCTGACCCTGGCCTTAGCCTTACCTTAATCTATTGCATTAGCTTAGGTGTTTTCTTTGCCCAAAGAGCTGCTGTTTCATATTCCGTCTTTATTTTTAAATTAACAACACTCACTCCAATCTCTTTCATTTTCTTGTGAATCATATTCCTCACAAAAGTCAAACTGAAGTATTTTGCTGTGTTTTGTCTCAATGGGAATGTGAGAGCCATTTCTAAAGTTTACCTTCCTGAAACTGCTTAACTTCATTTTTTAGGAATAGTTAGGAACCAGACATGGTGTAGAAAAAATACCACAGTTAAAAAAGATGTGAAGGCTTACATTATTTTTCATTTCTCATTTTGTCTAAGCTCCGGTGCCAGAGGTAACTGGTGATTACTGTTGATTAAGGCTGCAGGCTGGGGTAGTTTTTTCCATCCAAGAGCTAGGAAAGGCTTTTTTTCTCAGTCTCCTCCTTTTTATTGCTTTTCGGATTAGCAGGAGTGAAACGTTGCAGTATCAAAATGTTCGCTGTTGAAAAATTGTAAGTTTGATTTATTTACTTGTATTTGGTCGGGATGGTGGCAGCAGCTTGTGTAATTCCTAGGAAGTAATGGGAAAAAGGAAGTCAGTGTTGGAGAGACATCTTGAGACTCAACCATACCATAGGTAATAAGAAAATAACATGTCAGGTTATGCTTGGCAAGTATGTTCTGGAAGAGAGTGACTTTCTATTTAGTATGTGCAGAGCTCACGTGCTGGCAGTACTGTAAAATGTTGGAATGTGAAATTGTCTGGGAGACAGGAATCCTAGCTTTTATATGTGTCTTCTTCTGGCTTGGAAAAACTTCCATATATCAAGTTGTTCTGATCCAAATTTTGCTTTCAGTCAATATCACTGAGGTAAAGGATGCAAATTGTGAAGGACCATCCCCATACTAGCTGCTGCTTTTAACACAGTGGAATTTCTTTGTTCCTGTAAAAGCTGTGTCACTGTTTACTAATTTGTGATGCTATAATTATATAATTAGTGAAGGTTTTGCCTTGTTTGTCCCACAGCCAAATAATATTACATAGTATAAATATTGATCCCCTCCTTTGCTTTATTGAATATTGAACTTCCATTCACTAATGGAACTGTACATGTGATCTTAGCATACTATTACAACCCTTTTATTTTTTTAAATTTTATTTTCACTTGGAAAATCTCATTTAGAAAGGATGAATAGGTAAAGCTGCAGCTAAAGAAAGTCTGTTAATACTGAAAACTCTACAGCAGAAAATCATTATTATTTTACTCTCCTTCTCTTCTAAAGTGTAAATCGTATGCTTCCCTGGGAATTTTACCTCTTGGTAAACCTTTAAATAAATCCTTACCAATGTTAAAAACCAAAGATGAAAAATACTCTTCCTAATTTGAGTCTCTAAAACCAGTGAAAAGTTTGCTTGTTAGACTTTTTTTAATCTATAAAATATAGAACTTCTCACTTGGTACATCTAACCAAAAACACTGCAGCACTTCCCCTCAAGATGTAATCACAGTTTTTTAAGCCTTCTGATATAAATAGATTTACTTTTATATCTTTAAAGAGGCATTAAAAATGGAATTATCATATTCATGGAAAGTAATGTGAACTTAAAAAGCACAGGGAATGGTGTCTTGTAGCTTCTTGGTTTCTGTGGGCCATGGTGACCTGGCAGGATCTGAGCAGCTGCTAAGTGAAGGCACCTGCTACAAATTCCCTCCATAATGTTTTGTTTTGTTTTGTTTTTTCCCAAAGCTACTCTTTGGGTCTCTGCCAGGGAGCTTTCTCAGTCGGTCTGGTTTTGTTCAATTGAGACCAGACATGTTTATTTCAAGCATTTTCCATGTTGAGGTGATGTGGCTTCAGACTGCTCACTGGAAACAGAGTGAGGCCCCAGTCATTAATTCTGGCTGAGGGAAAGCATGTTGTGGCCCAAGAATTTGGGATGGCATTTGAAAGTAGTTTCAGACATCCTTCATGATTTGGTGATTTTTGGTTGTGTAAAGTAATCTGAGGGTTCTGTGGTGAGTCTACACTGTTCTTTGGGATGCAGTGTCATTTTTGAGAGAGAATGGCCATGGTTCAGTGGTTTTTGCTTTGGGTGCACGTTTGTTTCGGTTTTTTGTTTGTTTGTTTTTCTAGACTGCCTGATTACTTGATGTGGGCACATGATTAAAGACTGGACAATTGGGATTTGTAATCGATTTATGAGGCAATAAATATTAATTAGTGTTGGTACTTTAGGTTACAGAAGGAAAACAATAATCAATATCTGGTTGTGAAGAACAATAATGAAGTTTTGGACAGTAGGGAATGTTTTTAGAGATCTTGTTGGACTTATTTGCTGTACTTTTTTAATAGTGATGGGGGAAGCAAGTTATACTCAAAATATCTCACCAAGACTGATTTATTTTAATTTAGAGAATTCAAAAAAATTTTAATAGGAAGGTAAATGGGAAAGTCTGACAACAGAGAGAAAAACTGAAAAAAAAGTAAATTTGGATTTTCTTGGATTTTCTTTGTCTTGTTAAAGTATAAAAAACTTTTAGAAAAATATAGTTGTGTGTGTGTATATCTGCATATCTATATCTACACACTTACATGTATATGTACATATCATAATGAATTTTACTCAGGTTATCAAGAGTCAGTGGTACTTTTTGGTCCTTCCATTAAGTGGCAAAAGTAGCACCCAAAATACAAGTGCACTATAGGGCTTATTTAGAAAGTTCTAAGAACGTTCTGAAATTACAATTTTTGGTCAAATGCTATGTTTGTAGACTTTGGTAAGGAATGATCTTAACAATTTTCATGCTGTTTAAATAATTGCAGCAGCATATAAGAACCAACCAGTCACACATTTTCTTTTCAAGCTTCTAAAAGAACTTAAATGGTATGAATTGAACTGTCACAACAGTGGTAGATGTTCTTATAGAACTGAACTTTGCAGTAATTTTCCCTTTGTACTATTACAACATTGGACATTGTGAATCTCAGCAGGCTCAATGAGTGAAAATGGAACATCGTGAAAGCTAAATTCCAGAGCTGTCAAATCAGGACACAGAAATAATATTAACTCTTGTAGCACTCTGCATTATAAAACTCTTCTGTGTAAACACTGAACATGGCAACAACTTTGGTGATTGCTAAATGAACCTGTGTCTTGGTTCATGCCTCAAAAAGGCAGTTATGGCAAGCAACCTGAACAGAAAGAGGAGTTGGAAGAACTGGATCACTTCAGAATTACTAGTTATTATAGCAGGGAAATCTGGTATTTCCATCAAAACAATGCAGAGGACTTTCAAATTGAACTAAGCTTAACTGGTCTAAGTATCAAGGGCACTGTAGACATCTGTTTTGTTGGGAGTTGCATAGTCTAATCAATTTAAAAAATAAAAAAAAAAAAAAACAGAAATTTAAGCATGTCTCTGAGCACAGGCTTCATCAGTCTGAATCCCAATAATATTTGTGCAGAATTGAGTGCAGATTTAATGTTGCAGGTCTTCCAATTTGAATTTTTAGGACCAGGCTAGACTTCCAAACAGATATAGTGGTGTCCCACTCCAAGAGCAAGAAGAATTCCTATTGCCCCTAGAGATGTTGTAAGAGGCCTCTATTTTGATCAAAATACAGTGGTGAACAGGGTAGAAAAACTGATTGAAAATAAGGCAAAATTATAGCCTTCAGCTGAATATTCAGAGAAGCTTCAGTATCTTGGCCAGTAAGGCTTTTGACAGTCTTGTTATTCTGTTTGTCAGCTATGAATCTGTGTTGTCAAAATCTTTCAAATCAGTTGCAAATGGATATATTTTTCAGACAGGGTTCTTTAAAGGTAAGTGACTTTGAGTTTCATGAGTGCAAACCAATCAACAAACACGATTGCAGTTGCCATAAAAGCTTTTCTGCAGATTTAATAGGGTAGAAAAAAATAACATAACTTTGGATTAAAGGAACATAATGAAAACAATTTGTCATATACAGTTTTAAAACAAGAAAAAACAATAGAACAATCATATAAGAATTCATTTTCCTGTGGGCCATCTACAGTTTGTATATATGCAAAGAAGCCAATATAGGCCTGGCAAAATTCCATTTGCTAGACATTAAAAAAGAGAAGCCTTTTAGGTGTGGTATGCCCACAGTCTGGGGAGGATATCAGAAGGGTAAGCAAAAATTGCTGAAAGAGGACCAAGAAATGTGTTACACTGCTTTAGTCATTGGCCTGTCTTATTTGAAATGCTTTAGTTTCCACAGAGCCTATAAATTCTCTCTTGAAGTTTCAGTAAAATTATGTAGCCCTATAAACATCTGAGCTGCAAATCAGACTTTGTTCAGAAGTTTGGGTCTGTGACAGGAAGAAAATAATTAAAGTTGTTTCTTGAGAAGAAAGGGCAGACTGAATGTTTTGGCAGAACCTTAGACACTTTCATTACTGGTATTAAGGGATGAAGGTTCCCTCTGTGGTAAGTATACCTTGGGTTCTCCAGCAAAAGTGACTGACAGTGAAACTTCTAAGGGAGTGAGTCTGGCAAAAAAAAGCCAACAAAAAAAAACCTGAGAAAGGAAGGCAGTAGAGAACATTTGAAAACCAACTGAATTTCCTTGTGGATATTAAATGAGAGTAGAGGAAGTAGGGTTCTTGTTACATCTGAATCTTTTTGCCTGGGATGGGCTGGCAAAAACTGTTCTGCACGTTCCTCACAGAGCTCTGATTGCTGGCACCCCACTCTCCTCACAGAATCTAGTGCTGCATTTCACGTAACTTGATCTGGGACCTATAAAGTCTTTTGGAGAAAAATGTTAAAATTACTTCAGCTGTGCTGGATTTGGGTTTGCTGGTTTATTCTAAGTTTTGGAGAGTAGTGTTGCTACTGTGTGTAGACACTTTTAAGTGACCTTGTAGAATAAAAGGCTGGAAATATTATTACATTACTGTTAGCAGTTAAAAGAGAGGGAAGTGCAAAGTAGCATCATTAGCCATCAAGATGCTTTCTATATTAAGAGACCTAATGTGATTTGAAGTAAAAATCCTTTTCTTGGGAAATGCTGTGCTTATTGTTGTTCTGAAGAAACATCCCTTTCAGTTCTTAGCTCATCAGCAAAGAATGTAAGATCCATCACCCAGTACACTTAGATCAACTTTAATGAAGTAAACAGAGCCAAAATGTTCTGAGAGGAAAATGGAAAATACTGGCAGATCCTTTTGTGGAGCTCCCAGTACTGAAGCCAGTAGCTGTATTTGCTCCGACGAACATTAAGTTGTTGCCCTTGCCCTTCTACTCCTCCCCACTCTCTGCAAAGCCATGATTAAGTGCTAGAAAGTCTGTGTTTCAGACAGCCATGGGATGGGGGGAAAGAAGTGATCTGTGATTTAATCCAAGTGGCTTCCTGGGTAATGCAGAGACCTCAAAGTCTGTGTAGAATAACACACACACAAAATAAAAAAAAAGGAAAAAAGGAAGCAACTGCAGGCTTTTGCAGACATCACAATTTGAAAGTGGTTTTTTCTGAGACTCGAATGTTCCATGTAGGACAATGTGTGTCTTGAATAACTCAAGGCATAGCCTCGAGTGTAGTGTATTTATGCTCATGGTGTCTGGACTAAGAATCAGTTGGAGGACACATATTTATAAAATCTGTGACCCTTCATCCAATACAGAAAGAAATCCCATTAAATCAAGTTTTTTTCCGGATTAGCTGCTTTGGTGAATTTTCCCACATCCAGGAGCTTGGAGGAACTGAGGAGATATAGAGAGATATAGATTTGCCTTATATCACAAGTTTGTTCCTACCATTGTTAACAGAAGTTAACCCAGTAGTCTTTCTGTAAAAATCTTTATATTTCTATGTTCTGTGTGTCAGCATTTTAGAATGTGATACAGAAGTGCCTGGTGTGGATAACAAGCTAGCCTGGTAGTAAGAGTAGCACATCTCAGTGCTGTGCACTGTGGCTATGGTNCCCCCCAAGTTGCTGGAAAACATTGTGTTTTTCCTTCTATTCCTTCTATATTTCAGTTAGGACACAAGTGAAGAGCTGTTGAAAGGACGTGTGAAAGAAATGAACTTTGTATGTAAAAATACTTCAATAAATCCTTTGGCATTAAGATTTAAATTGAAGCATGTTCCATCTCCCTGCATGTTGTCTTCCTCCTCACTTCTTTCTCCTCACAGCTTTCTGAATTTGCTTGTCTTCGGCTGCCCTGAATTATGCTGCTATTCCATACAGGATTGTTGGGCAGGACTGGTGTCACAGGCTGAGCTGCTTCAGTAAAATAATGCCTGTCATCTCTTTTTCTCTGTAGTAGCCAGCTTGACACAGATCAGAAAGTAGGACAGTGTATTTATTTTTGTAATTCATAAGAAATCTAATATGCTTTTAAAAATTTTTCTACAGGTTGCTTTGTCTCAGAATAGATCTGATCTAGCCTCCACAAACACACCACCATCCAGCAACAGAAATGACTTTAAAAGAACAAATAAGGTTAAGCTGGCAGTGTAAGTATCTCTTGATGTGACTTCAGAAAAAATCACGTGACCCATAAGTACAAAATGATGAAGTCTGTTTCCATCTGGAAAAGGCAGTCTTTCCATGTGTGAGGAAATGGTATTGAATGTTTTTGATCATAATTTCCTTGAAATCTTTCATATGCAACATCCCCAGAGACCATTTTGCTCAGAGGAACAAGTATTCAGTGACTTCCTAGGAAAAATAATAAGCTAATGTATCTGTCTTTGAGAAGTTAAACTGAAGTACATATACCTTCTTCCTCTCTCCTGTGTTTTCAAACTGCCTCCCAGGGCAGTATTATAATGAAAATTCAAAGATATTTTTATGCTGTCTTCAGTAAATGTGATTGCCCAACATATTAAGCTCCAAAAGATGTTATTAATCAGTAGAAATTATACATTTAAGGCCAAAGACAATTTGTTTTTCCTTTGTGTTCACATCTTTCTCATTTAAGATGTGAGTTTTGTCGATCATCTGGGACAAAATTGCTTCCCACTTGAGGCCATTTAAATTAATTATTGCAAAGCCTTATTTGTGTAAATATTTTATTTTTTCCTTCATGGAAAAGTGATTAAATAAAAAAGTAAAAAAGCACCAGGTGCCAGAAGCTATAATGTTTTCTGCAACTTTGCTAGCAGTCAAGGAGGTATACCCTGATTTTGCCTACAGAATAAGCATTTGTCTTTGGGCAAATATGACTATAAATACACATTCACGTATGTCGTCATCAGTCTCACCAGATTCCTGCGTGTCAGCCAAGGCATCGAGAGTCTTAGGGACACAGGGTGAAGAAACAAGAGCCAACCGTTCCAGAGACTAGAGGAAACAGAATCATTATATTTGTTGAGAAGCAGTTTTTAGAGGGAATATTTCAAAGCGCCAGTTTTTCTTTTGTTCTGTTTATTTTGTATTTGGGAGACTCATTCCGTCAGACACAGAACTCTACTGCTTGCAAAGCAATGCGGATGGATTTCCAAAAGCTGCCCCAGCGTGAGGGGCAGTGCGCTGTGTCAGCTGGCGAGAGGTTTGGTGGAGCCCTAGGCTCTCCAGAGGCACCGTTCTCGTGCTGCAGCCTTGTGGGAAGTGCTCTGCTCTCCGAAATGTGCAGTTGCTGCAAGCAAGGTCTGGGTTGCTCTCGAGGCTGTCCCCAGAGCTGCCCAGGGGTGTGTGTCTGTGATGGGCCTGTTGCTGGGGGAACTAATGAAGTTCTGAAGTCAGCAGTAAGGTTTCCTTCTGCTTTGATTCCTGGAGAGGATGAGCAAGTCCTTTTCAAATGCAAATCTTAGATGTGTAGCCTTAGCAGAGGGAGTAAGGATGGGAATGAGAACAAATCTGTATTAAGCTTCAGGCATTTTCAAATTGCTTGTGCTACTGGTGCCCTTTTTTAACCTTTCTTTTTTTATTTCTGCAGAGCCTTACCTTGCGTAAGCTCTGCTGTGCTGCTATGCTAAAATCAGTCTGATGTTTGGGAGTAATTTTTCTATGTGCGGGAAGCTGGTGGTTTTTTTAGGGATCTACATTCTTGTCTCTCCAACGAAGGGGAAGTAGAAAGCTTCCTGCTCCACCAGAACGATCATGTACAGTTTTTGACCTTTTCCAGTAATGCACATTGTGGGGTTTTTCTGTTTGTTGGTCAGTTTTTCTGTAGGGCTTTTTTTCCCTACAAGTAAATAGAAGCACAGGATGTGGCCTAAAGGGAGGAATTCTGCCTGTATCAATTTGTAGCACTCTTCTAAGAGGGCTCAGGGAGTTGCCATTGCCTTTTTCCCCTTTTCCTCTGCCTGTGAGAGCCCCCACCTTATGCTTTCCTTATTGCCTAATACTGGATTGCAGAGAATTAATTTTAGATTTCCTTTTTTGACTTGCAGAAATGTTGTGTTCTGCAACTTGTCATCAGTGCTAAGCTACTAATTACAAAGTACATTCTTCCGACATTCCTGAAGTAGTTATTTCCGCAAAAGCCTGCAAAGCGTTCAGCACCTTTCCTGCAAGGACATGCAGAAGCCTATAATTTGGGAACCAAACTATGTTCAGTGGATGTTTTTAAGCAAAACTTGAAACTAGAAGATCACTGTGTTGCATGCAAAAAGATGGTGTCTGCTTGATGATTTTAAAGCTGCCTTCTTCCTGAAAGGCTTACAATTTACATACTTCAGGAAAAACTCTTAATGGCTAGGTCAGGATTGCTACTGCAGCTGGAAAGTACTTCAAGTGCTGCTTCTGTGTTCCCTTTACTTGTGACTGGCTGTCCACTGATTTCCTTTGCATAAATCAGCCTTTAGTTCTCTCTATGACTGCCACCGTGCCACTAGTGGTCCTTGAACTGGAATCATGGGATAGGGCAGTAACAGATAAATGCAGGAGCAGGCAGTGTTGCTGGGAGGTGTAATGCCATTGAATGCTTGAGAATACAGCCTTAGGACAGATACAGTTCTCTAACATCTCCATGAATCACCCAAAACCTCCCTGAATCACCAAAAAAATGGCTTGGATTAGTTAAAGGAGGAACAAATATTGTCTGTCTTGCAGATGGGGTGGTTGTGAGGTACCTATTCAAATGAATGATCAGTGAATCAAAATACACATTTTCCTTATTCAGTAATCACTGTCAAGGCTATTCAGCTGTCTTAATTTGGGGGTAGTATTAGGATTTCACTGCTATAGTTCCATGGACTTCAGTGGCATGACTTCTGCATCACGGGGGAACAGAGAAAGGAGCCAGACTCATGTTTTCGAAATATCTTTTAATTCTAGTTACTAAGTGGGTCGTGACTTTTGCTTACCATGTGTTCCCCATAAAAGCCCTGGCTGCCTTGAGTGCTATATGATAGGTTGTCTGGAAGCTGCAGACAAAGTGTGTGCATTGTGCTAGAAAGACTTTCTGAAATATCTTGTGTACAGTAGCTGAGGCTGCCACATGCTGTTTGTGCTACAGTGTCTGCATGTGGCCACAGTTACAGTGTTCACACTGCAGCATACTCTGGAAAACTATGCAATGATGAAAGGGCTTCAGTGCGTACAGGATGATGTAAAAACAAGTTAAAAATAAATCTGTGCAACATCTAAGGAGGGAGAAAAGAGGCTCTGCAGGACAATACAAGCCTGTGCTTTTGTGGACAGTGGCAGTGAAGGGAGAACTAACAGCACATGTCAAAACAAATACAATGAAGGATATGAGAAGTACTCTCTCCTTCCAGATTTATCTCCTGTAACAGCAACCAAGATTGAGTTAAAAGAAAACTAATCTCTGTGTTGTGTCAATGTAGAATAGCATAGTCTTCAGCTTGTAGAAGGGAGGTTAAGGGGTGATCACCCAAAGCCAGCACTTTACCAAGCCATTTTATGAAAGAGTAAGTTTATTTGACATGCAGCAATAGCAAACTACCAGGACTTTAATGCTGGGGAGGGTGTCTGTGAGGGGTTTGGGGTTTATGTTGCCACTTTGCTAATGTTTTTAAACTTTCAAGTCTGGGGCCTGACCATTTGTGTGTAAAAATCACCTTCATGAAAGAAAAAATAAGTTTACTAGATTTTTTACCTTTTTTCCTTTCTTGACAAATATATTTCTTCAACCCTGCTGAATTCAATGCAAAATCTTCCACTTCCAGTTATCACAGGACACTATTTAATATTCAGATCATCTCTCAGTCTTTTGGTGTAAGTGGTCTTGTACCAACTACTGTGGTTTCCTTTCATGAGGCAGGTTGTGCTGCACACAAAGGATACATCACTGGGACAACGTAGCTGTCTTTTGTGGGATTTCAGAAGGGACAGCCATGACTTGGGAATATCTGTAGGAAGGCAAGGAGAAACATTTGCAGAAAGCATTGCCTGCAGTGTAGCTGAGCTGTAGAGCAGACAGAAGAGCTGCTGGCGGCTGATGTGCTCTCCCTCAGCAAGGGCTCAGTGCCAGGCTATGACATCATGTGCTAATGGAGCAGGCTGGTGCTGGTGCATCAGGACTACTGCTTTTGCTTAAGGAACAGCTTCCTGCGAAGTCCAGAGGTAAACTTTGATGAATTATAAGGTCTAGGCACACAGATTTTGGGCTGAATCCTGAAATTCACTGCTTTTGCAAAGACACAAGTGAGTAGCCACAAATTCTGGGCTTGACCCTACACTGGTTAAAATTTGTGGACTTTTTGCTGAAAAAAGCAAAAACAAAAAAAATTACCAATGCTGTTAGAATTCTTAATGGCTTTGAAATACAAAGACTTAGAAACCATTATTCTTGTTATTAAAAAATTAAATTTAAGACAGCAGAGTTAATTTCATGTGCATCAGTGATCTCATTTTGGTTACTTCTGTCCAAACTTTTAATAAATTGCCCTGTAATTTGGGAGAAGGGGAAGAGAATAATTTCTGGCATGGAATAGAGAAATTCTACATAAAGATGATGACTATAAAATCTTTTTGTCTGTGCTCTAGTATGGCTTTCACCATCTGACATATAGATATGATAACTGAGGAAACTATGTGATGTTTTAAGTGGTTTTTGGAATAGGGAGCCTTTCCTGAGCAGACAGAACCTTGGATGGATGGATCAGGAAAAAGGCAAATGTCTTGCTGAAAAATCTATCTTCTCTGCATCTAAATGAAGTTGGGACTGTAAGGCTTTTATGAGGAAAACTGATGATTAAGTCTTTTGAGTGCACATAAGCATGTAATAAATCTGGATCTGAACTCTGCAGTATGACTGACTGTACAGCAGAGTGTATCTGAAAAGCTATAACTCTGAAATCTGTGGAAAGATTTTGCAGTCCATTCTCCAGTTCTGCACCTTGAATTAATCAGTTGCAATTTATATTTCTGCTTTGGTTACGGAGCACTTGAGTAACTTACATACCAGTACAGGAGCTTGATTTATAGTGGAAATGTATTAATCCTTGTGAGATAAATATCTAAAATCCTATTTGTAGTCTAAATAGAAGGAAAATGTGTGGGAAGGTGAGAGGGATCTGGCTATGTATTTTGTCTTTAGTATCTGTTTAGCAGAGGTGTTCATAGATTAATAGGAACAGTCTTCTCCATTGCAAGGAAATTCTCACTGAGTTGTATGAATTTCTTTGCTCCTCAGGTTTGTCCTGTAGAATTATTCTGACTTATTCATTAGCAGATTTACCCTGATTAAATGAGACCGAGCTTGTGTTTTCTGTAATAATCCTAATGTGAATGTTAATAAATAAATATGTTATGTCCAGATATATTTGGTCTGAATTCATTATGTTAGTCAAACTCACTTAGCAACTATTTTACACCTAAGGAAACTATTTGAGGGTGTAAATGGCATCTTATTTTTTAGGTAGCTAAACCTGAACTTTGGTTGGGTATAATGAAAAACTTAGAAGTAAATTTGAAGGGGCTCCTCTGGATGCAGAGGTACAGAAAAGACAAGGAAGGACGAGGGTCCTGCTCTGTTCAGGTGAGATTTATGAAGTTTCATGCACCAGTCTTAAATGAGAGAGGAGAAAAGAAACCAAAATGAAACCAGGTTTGGTGTATCCTGTATGTTTTCACTGAATACGTAGGATCCCTTTCCAAACATGGAGAGGGAGAATTCAGATTTTGACACACAGTGATGTTATTGTTGCCCACTGGGGAATAATTGTGCTTATAGGTAGAAGGGGATGGTGGTTTAATTATTCTTGTATGTCCTATCTGTTCATAGGGCCAACTCAAAAACTCTGGGTGTGCTGTTTATTTGATCTGCAAATCAGTATTCCCGTCTTTTGATGAGGAAGAATAGCTACTGTAGAAATGACAGGGCATACTGTAAGGAATTTGAGGCTCTTCAAGCCTTAATTAGAGAAGGGGAAGAAGAAAGAGAAATGGCAGTGCCAGTGAACTCACTTGCAACAATCAAATTTTTGTTTTGTTATTGTAGAGGGTAATCAAATAAATGTTTGCAAAAATGCTAATGCATTTTGCACCAGTACTTAGGTCAGAAAAGTTGCAGGTGTCATTGCAAACTGCTTTTGACTGTTTCAAAGGGTGGGGACAGCAGATTCAGAAGACATAATTTTCAGTCTGTGCCAGAATGGGAAAGCTTTTGAGAGCCTTGTTTGGAGGATGGTTTTGTTTCTGTCTGGGTTTTGTTTTTTTGTTAAAAATTTCCTTGTTGTTTTTCTGGTTGTTTTTCTTGGTTTTTTTTCTGTACCTCTGTGTCATAAGACTTAATTCAAAGGAGAGTTTGAATTTAAGACCCAAAAAAGGGAGAAAGGCTGAAAGGCAGGATGCAATTCTCTAGAATTTTTTGTTATGTAACTAGGAGAAGAAAAATGGATATTTTTTCAAAGATGAAAGAAATTGTCTTTTTTTTCTTCTTCAAAGAGTTAGTTAGCCTCCTGCCATTGTCAACAAGTGAAAAGAAAATATTTGGGTCTTACCTTGCTGAAGTGGCCCCAGGTTTGTTTCTTTTTCCTTGTATTGTTTGAACATTAATCATGACTCCCTTCTCGAGCAGTGTCAAGAAACCTTGACTTTTCTGTGCTAATGTTTTCTGACAGACGTGCATCATGATGTGAAGGGTTATTTGATTGTACCTTTCCCTGTAACAAGTTTCTCTTTACTCCTCCGCCTACGACTCAGATGTTTTATCATTTCTGTGTGGAAATGGAAGCCTGTCCAGAGTCATCAATCCTCTTAAAGCTGTCCCCAGTGCTTTCTCCCATATCACTGGTAAATGTGACAGATCTGGTGTGTAGAAAAAATTAGCAGAAGGAGACAGGAAGGGGTTAGTGTGTCCCTTCCCATCTAAATTACAGCAAAAGCTACCAAAAATGTCTTAACTTTATGGGCTAACACATTTATGCAAAGCAAATATTCATGCTGCATACCCATTTCCCTGGTTCTTTTCTCAATAGATACAAAACATTCCCTTCTGCAAATGACCATCTGCAATTGAGGGGCCACATGAGATGCAGCAGCATGAGATGTTGTACAGCAATGTCATTAGCGACCTATAAATGCTATTCAGAATGTTTTGTAGCTGTTACATTTACCTGAAGATAACTCTATAGCAAAGCTAATTTTTTTTTTTTTTGTGTGTGAGTGAAGCATGCTGCTCTATTAGTCTTGATTGAACCTACTGGATTCTTGTGCACACATGCATATGTGGTTGATTATGCAGTTAGGCCATATGCGCTGCATCTTATTTATCTGTTTGTGAGGATCAATTCTTTATGGTTGTATTTATCCCTTAATTTATAATTGTTTTTCAGAACTTGACATTCATCCTGAATAAATCTATTAGTGTTCTTGCTTTTGAATGTCCTTTAATTTGCTTTGCTATCAAAAGAGACTATACATAAGACAGAAATATTCATGTTTCATCCTCTTTCATTTTCAGTTTAGGCTGCATCAGTTTTATTCCATTCATTCTTAGTAAGTCTAAGAGCCATTGTAGAGCTGTGAATATAGTTCTTTCAGTGAAGAAAAAATTAGCCTGAACTTTGGCTCCTTTTTTTAGCTAGAGGTTTTTTTGTGAGGCCATTCAGAAGTGGAGTACTCTATTTTTCTCTTTCATAATGAATTTTGGAAAAAGCAGGTTGGATACTGGGAACACACTGACCTCCTTGCCCTCACCACATAAGTTCTGAAGGATTTTTTCTCCCCAAAGTGTCTTGCTACACAAACAGATGACCTACCTGTTTGCCAGACTCATTCCTGGATATGAAATAAATTTCAGTGACTCAGTGCTTCCTCTTAAGCAACATTACCAGTATTCAGAGGAAGGTGGTGGAATTTTCCATGTTCTCTGTGGCAAATAGTTTATTTTCAGCATGTCTGAAAGACTTACTGCAGATGCCTTTCTGATATCACTTCCTTTTAGAAATTGAAGAGTTATTTTTGGTATCTCAGGACCAGGTAGTATAAGAGTATTTATGCATGAATAATATTACACCAATAACCATTTCTCCAACTGTAAAGTGAATGGAACAGCTACAAACAGATGGTTTCCAGCCATGTGATAAGAAATGTGAACATAATGTGAACAATTTTCTACCGTGAAAATGTGAAAGACTGCTGCTGCCTGAGAATATTCCGTGGACCATTCCGTGGTCCATTGTTATTTTATTTAATCATAATCTTTGATCTTCTACAACACCATTCAGAAATTTTAGGTGTGGTCCTGCACTTATCTGTAAGGGATGGCTTTGTTACTGCATAGATCCCCATATCATTGGTGTCAAGGCTGTGTCTATATGTGGCCATTTACGTGACAAACATGGATCTAATCATATAGGGAATCTTGAGCCCATGTGTTACTCATGAATATATTATTGTTTCAAAGACTAAGGAATGAGTAAGATCCTATTCTGCCCTTTCGTGTCTGCCTTTGTACTGCAGTATCTTTTGTCAACTTGAAAAAGAAGTCAAGAGATCAGTAGGCAAGAAAACTGAACTTATAAGATTTATTTTCCAGGATAAAGGCAAGCAAGAACATGATATTTCTGTAATCTCTATTGGTGAAGATTCCTCTGTGAGTCTTTCCTAAGCTGTGTGCTAAGCAGTTGGAAGGGAATGGGTGGGTACATGTTTTTTATGTGTGTATTTCCATGAGCAACACTGGGTATTGGGAGCTATTTCTAATATATTTTTTCTATTTTGATGAAAATTGTACAGAGGTCAGTACTGGTTGGCTACTTCCCATGAATGCAGCTTGCAGAGGCTTCATACCTGGCTGAATGTAATGTTAGGGTGGAAAAATAATTGCTCAATCAACTCCTTGGTTAAAAGGAGTTGATTGAGCATGGTAATCATGGTAATCTTACATGGTAATCAAATCCCTTTATATGAAACCGAACTACCTTTGCTTCAGGTGTGAGTTAGAGCATAACCCTGAGCTGGGAGCCAGAGAAGCTCTATGGGTTTACCCTAGCTAAGGTATCAGAACACCCCAATTTGCATCATGTTGTGTACCATCCCAGAGCAGAGTCAGCATTGTGATTTTGGTTTTGGTGTAAGGCATAGGTGTCCCATTGTAAGTGTCCTCCTCCCCTTCAGATTGTTTTCATAGCTCCACTGAAGCATGAAAGACGGATCTCTTACATGATCTGCAGTGTAACTTGGAGTGATTTACATGGCTGAGTCATTGATCTGACTTACAGTTACTTGAGGCTTGATATACCGCAGTGAATGGAGAATAATTGAGCTGAGGGCAGTGACACTGGTATAAAAAGGGGTATGGAGGACTAATGAAGTCCTGGAAAGCAGAATGAATTGATATCTTTAAAAAAAATTATAAGGCTAAACAAATTCTTTTGAAAAATAATTTGGCTGATCTCATCCTATAAAACTCTTGTGTGGCCACAGCCAAAGAAGTGGTAATTGTCTTGGCCATGAGTTTATAGTGCAGTACTTGTAATGCTAAATATAGAGAGATATATTTAGTGTGTATATATAACAGTAACTTTGAATAATGTATTGTGCTATTCTAGCTAAGTGTTTAACCCAAAGATGAATTCAAAATAGATTCATTTTTCCTCCTCTAAAGATTTTGATTAAATGTCAAATTTATAGCCAGTAGCAAAACACTTATTTGACAATTTAAAATCTAGAAAGTAGATCATGAGTGTCAGACACTGATTTTAATGAGGGGGTGCAGTATTCTTAACAAATGTTACCTTTTTTTCTGTGGGTTTCCTGATTTACTTGATCATCATATTTTTAACCTGTAGTTTTATAGGCATTGTCTGTATTTGAATTAAGGGATTGGAGGGATACAAAAGGCTCTCCTCTGGAATGTTCCCTAATTTTATTTTATCACAAAGTACTTATGTATAATGTTTCCATAAGTGTTGTAGCATTTTGTATCCTAAATAACCTGAATGATAGGCAGCCATTATCATTATCTCATTTCTTCATTATTCATTTCCTAAAAGTAAAGCTGTGACCAGTCAGTCATTTATTTAAGGGAAAATACTGTTAATCTGTGAATTCAGTCATGCACTGACAATGCATGAAATTCATTTTCCTTACACCTACCTACGTACTTGCTTAATATAATATATTTTTAAATCATACTTGGGATGTTAGTGGATTTTTTTGGTAGCTTACATTAAAAATTCACCAAAGCTGTAGGCTTTTTAAGCCCATAATCTCTTTTAATTAGTGAGTTATGTGTATAACCATTTACTGAGCAGTTTATTTTAATTTATTTGAAAGGCCACCACACCTAATTTTAAAAGCAAAAATAAAATTAATTGTATTTTCCATTGAAGGGTTACAATTTCTTGTCAGCTGCTGAAATCTTTTTGCTCTGTTTCCAGGAAGACAACTTCAATAAATGTCAGCAGTAGAATGCCATGATATATAATGACATTGCTGCAGCAAACCTTGTAGACTTGTGACATGTGCCTTAGACCTTTGTCACCAAAACTACTTGGGGAAAAAGTGTCCAGTGTGTTTTTAATTTCTTTTTTCTTTCTTTCCTCCCCAGAGTGATACCTTTTAGACACCACGCCTAATTCGTCCTTCTAATATATTAAGGGAAATGAAGACTGAAAAGATTAGTGTCATACCTGTAATAGCGTTGCCCTTGTTGAAGGAGAAAGGCTTTGGCCTGAGAATTGTGATTGTTCTGCATTGGGTACTTGCTCTGGAAGAGTAGTTTTTTGTTAATGTGGTTTTGGGAGTTTTGTTTCCTTGCTTGCTTTTTTTTGTTTTCTTTGTTTTGTTTTTGTTTTGTGTGTGGTGGTGATTTTGTTTGGTTTATTTGAGGTTTTGCTGTACTGATACATCTAAGGTATGAGTTCCTTCAATTTCTCTGTATTCAATGTGTTATTCCCTTTTGGGAACGACAATATTATGTCTTCTCAAAATTGCATTAAAGTCTAGCATAGGTTACTTGGAAAAAATCTCAGTGATTTCTGTCTGGAGAAGCAGAACAGGCGTCGATCACATTTACTCCAAACTGTAGTGTATTCTGAAGTTATATATAAATGCCTTAAGGGTCAGTTTGATCACTCAAGAAGTCATCAAAAGAACGTGAATGACAACAGCCACCATTTAAATATCATCAGTGTTTTAGGATGTCAGTGTCTCACCTCGAGAGCTTTCTGAAAATAGGGGTGTTGTCTACTCTGGGGGCAGGCTATGGAAAAACATAAATGTAAGCATGTTTTAGTTTTTGGATATCTGTACTACCACCTTGGTGCCAAGCTGGTGATCATTCTCTGGGGTTCACAGTGCATCTCTTCTGGGGTTTGTTGTTTTGTTTTTTTTTTTCGTGGTATGTATGTATGTATATCTATCTATCTATCTATCTATCTATCTATCTATCTATCTCTATCTCTCTATCTCTGTATATCTATATCTCAAATGTTCTACTTTAATTTTACAGGGAGCTGTAGCACTTCTCTAATGGCTGGGAAGTATGTTCTGTACCAAAGACACCAATGAACTGGATGTTGCAATATGGAATATTGTATTATTTAGGGCTATAATCTTCAAAGGGTACTTAATGCCCATCTCAGGGAAAAAGCCTTTGGTTTCACTGGGGCTTTCAAGAAAGCTGAGTCGAAAGTTTGTTATCCATCTTTTTGAAGTGCTCAGAACAAGGCAAGACACTTTCTCTCCAACCTCCCTGAAGCTCCTGATTATTATTTTTTTCTCTTCAGTAGGACTGTGTGTATCTGTTGCAGACCAAGTCCCAGATGCCAACCAGGATCTAAACTGGTATCTGTCCTGAAAAAATGGACTTTTCAGGTTTCACAAAGGAATGTGGGAGATGTTATGCCCTGGCATAGCAAAGTTCATTCACAGCCCAAATTAGATTGTGGACTGCTGTTTGAACAGCCCCTGTCCTAGAGTCCCATGCTTAATTTGTCCTCTCTTGCTTTTCTCAAGCAAGGGTCTTAGGATTTATGCCAACAATAACAGCCAAGAAAATTTGTCTCCACTAACTGTTTTGGGTTATGTATTGTATTTGTCAATCAAGCACGCCACAATTACAATTTTCCTCTCCCTTGTTGCTTTGCTTGCCTATCTGCAAATGCCACAGTATGCACTTTCTTCTGCTGTGGAAAAATGAGCCTAATATAAAGCTGGCTTTCCTGTCCTTTTTAATCGTGACTTTACATGATTTTTCCCTGTAGAGTCACCATGTTAACACTTGACTTTTTTAAAAGTGATAGTTGCATTTACTAACAGCTTCTATTTATACAGTCATTGACCTGCAAGTAGAGGGGAAACAAGTACCTTAATTAAATAAAACCTTATTTGCACAATCCAGATGCCAGAATTTCCTATATAACTAACATTCCTTGACTTTTGTAATTTTCCATTTGATTTATTCTGCTAATTTGTTAAAATTCTCTTTCTTCAACTTTTGCATTGTTGTTTCCAGAGCACTAGCAGTTTAAATGACTGTAAGAAGAGTAAGTGTTCTGTTTCTGCCACACAAGAGGCAGAGTGCCTTTCACCTTTTCTTTCATATGTGGACCTGTAAGTGTGTATAACTTTAAAGAACTTGCTTGCAGTGCAGTGACAACCTCGTGCTTACTCAGTACTAAATTTTTAGCTATTAATTATTTTAATTGTAAACTTCATTTAAAAAATCAGTTAAGTTCTGTTCATCAAACAAAAGCTATGGTATTAATTTCTAGTTTACTTTTAGGAGTGGGTGATACTGGAAAAAGATGTAGAACAAGAATGTAGAATGCAGAATGAATATTCTTGTCATCTCCACAAACGAATACGAGGTTTTCAAGTGGTATAAGGTGCCATGCTGGAGAGATTTTAATTCCTGATATGTATTTACTTGAGTGTCTGCATTGCACAACTTAGATGCCTTTTGTCCTTGGTCTCTTCACGTACACATGTATAAATAGCTTCCTGCAGTGTTTACAGAAACTTTGTATGGCAGTCACATTCATGTGGAGTAAGGGTGGGGTCTCTGCTGTGGGTTTAATACAACGTTTCTCAGTCCTTGAGAACTTTGTCATCCCTGCTTGACTCATTTGTCTTCTCTCTGCTCCCTGCCATTAAAAGACTTTGTTTTGTTTGGTTATTTTATGTAACTATTATAAGTGCAATATAATCAACTTAGCTTAGAATAAAAAGAAAAGCATATCCTGGTGGGTAAAAGAGAGGCAGATCTGCATTGCACATTGTCCGTGATGGGGGGGTTATATATGTCTTGGAATTACAAATGAAATTATGCATCTGCTTAGTATAGTAAAGTACTATAAAGACCAGGAGATAATGTACAAATTAAGAAATAGTGTTCCTAGCCAAAGGTGATCCTGTAAGAAAAGATGGGAGTAAACATGAGAGGAGAACAGGAAAACTAAATAAAGAAGTATTTTTTAAATTTATAAATCTAAACAACTGATGCTGCATCACAGATTAGTTAGGATTAGGAGGGGCTTCTGGAGACCATCTTGTCCAAACCCCCTGCCAAGCCCGGGTCATTTTGAGCAGGTGACATGGGAACTCTTCCAGGTGGGTTTTAAACACCTGCAGAAGGAGAGACTCCACGACCTCCTGGGCAGCCTGTTCCAGTGCTCTGCCAGCTTCAAAGTTCTTCCTCATGTTGAAGCGGAACTTCTTGTGTTTTACCTTATGGCCATTGCTTCTAGTCCAGCCTCTGGGCACCACTGAAAAGAGTCTGTCTGGCACCACTCTCTTGACCTTTGAGATATTTCAGTGCATTAATGGTTCCCTTCTCAGTCTTGTCTTTTCTTAGCAGGCCCAGCTCCCACGGCCTCTCCTCATAAGAGAGATACTCCAAACCCCGAATCATCTTTGTGACCCTCTGCTGGGCCCTGTCCAGTAGCTCCTCATCTTCCTTGAATTGCAGGAACTAGAACTGGACACAGCTCTCCAGATGTTGCTTCAGCAGGGCCAAGTAGAGTGGCAGGATCAATTCTCCCAACCTGCTGGCCACGTTCTTCCCAAGGCCCCCCAGGACACCATTGGCCCTCCTGGCCCCAAGGGCACTGCTGGCTCGGGGACAGCTTGTCATCCACCAAGACCTCCAGTTCCTTCTCCACAGAGCTGCCCAGTGAGAGGTCAGCCCCCAGCCTGTGCTGGTGCTTGGGGTTATCCCTTCCCTGGTGCAGGACCCTACACTTGCCCTTGTTGAACCTCATTAGGTTTCTCTCCACCCAATTCTTGAACCTATCAAGATCCTGCTGAATAGCAGCACAGCCTTCAATTGTATCAGCTTCTCACCCCCCCAGTTTTTATTATCAGCAAATTATTCTGAATTATCCTGTAAGATATCAAAATACATTGATCTTGTACCTCTGTAACAAAATATTTTGTCACGCAACAATAATTAAAAGCAAAATTGTGCTGAAAGAAAACAGCCAGAGGGAATTCTTTAAAACAAAGTACAGGAATGAACATTTGAGCCAGAGTTGCACAACAGTGGATGCCAAGACTAACTATTGCTGTGTCTCTCAAGTTTGGGAATGTAAATGTTATGCCAAAAATGAAAGAAACCTTCACAAAGAAGTAAGAAATTTCACTGTTGCCAGAAACTACACAGGAGTTCTTATAGATACTTTGAAAAATCTCACCAGGGTAATTCATGATGAGAATTAAGAAAATGTGGGAGTTGTAACTGTTCAAACTATTGGAGAAAAATGATAATCTGAAGTCTCGCTAAAGGTGATCTAATGAGTAAGAAACTGAACACCAGTAAAGATTTTACCTTGAATGTTTGACATGAAGCAACTTTTTATGGTTCATTTCCCAGACAGGTGGAAGTTAAGAATGAGCTCGGAAGACAGCAGGGATGTGATTGACAGGAGTTTTGCATTTGTTTGCCTCTGGTGGGCTTGGGGATGGTGCTCGCCTCTGCTTCTCTGCTTTTATGCCTTCATTTTTGGAACCTGGAATACTATCTTAGGATTTAGGGAGGAGGGCAGGATGGTTGTGCATAGCTGTGTTTGATTTTTCTCCTCTAAAAGACAGACATAAATTTTGAAATGCACAGAGGAGAAGGGCAGGGAAGTTATAAAATTAGAACTTGAAATAACATGCAGGTAGCATTTCTGTCACATGGAACAAATTTTATTCCACAGTGGGTTTTGTGTAATACATGGAAGAAACCACCATTGCAAAATTTTATTAGTGAGATTGTTCTTAATTCTCTATGGGATTCCTCAACCTCCTGAAATCAAGTTGTTAGTCCACAAGCATACCTCTTTTAACCCTAATACAGTATGTATGTGAAGTTGTATAAAGATGATAACGTGTAACGGTAGTTGATGTGGGTGTAAATACAACATTCCAAAATACTGTGCTGTGCCTTTCTGTACCTTATAGCTAATTCACACTGATATTGTAAATTGTGGTTTTCCCACACCTGTTTCTAGTAATTTAAACCATAATTTGGTTTAACACAGAAATCTAGCTGAGGGAGCTGGTGGAAGAGGGAGTACATTGGCAATTTGTATTTATACTTCCCAGTTAATAATAAGTTTCCACTCTTCAGTGAACAGAGAGCAAGTGAACTTAAAAATTAAAAACTTTTCAACTGTTGAAAAACATGACTGCATCCACAAAAGAATAAGATCAAAGATGATGCTTGGACAAGTCTCTCTCTGAAGGCTGCTCAGCCACAGCTTTGCTTGTGGAACACAGAGCTTTGAATCCCAGCTCGGTTCTGGCAGCTGGCAGCAGTTTATAAAGACAGTGTTTTAACCCTCCATCTGCCTTCCCAATGCTATCTTTGGTCTGGTTCCATGGTATCTCAAGGATTAGCTGAGTGCATACTCCAACAGCTTTGCATGTCTCTTGGCAATATCCGGCTTTAAACTTAATACAGTAGGAGGCCATTCTTCCCATTGCTATGGTTCTTATTTGTTTAGATTTCATGCAGTCACTGGATCTGCCACAAGCTTTAAATTCTTGCATGCTTGGTTGGCCAGTGAGAGCACGTGTATAACTTACTGATAAGTGACACATTTTTGTCATTGTTTCCAGACTGGTGTAGTTTGTTACGCCTGCCGTTTTGTGTTCAGTGGTAATCTCTTTCAGCTGTTGTGTGCTAACATGTCTTAATAAACTATTACTTCAGAAAAAGTACCTGAATAATTTCATTATGCTTATATAAACAATTATCTTTTTTGTTTTAACACTTATCTTTCCAAGCTGAGATGATAAGGTAAGGCACAGTTGAGATGAGACACCAGTTTTCAGGGTTCAGAGGTGTAAAGGCTGGGTATGTGTCCACCACATCCCTCACACCCGTGCCCAGTGGGGGAAATGATACAAGAGTCACCTAAGGAAGCTCAGAGTTGACATTGCCTTAAAAATTTCCATTGTGCAAGGGTGTCTGTGAAGTTTTATTTACTTGACTTTGTACTTACTAGAGAAAAATCAGGTATTTGTCCAAAAGAAAAAAGGCACAATATCTTCTGTGATACCCCTAGCTGATATGAAGTGGTGTAGGGCATGACCAGGAATTTTGACTCTGATCTAAGAAATAAGATATATAAGAATTGACTAGTAATAAATATTCTGTTTCCATTTCACTTTCCAGAAGTCCTAAGAATGTAACACCATAAAAACTGGGCTGAATATTGTAAATTAATTTTTGACTAGGCTGTTACTTAAGAAAAACTCTGCTCTGACTCATATGGTACTTAATCAGAATGAAATGCGTCAAGAAGCTCTTAACTCTTACTGATGTTGCCAATTGTTTTTCTAGAGCATGATTCCTTGCTATAAACTTGACGACTTCTTGAAGCACTGTTATGGTTTTACTTTGTTCAAAGCTATTTTAAGCATGACAATGTTTTTTTCTAATTTGGATTTTTTCATCCTATAACCTAACACTAAATAAATGCATTTCAGTCCTCTGACTTTGAAGAATAGATAAACTAGTCTTCCCTACCTTGGAACAGCAGTTTTTGGTTTAATCCTGAACACGCACAATCACACTTTGGAAATGCCACTCACCTACTGCTAGCTCTTTCCAGAATGAAACAAGAAATTTCATTCTGAAATTCCTGAAACCTTAGCCACCAGCCTCACAAAACTGTATTAAAAAAAAAAAACCAAAAACCAAACGGTGCATAATTAACCAAAACACTGTGTGTTACTCAAAATCGGTAGTTTTTGGAGTCCACACAGGGTTTTCCTGTTTGGCAGATTCCCGTAGGGAATGTCCAGCTGGAGCCTGGCTGTCCCACGGTGGTGGCTGGTGTCCCCGAGCACAGGAGGGAGGCTGGAGGGCAGCGATCGCCCCGTGCTGTTCGCTGTGGTGGCCACCGGGTGTCATTCTAGGAGCAGGCTTTGGCCAGCCCCGGAGCACGACTGTGGCAGCAGCGCTGGAGGCTTCGCACGACGCACGATGAGTTGCTGGTTTTTGTTGTTTTTTTTTTGTTTNCTATTGGTTTTTGGTTTTTTTTTTTTTTTTTTTTTTTTTTGTTTTTTTGGTTTTTTTTTTTTATTATTATTTTTTTTATTTTTTTTTTTAAATTTTAAATTATTCTAAAGTATATACAGTGTTGTTAATTTCCATCTCTGTATTCAGAATGTGAAACACTGCGATGTAACAAAAAATACTGAGGAAATCAAAGACATTTGTGTTAAGATGTTCTGTAAATGCTACACATGCAGCTAGGGAAAATTATGCATCTCCACGTCAAATTTGCATGTGCTTTAATAGAGCGTTTTTGAAGATGTTAATATATATTTTTAATGACTACTTTGTGGGCAGTTGTTTTCAATCTGTACATAACTGTCATTTTACAATTAAAGTGCAGGGAGAATGAGGAGGCAGAATGACTTTTAGACAGAAAAAAATAATCTCTTTCCATTTGTTTGTTTTGTTTTTTTTCCCAATTCATGTGCAATTGAGAGAGAAATCCTAGAGAAGGTCCACAGTGCCACGTAAGGCACCAATATGGGCTTAGGTGGGTGTTACACTGAGGAAAGCATGCTGAATTCAGTGTTTAACATACTGTTTGGCTTGTTTTAAATAATTTTTAGGAGAGGTTCTTCTGGGAGAATGAGCAAGTGGGTGCATTGTATATCTTCAAGAACAAGGACAGGAGCATGAAAAGTGCATGTGAAGAAAAGGAGACGAAAGTTTTAATGAAGTGCAGTAAGGTCCATGGTACATGAGGCAATAAGGACAGATTTTGGTAGGGCAGAGATTTATGGAGCTTTAAAAGCGAAAATGTGAAACCTGAACTTAAAGCAGAACTACACGGGAAGAAAACTGGGTTGCAAACAGGAATAGAAGTTAGGATATTAGAGAGCACTTTCAGTGTACTGTAATGAGGGAAAAAAAGGGATTGTTTTGTCCTGTATGTCCCTGTTTATCTTCAGTTTAGCGTATTTTCTCCTTTAAGTGATAAAATACAAGGAAGTTGAAAACATCAGTGTCAATCCAGTAAATAAATCTGGACACCCACGCAGAATGCTACAAAATTGCTGAGAATTTATTCAGAAAAACTGGAAAAGAACTCATAGTGTGACGTTAGAAGTAACATGTACCAGAATCTAAGGTAGTACTGGAATTATTGTTCCATGTTGCATATGATCTTCTAAAAGAAAAGAAAATCCCCTACGCCTTTATTCAATTTGGCATTTATCCTTCAACAAAGATACTTGCTGTTTAAATTTTAAATATATTTGTATATAATTATATAAAAAGGCTTATATTTCAGTGGTGTTTTTCTTAGATGGCACAGAGGCCTGTCAACTCCACCTCGACCACAGAATTAAAACCATTGCCCCTTGTCCTATCTGCCCATACAAATTGTCCCTCTCCTTTAATAAAACCCTTTTAGATATTGGAAGGCTGCATTGTGGAAATGGTTTTGAACTGAAAGAGGACAGGTTTAGATTAGGATTTAGGAAGAAAATCTTTACTGTGAGGGTGTTGAGACACTGGAACAAGTTGCTTGGGGAAATTGTGGCTTCTCCGTCCCTTCAAGTGTTCCAGGCCAGGCTGGATGGGGCCCTGAGCAACTTGATCTAGTAAATGCATCTGAGCTCATGGCAGGTATGGGGTGGGTTGGAACTGGGTGATCTTTAAAGTTCTCATCCAACCCAAGCCATTCTGTGATTCTATGAATGCCCAGAAGCTGTCAGGGAGCAGATATTTTTGGTCTTGATAAGTGGAGAGCAAGTTTTATGATGAGTTTATATGATGCAGGGGTTTTGGGGTGTTGGGTGGAAAAGGGCAGACACATTTGTCTTCCCTGTGGAGGCTGATGCTTCTCCTGCCATCCCGGAGCTGAAATAGTTCTCATACTTAAATTCCCAAATGCAACCAGGTTGATTTAAAGATTTTTTCTGAAGCAGCTGGACAACTTGTGATTGTCCAGCAACTTGTGAGGTAAGTGAAATACAACCTTTGGGGTTTGGTTGGATCAGACAAAGGAACATTTAATTTTTTGTCATTTCGCTATGGTTGCATTTCTTGTAGTATCAGATCTTGAAAACTTGCCTCCTTTTGAACTGATAGCTGTTTTAAAGGCCATCACACCTACAACCAGTGAGTTTTCCTGTGAAGGCACTTTACAAGTCAAGCTCTCAAAGAACTTATTTTCATTTGAGCTGTTTTTACATTAGAAAATTAGTCCCTTTTAAAACCCACATTTCAAAGGTTTGTGGTGCTGTTGTTCTTTGTGCTTTGCATCATTATTATGTGTACCATCCCATCTGGGCATCTGCTCATACTGGGTTAATCAAGATGACTGCTCTCTCATGTGGTGCTTTTCTTTCTCTTCCCTCTTGACCTCCAAATTTCTCTCCAGGAAGAAATGGTGTATATATTATATTCTGTATGTGTGTTTGAAAGGTCTTACATATGCATGCTACTGTGCAGGTGTTAGAGATGGCAAAGCCAAAGCAGCATGTGAGTTTAATTCAGAAGAGACATTCCTTGCAATAGTTGCTGATGTGAGAAAATGCTGATTTTAATTCAGGCCAGAGTCTGCTTTATGGGAATTTTGGACATCTTCTGTGTAAGGCTTTTGATGGTTTGAAGGAAAAAGTCAGGGGACTCAAAACCAGCTGGATGGCAGCTGAAACAACATCTCTCAACAGCTGAAAGCAGCAAAACTGATAAATAAATGATTCAGGCAGGAGCATAATGTCAGTGAAACCTGAGGGATGGGAGGGTGAATCAGCCAGGTGGGGCTGAGCAGTTTGAAACTCAATGGCACAGCACTGTGCTACCAGCTGCTCCAGAGCCTTTCCTGGGCATGGTAGCATATTCCTCTGCTTCAACTAGCTCGTTTTAACTAAGGCCTGGAGTAATTTAAGTATTCCTTTGGCAAAAGCAATATGATCAGTGATTGTGAATGATCTTACTGCTGCTATTTTCCAAGTTTTAGCACTCTATTAAAAATCACTTCGTGTCATTTCTAATCACTGCTTTAAAGATTGTCCCTTCTATTGCCAATAAAGCTGCTTACTGGAATAATACCATCAAGAAAATACAAACCATATCCATTCAATGGCTACAGATAGAGACTGGAGGTAGATTTCAGATTTTAAAATGCATGTTGGTGTTCCTGTTCCTTCCAGGGTTCTTAATATTTTAGCGTGTTCTTCTGGATGCATGCCACCTGTTTGGGAGTGAAAGCATTTGTCAGCTTCGTTTTGCCGGGGGTTATAATAACATACAGTTCACCAGAACTGTTGGTGTGTCTCTCAACCACCTTTCCTTTGCAACAGAGTATTTATTGACTTATACCTGCCTGGGGGAGCTTCTTCCCAGAAGCTGTCATGGGTGGTACAATTCCCACCCGGAATCTTTACAGGCTGATCCTTGACAGGAAACATTCCTTAGACCCTGATGCTCTTAAGAACTTCAGTTTTCTTCTGATTAATCTCTCATTTTCCTTCTCCTCCCTACCCTAGCTCTGGACAGGCTCAACAGTAAAACAAAACGATCTATATATGAATGTTTACAAACAGGATTTTAGGTAAAGGATTGAAAATAAAGATACTTGTGAAAAGCTTTAAACTAGGATTTTATTTTAGAGCTTAGATTCATAGCTGCCTAGCTTGCTTAATCTACTTTCTACCCCAGCATCAGTACTAGGAATTCAGTATACTGTGACACCTTATTTCACAATGGTTGCAGTTGCTTCTGAATTTTCTTCCAGTGCCTCTTTCTGCCTTAGGCGTAAATTTTAGGAAAGAGATGAATTGCCGTGAAAAAAATGACAGCTAGAAAGAGAAAAGCTGGATACCTCACAGTGATTTCTGCTACCTGAACTGATACGCAGTTTACTGGGACTTAAGTGAAGCACTTTTTACTGGATGGTTCCTAAAGAGCCAGCTCAAGGGATTGCACAGGAACTGTTCACTTTTAGTTAGTCTTGGTAGTTTAATTTATATTAAATATCAGCACACACGTAAGGCATATTCTATGAAATCTGCGATTTCTAAACAAATACCAAGTTTGTCTTGTGAGTACATATGATCTTGTTGACATAGATAACAGATGTAGCCCCATATTGTTGGCTTAGATGTGTCTATGAGATCTGGTCTTGTGTTCAAGTGTTTTCCCAGTGTGTCTTCTTAATCCTGTATTGGAGAAAAAGGTTTTGTTTTTATTTTTGTATCTTTTATAACATGTTATGCTAAACAGCTTGGGGGTTTGCAACAGATCTAATTATACTATTGTGTTCTTAATGAGACAGAAAAATGGTATGTTGCTTACAGGTAGTAATTACTGGAAGACTTAGAAGATATTTTTGAAAAAAAGGTCCAGTGGTAACTGCTTAAAATATTGGAGCTGCTGCAGAGTTTGCTTTTAATGTTAGGTTGGGTAGACATTCGTACACAATGCATCTGATTTCCAAGTCTGACTTAACTAGTAGTTGTCTTGGTTATATTAAACCAACAAAAAAGAGAAAAAAATACCACAACTTTTTGAGGTTAGTTTCAATCTTGGCTTTGTTTGTTTGTTTGTTTTTTTCTTCTTTTTAAAGGAATAATATTGTTGAAAATCTGAGCACAGGGTAGTAATAATACTACAATTCAAACTACAGGGTTTGAATGTGTTATCTTGAGCTGGGTACTGCCAAACTGAATTTCACCATCCCTCTAATCCTCCTTTTTCAACGTGGAACATCTTTAGAAGATGGGGAAAAGAAAAAAATCAGTTTTAGCAGAAGAGAATATTCTCCACAAATGCCTGCTTGTATTGAGGCACAGAGAGAAACATCTGCTGCCTTCACAATGATACCATTCTTTTCTTTAATAGGTATGGACCACAAAACCACGGACTAAGGGAGGGAATTATGGCCTTCTTAAGACTTAATTACCATGTTAAGACACTGTTTTTCACGCAGAAGTACTGGAAAGTGAGTAGTACCTTCTAGCTCAAAAAAACTTTCTTTTCCTTCTGGTAATATGATTCTAAATTGAGACCCTGCATCTGTGCATTCATGGCGTGATCTCTTCTTAAAAGAAGTTTTTGTGATTTCCTCAACAGAAGAAAACTCTGTTTGTAGTTGTTAATTGTTCCATGGGTTGGCATGTTCCTGGTAATCCAATGTGGTGCGGTGTTTTGAGTATTGACCATTTTTAACTCTGCTCAAATATATCTGAAAAAGAGAGTGTGTATTCACATGTCACTAGAACCATGAAAATGCTTGAATCCAATGGTGACTACCTGTGCCCATTTGGAAAAGTAAGAATAATGGATTCCAGAAGATTAGCTCTGTCCTTCTTCCCTGTTTTGTAGTGTCAGGCACAAACAAGAAACTCTGATAACTCTTGCAGTAAGAGCTGGTACTTGAGAGAAGTTAAAACAGAATTATTTCTCCTTCCACTAGTTCATAAGGCAATACCCAGGTCATGTAACTGAAGACTACAGCATGGCGGTTTGTGCTTATTGGGAAAACAGTGTTTGGTGAAAGTCTTTCTCTCCCTTCAGGTATAAATTAACCAAAAGCTAGCTAAAGAACCTATGCAATAAAGTTCTATTCAGATAGTATATAAAATAGCTGCATTTAGTAATAATTAATACTGTGCAAATATTCCCAACAATTAACTAAGATATGAAAATCCCTGTAGTTTAAATATTACTTTGTATGCTCTTAGCTGGCTCCAGCTCTCTCCAAGGCTTTCACATCTATCTCCAGCAAACAGCCAGGATCAATAGGCACTCTAATATCATTGGATCTGCACTTCCAACACAGAAATTTACTGCTGCTCTGATATGATTATAGCAATAATAAGAGATCAGTGTGCTTCATGGTTGTGCAATTCTACCTTTTATGGTTTATTTTGCCCTAATCCCACTAAGTGCTGTGCAATATTTGTAGAGAGTTACTGAGTGACTGGAAGGCAACGAGTTCAGTTACACGTAGCTCCATTGTGGAATTGATTTAGCTCTCTAGAGGTATTAAATGAAGCTTCATTAAGGGTAGTACAGATCTTCGTTGAGGGTTAATTGTCTAGCAACATAGAAATTCTGAATGGCACTCATTTTATTTTTTATTTTAGAAGATTACAGATACCTAATTATTTTGTACCACCACCTTACTCTGTCTCTATTGAAACAATTACTCTAGTTAATTATACTAACAAGGATAGAGTTTCATATTAACAGTTTCACTGACTTTTCTCAAATATCTGTTAAAAATGGTATAAATTCTCTCAGCTTTGACAGTTTTTACAACAATCATGACACATCCACAAGGTCAGCTATAATACTTTGGAAATGAGACCTGGAACATTTCTTTAAATTGTGTTCTAGAAGTGTACAAAGAAATACCATGTCTTCTTGCCAAATATTTTAATTAGATAAGACTTGATTTTAGAGGCTGTAGTTGCAAGTCATCCCAGTTTGTGTGTCTGAGGTGTGGAGGACCTAAATCTAATTCCAGAACCAGATGTTTTCTTCCCATAGTTTCAGCAGACCACTGATTTTTAAATTTCAGTACAAAGAAGTAATGCAATATACATGAGAGTGAGGGTAGTGAAGGAGAACTTGATCAAAACCTTACCTAGAAAGGTAGCTTCGAATTATGACATTGGAAATAACAAATATTAAATAAACAATTAAATAGGGTTGATCAAGATTTATTTGTTGAACCTGTTTGATTGTTTTTTATTAAAGTCACCAGTGGAATATTAGGAAAGAATTTGGGCCTGTAGGTTTTACTATTCGCTTTGGAAACACACATATCTGATTTGTTTAGTTTTTCTTTGGGTTTTTTGTGTGTGTTTGTTTTCCTTGCTTTGATCACTTGTGACTGAGATAATATGCGTTATTCAACATCATTGATTGTTCTACTAAAACAATTATAAGCTAGGTATTGCTTTCTTCCATCTAATTTGCATATATGTAAAACATGCTTTTTCTGGTGTAGCAGATCATAGGGCTGCTAAAATTCTAAGTCTTTGCTGAGGAAATCCCAAAATCAATGTTTTGAGAAAATAAGGGTCAAAGAGTGGTCAGACTTAAAGATTCTTGTGGGAGAGCGAACAGAATTATTACCTTTTCTCTCTAGAAAGTTATTAAATTTTCAAACAGCAAGCTTTTATTTCCTATGTATGTCTTTTAGTAATATAGAATAGAAACCCACACAGTTGTCTTTTACAATTAATTTTTGTAACTTCCCAATGAGGCCAAAAATCTATTTTATTTCTTTGCCAGGAATTAAATAGATAATTATGCAGATTAAGCTTCTATGAGTATATTGGAATAAAAACTGGTTTGGTTTAGATGGAAGTTGAAACATGCATTCCCCCTTGTCAGGGGGGACTTGATTTTTTTCTACAGGTGATGTAATTTGTATGACTGGTTGAACAAACCTATGATATGACAATTTCAGATACAGGGAATCTGGAATTCAGTGACTTACGACTCTCAGAGTAAAATACATCTTTATACAGTAGTCTCATTTCAATGCACTGAACCAGATGTGGAACACTGAATTTGTCTATGGTTACTGCAGACATTTAATTGATGGGATGAGTACCTTGTTCCTGCAGACCACAGAACCAGTGGCACCTGCAGAGAATGGCATTGGCTCTTGTGTGGGGACAGGAAATAACACTGATTACATTTTTCACTCATACACAAATACCATACTATGCATAAAACATTTAAAAAGTTAAAACTCTCCCCAGGTCAAGTGCCATTCTCTGTTAGTTCAGCTGTGTCCTTTTACAAGCTGTCTTTAGTGCTTTCCTTGGTTGTGTTCTTAAAAGGCAAACACTGCTCCCTTAGCAGGCAGTTTCATAATCAATAGACTTCATTACAGGCAATGTTTTCCCTCACTTTGTTCGTTTTATTAACCCTAGATGACTCTTGCAATCTCTCAGGGATCTAATCCCTAACTCTCTTTGGATCACATCCATTCCACAGCCCCCACCCTCATCCCACATAGTTTGGAGATTCTACACAATGCCTCCTAGCAAAAACTTTCAGGAATTAACTTCTCTTTGCACTGTTGAACAAAGAGTGCACTTAATTATTCATCTGATATACTTGCCAAAGCTATTGGTTTTTTTTTTTTCCCCCTAATGACTTTGCTTCCTATTCTCTTTTACTACCTGGTCCCATTAGGAACACAAAATATAATTTTTTTTTTTCAAATGTTTGGGAGAACAGAATGGTTTACAGGACTATGCTTGGAGAATGCAATAAACACACAGCTGTGAAGGATGTTAGATTTCCAATTGCCTTCCTAACCAGCACTTAAAATCTCTTTGAGATGAGAGACATACAAAGGCTAAACTGATGCAATGTAGTGGAACAGTAATTAACCTTTTTCTTTTATATTCTTTATTTGCAGAAGTTGATGGAATGGGTCCTTTTACAAGGACGAGATTAACAGGAAGTGATCCAATATTGGTGTGAAGTGACAGATTTTGATTTTTTTCCTCAAAAGTGTAGGAAATAGGGCGTGTATGCAAGGATTAGCTCAACCCAATATGCCTCAGTTTATGAAAGATACTTAAAAGGTGAATCCTGATGTAGTTTGACACAAAAATGCTGTGAGGAAGGTGAGCATTAAGCAATTTACTTTCCAATTAGAATATATTTATTACTTATATGGGCCAAAATATTTGCAGGAACATGTTGAAACTCTCGTTCTTTCTCTAACTTGCCTTAAAACTGTATCTCACTATAATCTTATTAATGACTACTGTTCTTTAATAGTATTTTTTCAGTTCACTGAAACCAGAAGCCAATATTTCTTTTCACATGGTGGAACAGACTTCTCTGGTAGAAAACAGCTAAAATCAGAAACTGAAATTCTTGAATGTTCACCAAGACGGCACAAATTATTGGCCTCTCTTTATTTTATAATTAGAATGTAACCATTGAACCCTGTGAGTGATAAGAGTATGAAAAAATTAAAAAGCAGATTTCTTTCATTCTACTTGCTTCTGATCAAGTCAGAAAATGGCATAACCTATTGGTGGCCTGGCAGAGTAGGAAAAAAACCCAGGAAATGAACATGAAAAGTTATTTATAATGACTGAAATATTGCATAGTTGGCATAGACCTATCATGACATTTTTTCAGAAGAGGGCAAGTGGCTGCCTTATTCAGAACTGCCAGATAGGGCCAAACCGCATAAACTCTGCCCCTTAAAAGCAGATTCTATAGTTTTTGACATAAAAGCAGTAGTAATTTTTGATTCTTGTAACTCTTTGTATTATTTCAAAAGCAAAATTTAGTACTGCAGTGGAATTAAAATAAACTCTCCCTGCTCACTGTATATACTGAAGTACTCATATCATGGGACCTGACGGCATGATCAGCACAGGATTCTGCCTGTACTGTTCAGTGCCCTAGGTTATGAATATTTATTAAGAACCAAGCCTATTTCATAATTTACTTCTTTCTCAAGGAGCAGATAAAAGTCTAGGAGCATAACTATAGTTAGTGTGATAAGGAGAATTATGAGTAGCAAGTTTCTACTATACTCCCAATTAACTCCCAATATTTCCTGCTAATTTCAGCTTCCCTCTTGCTTAGAAATATGGATAAGCCTTATCTTGCTCGGCTATTTTCTGATTTTTTTTTTCAATGAGCAGGAAAGGGGAAAGGTTAAGATATGCCTTTTTTGTGGGGTTTCTTGCTTAGACCATTATTCCAAAAAGTCTTTTTAACTTTGCCTTCAAAGACCAATCTGCCCTTCAGTGACTGAATTCAAAAGGTCACTGAAGATCCTGCAGTAAGTAAGCTGTGTGCATTGATCCAGTTCATAAACTTGTATAAAATATGATTCAGCATGCATGCTCCCATGAAATACATGATTAATTGTGTGGAAAGGCTTCACCCTGAAATTTGAACACTGCTGTGTGATGCAGGAAAGAACATTTTATATCTCTGTGGGCTAATAATTTATTTAGAACTTAGTGAAACATCTGTTTGAGGACAGCAGATGACCATGGCTCATCCAGCCATGGGATATTCACATTTCTAAAGAGATAGCAGCAGTTTATATTCCAATAAAGACTTCAGACTGTTCTGTGAATAAATAACCAGTACCAATTTTAGGTAGGTATCCCTCTTTCCTAATGTATCCCTGGGAAGAACTTGAGCTTTTGAAATGGAGGAAAAAACAAAAAAAGTGGGGAGGTTGAGAGGAAGGAGTATTTGTACACAAACTGTGATTCTGCTTGCTGATAGCAAAATTGAAGATGAAGCTCTTGCAATACACAGGATTGAGTTACATGACTGAAAAACATCAGAGCAGCTTTACAGTTCAGTACAGGAACTGGGAGAACATGGGATATGATCCAAAAAACTCAGCTTGATTTTTTTTTTTATTTAATACCCTTGGTTTACCTGCCTTTGTAATACCTTGTGTATGTTTAGGTTTGCTAATGAATAGTTTATTATTTTCCCAGTCCCTTTAGGTAAGGTTTCTTCAGAGTCAGAGTAGTACACACAATTCTATTTTACTGGATGAGACAATAAAAAACCCACACCAACCAAATAAAACCAAGTAAAACAAAACACAAAAAAAAGGAACTAGTGGATAGTTGGATTACTTTTATAGAGAACTAAGAAAATTCTTAGTTTTCTATAAAAGTTCTCTTCTCAAAAGAGATTGCTTTGTGAAACTAGACATACAGGTATGGGTGTTCACAGATACATCTGTGTATGAAGCACTTGTGGTGATCAGAAATATATATGGCATAAAAAATATAAATGGGAAGAACAACAAAATGCTTTTTTCACATCTGAACTGCAAAAACAAGGAAAGATTTTTTGAGGGTTTGTTTGATGTGTGTTTTCAATGCCGAGCTTTAGCCAGACTATTATTTTTCTAGACTACTGCCTCACAGATAAGCACAAGTTTCAGAAAGGACAATTATGATTTATTTCTTCTTGGCACAGGCATTGGACTGTCACACAGGCCTTCTAGAGACTAAAACTGATCACTTATCTAAGGCTTATATCACTTCTAAGGCTGCATTTATTGTAGTTCAAAGGGAGAAAGGCATTTATCTGCAAGCTACTTCTTTAACAAGCAGCTTCTCTAGACCATTTTGACAACTGGAGTATCAACTGTCCTTATAGCCCACCATTGTAATTGAATTCTTCATCATTCAAAGCCAGATGATCAATATCCTAGCTGTAATGTTGCAGCTCTTCTGATTGCCCTGCTTATCAGTATCTTGTTCTATTCCAGATGATAGAGGAAGAGGAAAAAAACTTTAAATAGCCCTGTTTTCAATCAAGTCGTATCAGATTAAATAAATCCTGTTTTGAAGTTTATTTCATAGTCATCATCACTGGTGACACTAGAAATGCAAAGAAGTGCTCTGGCAAAGCTGATGAATGAGTCATGACTAGAAAAGTTTATTGGTTGGGGGGGGGGTTTGTTCTATGTGCCTTATATTAAACTGATTTTATGTTTCTGTAATCACACAAAGTATTTTTTGTTTATTTGTAAGTTTCAAGTACTTGTACTAGCAGGACATTGTTTTAATATCTTTATGCAGTCTGAGTCACTGGTAAAGTGTCAGACTGAATTTTCAAAATATGTATGAAGGAACAAAGTGATTCCTACTACATGTAGGAATCTTACAGACCTGTATCTCATCTTTCCGCTGTTTCCATGTGACTCTCACTGTATGCACTACTCTTTGCTGTATTGCATGGTCTGTGCATACTGTATATTTTCTCAGGAAAATAGCTGAAGATAATTCTATAATTGCAAGCTGAGAATGTGCCATCCACCCCCCACATTTTCCATGTGTGCAATATATTCAAATTTTCCTTTAACTGCCAGAGCAATTTCTGTTGTCACTATGAGCAATGCATTAATATCTCCCTTTAGATGAATTACTACAGCACTCTCACAGTAATTAGGGGAGGATATGAGTCTGTGCATCCACTAGGATTTGGGGCCCCAAGATTTATGTCACTATAAGAGGGAAGAAGGTATGGTTCTGTGAGAGGGCAGATCAGCAGCAGCTGCTATAATAGTTAAAAGAAGTATTCATAACAGTGCTAGGTATAAGACTCAAGCCAATAAAAAGCTGAGCCCTGGCTCTGGATGCAGAGAACCTGCACCTGACACAGGAATTTCTGCCAGCAGCACAATTTGGTTTTCCTCTGTAGTCAGGAAGTTCAAGCAGCTGCATAATGATTACCTCAAATGCACACACTCTAAGGTGGCGGCTACTGTTGGTTCTTTCTTTCAGGTGCATCCAAGTAGGAAAAGTCAGTATTTGGGCTTCTCTGTAGCCAAATTGTAGCTCTGCCACAATTTACTGTACGTTTTTCTGCTTTTAAGATAAATGCTTAAACCAAGAGCAGCATATGTACTTTGGAAAGTACTTGAATAATGTTAGTACTCCCTAGTGAATGTTTGTAGGCCTATGCAGTACAGTATCTGTGATTTTTCCTTTTTTTCCCAATTTGTGGTGGATTGTTTAATTTTGTTTAGTTTTAACACTCAAGAAATTATCCAGGCTAGTGGTTACTGCAGCTGCCAGCTCACTCTGCCCTGACAGAGAAGATTGAAGAGCTCTTGAACTTTATAGATCCAACTGTATTAAAGGAGCTCTCACTGTACACATTCATGTAATACATGATTTTATATATGATGTATTAAAAGAAAACAAAATTTATATCCTTATTTTTTCTCACCATTATTAATTTTATCTGGTTTTATCGAGGATTAGCAAAATATGAACCTGGAAAGGATTATCTCCTGCTTAGTTTTGACAAGATTCCTTCTCAGGAGAATGCCTTAGAATTTCTTCACAGTCTATAAATATAAAACCTGCAGAAAATCATAAATTTTCTCTGGCAATCTTTTATTTGAACTGAAGGAAAGTAAAGATAATTTAAATGGAAATAAAAAAGAGAGAAAATGGTGGTCTGATGGGGTTTAATGGAGAAAGCAGACTAAAATGTTTGCTTTGCTTTAGCCAAAATAGATTTCCTGACTGTTCCAAAACAGTTGTCTAGTTTTGTTCCTTTTTGAGAAACTTTTGCCTTCCAGATTGGATATTGCATATTTAAATGACTATTTTAGAAAATGGAGCTGATTTAGAAATTCTTACCTTGAACAAACAGTCATAATTGGTTCCATTCTCTCCATGTACTTACCAGCCTCTTTTTCTTTTTTTTTTAACTCTTGGATGGCTAAGTTGCAAAAAGTATGATATAACATGCCCTGATTCTGTTTATTTTGAAAGTTAAATTACATACAACTAATATTTTGGCAAATATTAACTTTTAAAAATCTCCATTCATCACCCCAGCCTAATATCTAATTTATTTATACAAATGAATAATATGGGGCACAGGAGTAAAACTCTTTTTTATTTTCTAAGGCCATTTCATGTGTAAAAGCAATAAGCAACTATTCGGAATTCTGGTCTAAAAATGAAGGCACATCTTTTATTTCAGCTTTTGCTAGATTTTTAGTACATAAGTACATTAGCATTTATATTAGATTTTGACTTGTATTTCCTATCTTGCAGTTCTCTTATTCATGGTCATGCTTTGGGCATCAGTTACAGCTCAGGATAAGAACTCTGGTTTATTGTGAGCATTCCTTTCACAATTATATTCTGCGGTGAAGCTGTTAAAAAAGACAACAGTCATGGTAAACAGTTTGAGGTAAAGATGGGTGTTAAAAATATTGTGCATCCATTTTTTTGGGGTGACCCTAAACCTTTTGTCAGATTAGGAAGATGACTTTAGAACTGTGAAACAGCATGAGGTCCCTGGGAAAGAAATATTTGCAAATGTTTCTATTGAAACCAAACTAAATACACAAACAGCTAAGCACCACCATAGACAGTAGACCTCACGCTGTTGAAATGAGCAGAAAAACCCCTCTGTTTTGGGGGGTTTCTTGGTTTGTTTAAATTTTATTTTATTAAATGGAAGAGAATGAGCAGAAAGAAACTGAATTTCTGGTAGATGATGTTGTAGCTATGTTGACCTGTTGCTGGCAAAGAACCAAGGAGTGTGGAGGTGGTAGCTGTAGTAAATTATTTTGCTTTTTAAACTGCCTTAAAACTAGGGTTATCTGGGGAGTTAGTGCACCAGAATTGTTTGTCTTCACTCATCATGAGAAAAGTTAGACCTTTTATCTAGAGGAGATCTGACCAACTGCATGGTTAAGTTTCTAGAAAACCTGGAAAAAGTTTTATGGACAAGCTGTTCCAAACAGCCCAACAGAAAAAAACCGCCTGTATTTCTTGAAGGAAAATAATTTCTACGATGAAAAATTTTTTATCTTGTAAGTCTGGAAAAAAGTCAAGTTTTGTACAGATGTAGAAGTAGCTCCAAACTTATGTTCATGCAAAAACATTCTGCTTTTGCTTCAATTACGTTCTCTCTGTATGGATGCAGGATTTCTCTGCCTAAAGGATCCTGCAGGGCCAAACACGTGCACAAAAATGTGGTATTAATGTCAGGTCTTTTGGTTATCAGGCACTCAGTGTTAGGTAGTGCAAAAACTGAGGCAGAGTGGGAAGAGAGAGGAATGAGATATTACAACTGTGTTTTTATACAAAAGAATATTGTTTACTGTTCCATGAGAACATAGTTACTAAAGAGAGTCTTAAGGCCATGCAACTGGTGAAAGAGGGACCATTTTCCTCTGCATATTCCTGTGACTTTCCTGTTTCCATATCGCTGAATATAACAGTGTTAATTTAGCCAGTTTGCAAGTCAAAGAGCATTTATTTTATATTTCTAACTTGGTACGTGTGTTCTCTGCAGAGAGAATCTGGATCTGTATGAACAGGGAAATGAGTATACATTGTCATGTTTCAGCTAGTGTTTTAAGTACCAGGCTGTGTACACCCTTTGTGAGCTTTCTCTTTGAGGAGACTCCAGCTGTGCTATGTCTGGGTATGAGGAATATCCCAGTAAAACTTACAGAGCAACACCTCACTTGTGAGTCTCATCAGAACTTTCAAAGATGTGGCCTGAAGGGGATTCAAGGTATCCTGAACTACGGGACACTGGCAGTACCTGGTCAGCTCCTCTGTGCTTGGGTGGCATCTTGGAAGTGCCCTGGTCTTCCTTGAAGCTTTGGTGCCTGCATGGTAGAATCAGATCCCATGGGACAGAAGAAGGTAGCATCTGCTGAGGACCTGAGCCTTGACATCTGTTTAAGAATAGTGCTGTGGCAGGGAAAGCTGTATGTGCATTCTGATACAGATTAAGTAGTAAAATTGATTGAAGGCTTCTGACAGACAATCAGAATCCACAGTTAGGTGGATTCATTGCATGCTTCAATTCTATTGGAAAATGTTAATGAATCTTGCCAAGACATGCGTTTGTTAGATTCTCTTCCTTTTTTTAAGTTTTGAATTATTCATGTTACTGCGATCTGGATTTCCACTGATGTTACCTTGTAAGCAAGTAACTCCCAAAAGGTAAACTGCAGGGGTGAATGAATATTGAAGGACATAATCTGTATAAACATGAACTCTTCAGCAAGTGACTGACAGGAAAATTCAAATCTAGTTCTTGACCTGAACTGAGAACTCTTTCTGTTGAAGCTGACGGGGGACTGCTGCCATATTCTCCATCACTAACTTTGAGAGGAATCAGCAGCATGAGTGACAAAAAGTGCTTCAAGAACCTTTAATAAGGATATTGCTAAGTATCAGGACGCTAGGGTTCAATTAGTATTTATGATATGGGATTTTGTGAGTTAGGTTTTGAACTCCTGTGACTAGAGAGTCTTTCACCAAAAAACTGCATTGTAGATTTCTCAACAGTTCTAAAGTTGTTAAAATGTTTTTCAAAATGGAAAACCAGTTAGGTTTTGTTTTGAAAAAGGAGCATAAGTAAAAAGACCTGTTTAAACAGTCTCTGTTATAAGCCCTTATAGCTGTGAAGAGCTATACAGACCCTGGAACCGAGAGAGGAAAAGGGCAAATTTGAAAAGTGGAAGATTCCACCTCTCAAGTGGATGGACCATATTTCATGCTTCTTGGAGTCACTGTAATAGGAAGCCTCTTTTTGAAAAAGAGGATGAGATCTGGAAGAACAGGGCAGGCATATCAGCTTCTTGTTAAAGAAATCTCAGCAGTAAAGGGAGAGCAACTGACACCAACATTGCACCTGGGAAAAATCAGCAAGCTTGGAATCTATTGTGTAAAGGTTTCTGGAATTATGGTAAAAATGTGTTGACCCTCACCTGACATCTCACTAAAGACAAAAAAACTTTTAATCCCTGAAGAATGACTTTCAATACAAGCCAATTTTTTTTCCCTCTGTTTTTAGCCCTGGGAAGTGTACTCCAGAATCCTGTGTATCAACCTGCTGAAGCCAGAACTGAAATTGGTGGGAAATGGAGGAGTCATCTCTTTTGTTTAGGTTTCTAAGGAAACTTTCAATGAACGAAGAAGATTATTTTTAACACATCTTCTCTTTTTATAAAAGTCTCATGCTTGCTTTTCAGAAAAAAAAGCAAAAAAACTATGTGCCTAGTGCAGGGAAACTTCCCTGTGGGGTAAAGGACTTAAGAACTTGAGTCCCATAAAATAAAGCACAGCACAGAATGTTAGTAATAATGAGAACAAAATCCTTAATTTGGACCACAGCCTGTGTTCTGTGTTACTGAATATACTTGCAGACGGCTACCTAAATCATCACCCCATCTTGCCAAGCTCCATGTTATTAAGTAGCAGCTGCAGAACTAGAAATGGAAGAAAGAGTCATTAAGGTTCTGTAAGGGTGAGAAATGCAGGCTCCAAGCAGGAGCAGCTGCCAACTGTTGCAGTCTTGTAGGACAGTGGTCACAGGGGTGGCTTTGTAGACATTTCTGATCAGGTTATCATTAGGAGAGCATGTTATGGATAGATATGGGTGTGCTATGTCATATCTTCAGATTTGCAGCATGACAAGTTATAAATGAAATGTGGTCACTATAAGAGAACTAATTTTTTTCCATATGTAATGTACTGCAAGATTCCATTCTTTTATCAACAAAGAAAACCCTAATGTTGCTAAAGATTGTGAACATGAGCAAGGAAATTACCAGATATTTTGAAAATAGAAGAAAATCATGGTGGTGATGCAGGTTTCTGCAGGATGCTACAGCATAAGTTACGCATTTTTCAAAAATCCAACTGCAGAGCATTCCTTTGGTGTCCCTAATGTTAAAAGATTTAAAGGAAGATTAAAACCGATGGACTGCAGTACTGCTGCATAGTTAGCTATGGACATATGCTGCAATTTCCTCAAGCCAATATGCAAACCCACAGTTTTTAATCTTATACCTTTAGGCTTTGTGTCAGAATAGCAGCTGGCAAAGTCAGTTTTTTCCAAGTCTGATTCAGCATCTTCATTTGGAAAGTCTGCCTTGTTCATAATCTGAGTACATTATGGTTATAAAATATACTAGCCCAGCATCTGTTTTTGTCAGTTCAGTAACCAAATGTACCAGCATTGATGTGTATATTTGAAGAGGAGGATCTGCAAGGTAGAGGCCTAAGAGGTTGGCTTTTTTCTGCATATGCTGGTCCATTCCCCACAACATACATAATCATACTTTTCTGGAAAGAAGGTAGTAGAATAAAATATCTAAATCTTCACGTTTAAATTTGCAATTGCATAAGATACATATATGAGAGATGTTTATTAGCAGTAGCCAATTCTTGCTCAACTTGTTAAGCCTAAGCTCTGCAATCTCTGAAGTCAGTTTGCACAATCCCCTGCTTGCCTCCCTGGAGCCTAGCTACCTGTCCCAGTCTTGCTTGGGTCAGGTTTTTCTGCTGGAGTTGCAACTTTAACCACTTCCGCTGAATTTGGACATAGCAGGGAGTGGATTTTTTTCAGTCCCACTGCTTTCCTTTCTGTAGAGCGAACTTGTCATCTGGAGTGACAACAGAAAAGCCATAGTATTTGACTGCTGGATGTGTAGCCAAAAGAAAAGGAATTTGTGAGTAATTGGGCCTGGAACATGTTAATTGGAGAGAATAAATGGATAATGAAGAATACAGAAAGGTAAGTGATGGCTGAAGCTTGTAAATGTATAGGAAATATCAAGTGATATAACACAAACATAGCACTGAAGGAGAAGCTGTAGGAGCAGAGCTCATTTGAGAAGCTTTATACCTTTAGCCACTCACAGAAATAAGAATAATTTTTTGTAGAGTACAAAAAATACACCAGAGTCTGCACTTCCACTTCACAATCCAGTCACACCTGAGTTCTGCTTGGCATGGTTCAGTCATGGAGACCTAATACTTAGTGTTTCTAAGCTGTGTAGGACATTGCAGATCTGCAGAGGAACAGCTGTTTAGCAAAATGAAAAATGTAGATAACAAAGGTCTGGAAAAGTATTTTATTCTATTCTTAATATTTTGATTATCATCAGATAAAAGGATTTTTAGTCAGAAATGTTAGAGATTGTACTATTTTTATCTACTTTAAAAATGGAGAGAAAACAAATAACAGAATAACCCATTGTTATGTAATATGCAAGTAATTTAACACTTGGCAAAAATAATTACTACAAAAGATGTGGCTAAGCATGGTCTGTATGACTCCTGTCCTGAACTTCCTTAGCTGACTCTCATAATACAAAAATTTAACCATGGAATTGATTATTTACTGCACATTTAGGTAACATTTACACAATAATTTGTCATTAAAATTCCTTTTGGTAGTGATTTTTATGTCGCTTGATGTAGCTGTGTCTGTATATTAATATGCCTAGTGCTTTAGGACATCCTGGATGTACCAAAGAAATGCTGACAAATCAGATCATTCAACTGTAAAGTTCTCCTTGTGGTCCCTGTTTCTCCATTATGGCTCACATTATCACGGTACTTCTAATTCAAGCTCCCACATTTTTATAGAGGGGAGTAAGAAATATTGCTTAAATTATATAGCCCAAGGAAAGCACACAAGGAAAATTATCATGGGATAAAGCAGGATCTAAGGCACACAACCACAGCTGCTAATTGTTTCTACATAAATACCAGGTAGGCATGGGTTAAGGCAGACCTCACAAGGTAACTGTGAGGACAGCCACTTGATTGTTAAATGCATCAAGGTCTTTTAAGGTAAAGAAATATTTGAAAAAGTCCAGCAGCTTTTGGGTGCTTTTTTCCTCCTTCCCCTTCTCCAACCCCTTTCAGGTAAGAGGAGAAAGGAGGATACCATCCAAGTAAAATAGTCCCATCATATCTGTAATGCAAAGAGAGAAAAGAGGATTTTTATAGTTTTCCATTTTAAAGCATTTTTACAGATTAGAGTACCAGCAGGTCTCTTTTTAGATGTGTTTTGTGCCAAAAGTTAATACAGTCTGTACCAAATAACTAACAGAATATAATTGCAGTGTGTGCTATTAAATGTGGATAAGTGTGCATTGAGGCAGCTCAAAAATAAATGTCACTAATGTTAATAAGTGCTTACAGAATATAGAAACAACACCAGAAAAATGAACATTTTCCTAGGATAGGGAGATTTGTAAGGAGTCAGTGCTGGAAATGCAGTATTTTCCTCTTCTTTCATTGATCTGACAAAAGCATTGGATGTGGTAAGTTACTGTGGTCTTTGCAGCCTCACAGAAAATCCTTATCTGTTTAAGTAACTTGCAGTAGATTTCAGAACTGTTTCATATGAGTACCAAATTAATTTCAGCAGACTGATACTTTCCATAGGATAAGTCAAAGAGTCCATTTTGTAACTAATCTTGTTCATGCTATTCAGTACAGTGAGGTACATGATCACTGGGACCTTCAAATGAATATTTGGATTTTTGAAATTCAGGAGTGCCACTTATTCTCTCCTAATAGTCTAGTGAATCTAAAAAAGACTAAATGGACAAGTTAAGAATTCTTGATTATAGCCACACATAGGTTATAGACTCCAATTTGTGATTTACAAGTGCTGGAACAGAAATTTATTCTTCACCAGACAGCTTTTAATTTTTCTGTCAGATGAAAAATTAGGGCTGCTAGAGGGAACAGCAAAAAAAAGAGTGTCTGTTGACCCTCTAAACTGAACTCCTTGTCTGAAAGCTGCTTGTTTTTTAATATTTGCTAAGTCATGAATGTCTACTGAGAAATGGACCCAGAAAAAAAGGCATTACTGACAAGTGCTTTCAAGAAAATAGTGTCTGACATCAGGCTCTCCAGCATGTGTATTAAAGTTTTGAGCTTCTTCTGTCTTTGAGAACTGGACAGAAGATAAATCTGTAGACTGGAGTTCTGCCATGGAAACACCAGCTGCCCCCTCTCTGGAGGACACTGGGCAGTGAGTTGATCAGTGGCAATGTTCAGACTTTGTGCTCACCAAGGCATCACTGACTAAAGTCCAGCTGTGACAGACCACAGAAATTGTCCATTTGAACTAAACACAAGTGCTCAGTTCTTGTGCAGTGAGGTCGAAGGAGTCAACAGGAAGCACAGTTACTGCCTGAGGGGTTTCTGAGGCTGTAGACCTGCTCCTGACTGCTTGCAACAGCATGAAGCTCTTCGAGATCCCAGCCACGTGTAATGCTGCAAGTGGCCTGGCTTTTTGAGGGAACACACAGGTCTATCCAAACTCTTTGACTGGAAAGTCATTCAAGTCAAAGGATGCAGTTGCACTGTTTTAGAATTTTCCTTTCTCTCTCATGGAGAATATAGATAAACTGTACTTCTTGTACTTTCTTAATCTTTGTGTTTTGTGTTAGATGTTGTACAAGTCTTGACCAATAGGTCTTGGGGGTTGGGTTGTCTTTGACCAATAGATACTTGTTTATTAGTGTGTATAAAAAGAACTGCTTGTAAATAAATCTCTTCTTTGCCATCTTGAAGCCTGTCTGCCTGACTTCCCCACCTGCTTCCACAAATCCCACGAAAAACAGAAAAGCAAACAACAAAAGGATGAACCCAGAAGCTGGAGTGCCTTGGCCCAGAGACTGAATGGCAGAATAGATTATTTAATGCCTATATTCTCACCAACACTTGATTCATCTATGCCTCGTAATACTGTCATCCTCTGTTTTGAGAATTTTCCTTTAGTGACATTGAGATTTATATTAACTATTATATTGTCCTTAATTTTAAACTTGTGTGTCTTTTTTTTGGGAATTCAGTGACTTGAATTATCCTTTTTTTCCCCTCAGATCAGGACAATAATACACATGCTTATTACAGTATGGTAATTGGCAACATAAATAATAGATTTAAACTGACAGTGAATGTATGTGCTAAGATTAAAATGCATGTTAAGATTAAACGATACAAGACAGAAGTTTGTTTTTATGTGGGTAGTTATCTGCAGCAAAGGGACAGCATGAGGTGATTCAATAGCATCTGTGTTCTGAAGTGTTACAGCCAAATCTGCCTAAGCATGTTCTGTCTGAGACCTAGGTCTCATAAATATTGTTTTGTGTAAGTCCTGAGATAGTACTTTTATAGCCTAATTTTTTTCCCTGTGCTTACAGCTAAAAACAGCGTAAGTTTTGCAGAGTTCTCTCTAGGTAATTGAGACTAAAATTCTCCTATTATGCATTCATTAATATCTTGTATTATGAAGGTGAAAGATGACACCATTGTTCACACAGGAGAAAAAGACTCTGTACCTTCAAGTGCTTACAATCTTTGGACCTCTTCCCTTCTGAAGTGGAGTTCTACAGTTGCCTGTAAAAGGTGCAGGACTCAACTCTAGATCATCCTACAAAACATTAAGGCTCTATTAAAGAAATGTACTTTTGCTAAGGAGCTGAAGAAAAAGCTGCCAGTCTAACTTATTCCATATAACCAAGAGGGTGATTAAATGTTCCAAATATGCTGAAGTCAAATGTCCCATTTCTGCTTTAAATCTTTTCCTTTTATAGGCTGTGGGTTATACTCCCTGCTTTGAAAACCTGTGCTGTTTAGGAACAAGAATTTATTTACAGTTTAAAAAACTTGCAACTAATCTTGGATGAATAATCTAAATTAACCTTTGGCAGAGAAGCTGTAATTTCTAAGCCAACATGTAACTGTATTTTGCATTAGTTGAGGAATATTGGGTATTTTGAGGGGTTAAGAATGAAATATTTTCCATGATTCATATCTCTTTTAGCTTGAAAAGTCAACAACTCAGTTCCAGTGCAGCCAAAAGGGGTTTTCAGTCCAAAATGTCTCATTGCTTGCAATTAATTTGGGCCCTTGCAATTAGGGTTTTGTATCCCAATGCATTAATGCATGAAAGCAGCTGCACAATGAGTACTGCCACATGTTTGAACTAAAAATAATTTTTGTATGTTGTTGCTGCACAAACAATTGTACATTTTGGTCACTGAAGACAATCTGTGTGTTAGAACAGCAGATACATGTACAAGATGCAAACTGTGGAACTGAGAGGACATTTGTGTGTGCCTGCTTGTGCCACCTACCCATGCCCTGTCCCTTTTTGTCTTAGCAAGGATGCTGAATCCTATTATTTAAATCCATGAGAAAGTACAACAAAACTTTTAGTGATAATCATACTTAGGCAAATGGAAACAACTTTATTTTCCATGAAATAAGGATTTTGGAGCTTAGACAACTGACATGGTGCTTTAGAGAGGGGAAAAAAGGCTGTGCTAGTTTAGAATTAATTTTTACTTGCAGATGTATCTACGGCAGAGGGTAAGAAACCCCCACAGCTGAAAATTACATTCTTTCCAGCTTTCTGAGCTCAGTCTTTCTTCCACTGTGCTGGTTTTGGCTGGGGTAGAGTTAATTTTCTTCACAGTGGCTAGTACAGGGCTATGTTTTGGGTTTGTGCTGAACACAGGGTTGATAATATAGAGATGTTTTTGTTATTGCTGAGCAGAGCTTACACAGAGCCAAAGCCTTTTCTGCTTTTTGTGCTGCCAGGCTGGCAAGGAAGTTGGGGGTTCTTCAGAGGCTGGGAGGGGACACAGCCAGGACAGATGACCCCAACACACCAAAGGGATATTTCAGATCATATGACATCATGCTCAGTATATAAAGTGGGGGGAAGAAGGAGGAAGCAGGGGACATGTTTGTAGTGATGGTGTTTGTCTTCCCAAGTAACCATTACACGTGATGTGGCCCTGCTCTCCTGGAGATGGCTGATGCCTGTGGGAAGCAGTGAATTAATTAATTCTTTTTCTTTGTTTGTGTGCGCTGCTTTTGTTTTCCATATTAAATTGTTTTTATCTTAACCCGCTGGTTCTCTGGCTTTTACCCTTCCAGTTCTCTCCCCAGTCCTGCTGGCTGGGGAGGGCATGAGTGGCTGGGTGGTGCCTCATTGCTGACTGGGGCTAGACCACAACATCCACTTACAGGTCAGTGTTTTGTGGCACCATTGAAGAGTCTTTGCCTTTCAAGAAACTCCAGAAAGTTTATTCTGATCCCCATCCTGTTAACATTCATGAGTGGCTTTATCGAGACTTGGAGTAAACTTTGGGTCTCAAAAACACTTGCTTCTACTTCCAGCCTTGAACCTTAACCTCTGCTCCCCATTCCAGATTAAATTATACAGAGGAAAAGATAATGTCTGGGTTTTTTTTGGTTTTTTTTTAAAATTGTGTTTCAGTTCTGTGGCCTGCATCTCACACTATGTACACAGGTGGGTCTCCAGTGCAATACTGCACTAAACCAGAGCCTGGATCTTTCACATGTGGGAAGTGCTGGCAAAGTGCAATATGATGAAGGAAACCACACCATGTTCCATTAGGAGACAACCAGGACTGCCAACTATCACTGCTTTGTAGGTACTAACAGCTCAGGCAAGTTGCCTTGTCTTTATTTCGCAAGCTTCAGTATAATGTGCAATGTGCCTGACTGCCAACAGCCATAACTGACAGGCTGTGACTGCTGCCTTTCAGCATGGACCCCTGTCTCCAGTCAAACAACTTGGATTATAAATTTCCAGTGGAAATCATAATGCTCCATTCCTGCAAGTAAGTCATGATCTTATTTGATGGAATACAGCTGCAGGTGACTGTTGATCACCAAACCCGAACAGTCTCTGTGTATCCTGTCTGCGCATAACAGAATGGCAATATTGGTGAAAAAAGATACTTTGTTATAGTACAAGCAGATAATTTGTAATAGAGGATATTATAATTGTGGTTTATAAATTAGGTGCTTATAGCCATTTACTGTCATTAGATAAATATCTAATATTTTCAATTGTTCTCTTATGTCTGTTAAGTTAGGTTAATGACAGTATATTATCAAACTGATACATGCACTTTCTGGTAGTCTTTCTTCCAAAAACGCAGCTTCAATTCAGTATGTCAGTGGAGGAAGAGGGGCTGGGATCCTGCAGCCGAGCACACAAGAACTGCAGGAAAGAGCAAGGTGAGTGTTTTGTTTCCCATTCAGGAGTCAAGAGAGGAAGTTTTTAAGTCTGAGTGTTAGCTACAAAGAGACTGGTTTGTGATTAAAGAAGCTGAGTGCTATTGCATCTGTTCCTGAGAGAAGGGGAAACAAAAAGTGATATATTCCCTCTAATTAGTATTACAGATAAACCTGGTTATTAACTACTTCCAAAGGTGAAAAACTTGACTGTTTGAGCCAGAAAGAATGATGGTATTTGAGTTCTTCTTTCTCTTATTTCAAACGTGGTCTCTACTTTTAACTCTGTATTAATTTTTCCCTTTCTATTTCTTTCTCTCTTTTTCCCTTCAGAGAGTAAGACAAGAGTAATGTGCCCATGGAAGAACTTGCATTGTACAAGGGTTTCCACTCCATGTTGGCAGAAAAGCAGATGCAGTTCTGGCATCTCATTTGTGCTCATTTGGGTTTGTTTACTGAGAGTGAACAAACAAATAAACAAAAGCCGTGAGATAGCAAATTTCTTATTTGCATTTTTGCCAAGATGTACTTATGTACTTGCTCTGTACCAGGATTTTCAGTAATAATGGTGTTAAATTGTAACCTCTTTTCCCTTTGGTCATAACTAATAATCTAATTTATTTTCATTTAAATTGGCTATTTTAGAAATGCTGTTATCAGTTGAAACAGCTTCTCTTTTCTGGAATAATATAATGGTTGTATGATTAAATCAAAAGTTGCAAAAAATATCTTGAAATATAGAGCTAGAGAAAAGGATATATAAATTTCATACCATATTAAATATTTCTGTGTTTGTCCCTCTCTTTACCATAATAGTTTGTTTGGACAAATTTTAATATACTGGTCTGGCCTTAGAAATGTCAAGGTCAAAAAATTCTGGGTTTTTTTGGTGGGTTTTTTTGGCTTGGTTTTCTTTTGGTTGGGGCTGTTTGGTTTTTGTTTGTTT